>OZ012693.1:6587785-6687929 GCA_963942565.1 Maea johnstoni
AGTAATGTTCTTCCTGCCAATGTCTAGGTCTAGGTCGGAGGCCAAGGAAAGTTGATTTTATTGCAATTTGGTAAAGATTACCATAACTGCCATCAGGTGTACACTGTAACCAAAGTGCATGGCAGTGTACAATCCCCCATGAGAACAAGAAGGCACATGATTAGCTGCCCATCCTTAATCTCAATTCCTTTCATTATTCCATAAGATGAGTAGAGATGCATTGCCCACAGGGTTTTAGACAGCAGGATGAAAAAATGTACTATATAGTACATATACATATATAAAGAAAAATGTATTTTTTATTGGTATTAGAAAGTTATTTGCTGCAAACAAGTAACATTATTAGGCCAAGAAAAAAGTGTTTGGTTCCTATTACGTCCTAAAAATTATAGGTAGGGTAGGTAGGGATATTTTTTTTTATTTAAAAAAAATATTTTTGATCTTTAACTCACATGATTCCCTGGAGTTGGTTGGGCTTCAATAAAAGTTTGCCTTGTTGTTATTGTCTTTATATGCAGTAATTGTACTTCTGTTCCTCCAGAAATAGAAAATTTAATGGTTGGAGATTGATATTTAGGATGGCGAGTCTATTTTTGGGTAGAAACAGTTCTTTTTCAGTAGGATTGGCAAAAAACTCTAGGGTAGGGGACAAAAACTAGGTAGGGTAGGGTAATAGGTAACAAACATTTTTTAGGCCTTAAGAAAGTGAGCCACACTTTTTGAGTGATTAAGCCTTATGATGCTGGTGCCTAATTTGGTCATCAGCGATTGTGATTGATATCCTCTCTTGGCACTCCTTGGTCGGGTCTTTTATCAATGATTTTGTAATGACCAAATTAGCCACCAGCATCATAAGGCTTAATCACTCAGTCCAAACTACTAATATTCCGGCTATGCAGCCAAATCGTGCAGTATATGCTGCGTAGCCGGCTGTCTGGCTACGCAGTCACTTCCATATATATATATATATATATATATATATATATATATATATATATATATATATATATATATATATATATATATATATATATATATATATATATATATATATATATATATTATATATATATATATATATATATATACTAGTATATATATATATATATATATATATATATATATATATATATATATATATATATATATATATATATATATATATATATATATATATATATATATATATATATTATAAGAGATGAGGCCCAATTCTTTTACAACGCATGATCTCCGTTGCTGCGCCTGTTTGCCTAATTCTGAGTTGGCAGTTTGGTGGACGAGTGTATCTAGATGGTTCTTAACGTAAACTAATTTCAAAAATTAAACAAAAAGGTGCTTTTGATGCTGATTTCTTATCCTCAAGCACGGCCGGGTGTGTTATGACCACCCGGCGATATATAGTACAACCGATATCAAACTTCTGCTTCCACAATGGGGTTGCACTGCACGGACTTTGTTGGTTGTCCGGTGGCAGAAGCACGCACACTGTAGTAGCGTAGCTTACCCGGGTAATCAAAGGGAACCTGGGCATGCACCGAAAGGGTTTAGGCGGTATGGACACAATGGACAATGCCTGCATCGGCGCTAAGAGCGTACGGACACATCCCTTGGGAAAAAACACAATCAAAGGTTGTGCGCTTAGAGAGAGAGAGCATTTGAACAAACCCAAACAATTCAGCATACTACGGTGGTGCATGGGTAACATGCATATTTGAGCTTACGAAAAATTCGGACTTTTCTATAGTTCCAAAAAATGTTTTCCATACAGCCAGTATATAAGCTACCCGGCTTTAAATAGATACAATTTGAGAGGTATCTTTATCAAAATACATTGTGATGGAACTTAATGTCTATGTATATTTTATAGAACCACCTCATGCCCATACCTCACTTTGGGTATGCTTGGAATTAATCCGTGTTTGAACGAAGATTGTGCCTCCTTTGGAATATGTTTTCCTTCAACAATTATTGAAATAGTATTGTTTTTACATTTCCTTAACAATCATAGCGTAGCAGCTCAAAGAAAAGCCCATTTTTTTTATCTATTTATCATTTTTTGGGGGGAGGGGGAGGATATCCACAAAATATTTCATTGATAGCATATACATGTATATGCATATATATATATATATATATATATATATATATATATATATATATATATATATATATATATATATATATATATATATATATATATATAAATATATATATATATATATATATATATATATATATATATATATATATATATATATATATATATATATATATATATATATATATATATATATATATATATATATATATATATATATATATGATTATATTTAGCACCTAACCTGCGGAACTTAGGTCAATTAATATTCATGTGCAGCTTTAAAACAACATAGGAAGTTACCAACAGACGTGTAAAGAGTACTGAATTCCGCAAATTGGTAAAATAAAGAATATTTCTTTCAATAAATGTTTTAAACTATTTACAATTTTGACAAATTTATATATGAACTGACCACATTTATTCAATCAAATAACTTGCAAATGTTTAGTTGGCCAATTATGCTAAGCAGATTACTGTGTTGCACTTTTATTGAAATTGCATTATTGCCAAGAGAGAATCCAGCGCAGTGAACGATTGCGAGCTTTCTCTCACGACATTCTTCAACTGCAATTAGGTTGGGGTGCGTGATGAGAATGGCAATGGGGGCTAAGGGTATGTAGGTGGTGTTCGCCGTTTACTACGGTACCCGTCACTACGTATCCCTAAGTGGCAGAGGAGAAAGCAAGCAAAGCTACGAATTGTTATATCACAGTTCGTGTAGAATGCATTAGAGTCTACCATTCAAGTGTAAGAGGTTTATACATCTGTGTTTCCTCCTCTAACCTACCCCATTAATGCTCTTAGCTTTAAAAAGTTGTAAACGAGTCTGTAAATCATAGCGAATGACAAAAATTCATAAATGATACCTTTCAACAGGAAGAACCAAATTAGGACGGGTGTAAATGACATATCGTATGTCATATTTTATATTGATCTTACTAAACGAAAATTGTTTTGAGTAGAAATTATTAGAATTCGTCATGAGTGATATGATAAATGGACACCACCCCACCACCACCTTTCCAATACCGGTTTGACAACTTATCTATCAATGGCATATATGTTTACCAAGCCACTTGAATTATTGATCCATAGGTTAGGTAGCCCTAAGTGTGTGGTTGCAAGGATATCTGGGTGCCCTGATATTTTTGACGTAAAAAGAAATTTTGTGGTTACCGTCCGTAGGACGGGTACTTTTCTAGTATATATATATATACATATATATATTTAATTATATATATATATATATATATATATATATATATATATATATATATATATATATATATATATATATATATATATATATATATATATATATATATATATATATATATATATATATATATATATATATATATATATGTATATATAAATATATATATATATATATATATATATATATATATATATATATATATATATATATATATATGTATGTATATATATATATATATATATATATATATATATATATATATATATATATATATATATATATATATATATATATATATATATATATATATATATATATATATATATATATATATATATATATATATATATATATATACATACATACGTGTGTGTGTGCATATTCACATATATGAAGATGACTCCTTTCAAGGGTAACTCCATATCAAAAAGAGTTAAAAATGAAACACTCGCTTGTTTTTATTCTGGAGTGGTATCCTTCTTATTCTCTTCCTCCATTAAAACCTTCAGACATGTGGCGATGATGCAATGATTAGCTTATAATGCGAGCCAACGTCGCTGCATGAAACATTGATAGAGATAGAACATGATTTATGATAGACATGCTCCCGTATCAATGAACATCTAATTCACCTCATCCGGTTTCATGCATCTTCATTACTGGGCTAATGGGTCTGCTAGGTAGTAGCCATGTCCAGCGAGAAGAAAGTCTGCTGGTGATAAGAATCAACTAGCCACCTGGCAAGCACTTACCGTAGATTATCCAATCTAGTCCACAAGCAACCCATACAGGAGAGACAATTATGTAGATCTTTCTAACGAGAGTGTATTTTGAAAATATTTGCAGTAAAATCTTTATTAACACCAAACAACTAACTCTTTTTACAAATGTGTGCTTTATTACCATGCGATTTTCATAATGTCTTACCTACCCACCATATGTCCTTTCCAGGAAACGTTGACCAGGAAAGAGTCATCTGTATGTAGCGGACGTTGGCATTCGAAAAAGAGGTAGAAAACAGATACACTTCACATCACTGGTCGCCTATGTATTTCAATGATTAATTATTGGATAAATATTATTCTCCAAGCTTGATTCCATAGTTCAAGGTGGCTTATGGGGTTACTGTGTGAATACAAGGTCAAATTATGAGAGTTTTAAATACATATGCTTAAGTCTACACTCTTTACCTCATAATCGGACCAAATGCAACTGTCTAGGCCATCACTGGGCCGAGTAAGACACCAACTATTACATAACCTCCCATAGCCTTGCACTCAAACAAGGAAAGTTTTTGGCTCTTTCCTCTCTATCAAACATCACTCTTCCAATGCTAAGGCTACTTTCGCCCAAAGCACGAGAAAGCAAAGATTTTTGAAAAACAACTGAACGCTGTCATGTTGGTATTCATTGGATAGATCTCACCGATAACCTTCAGATGAGTACCCACATGCCAGGGTTTCAGTAATGTTTCAGTTTCTTTTGTCTCATTTTGTATTAGTCAAATAAGCCAGCATTAGCATAACAGTTAAAGTATTAGGGGAAGGGTATATCACTGATTCCAATTTTGACTCTGTTCTAGAGTTATGCAATATAGAAGTTAAAAAATAAATACACTTTTTTCTCATTTTTGAGAAATATTCACAAAGAAATGACTTATTTGAATGGAGCAAAATACTGAAAACTGTGATACCCTCCCCTCTGTAGGTCTTTTCTCCAGGTTTATGAAGTTTGATGATCCCCCAGTACTATAAAAGTGGATAGGAACCCCATTTGAAAGCTATGTATGTTATATAATTTTGTTTACCCCTAAAATCTAACACCCTGCTCGGAGGGTACTTTTAGCGATGTTTAATGTATCTCTCATAAAAAGAACTTCAAGCAATATATACTCGCTATAGGCAGTATTATCAAATAAATGTAGGGTGGAGGAAATGAACCCCATGAGCTACCTTCATAGATTTACTCATTCATTCATAAAGGTTGTACTAAAAAATGGCCGCTTTTATTGAAAAAATAAATGTCTCTTCCAACATATTGGGAATTAATCAATAACTCCAAAATTATTTTCATAAATACCATAAGGTACAGAATCATGGGTGCTCTGATATTTGAATTTGGAATCCCAATTTTTGTCACTATTCTCAAAATATTTAGAATGAATGCTGTCAACCAAGCTATTAATGGAGAAGAGAAACAGAGACCCCAAGGAAAACCATAAACTAAACTCGTCATTTTGCAACTTTCTCACATGACGTAGGCTCGATTTCAGGTAAATGACAATTCTGAGAAAACTCCCCAATAGGGACAGCCCCATAGTATTTTTATTCCCTTTGAAAATAACTAGGGTTTTATTGAAAGCATTATCAATAATTCAAAAACAATTATTGGCTAGGTTCTGGAAAGCGTTGCTCACTCAAGCATATTTTAATAATGGTTTTTCGGAAAGAATTTTAAGAATTTCGTGCCATATTACCCATAATTTCACTTCCTGACTAATGCTTCTTACGCACCAGTTCAAGGTTAGCTTCCTGAAAATGGGGTTTGTTTGTGGAGACTACTTAATAAATTGTGAGTTATACAAAAACAACAACAATAATAAGTCAATCAAAGTGAATTTCAGTATTTTGTTATTTTATTTGACCAAATTCTATGATATACAAATACAGTAAAGATTCCTCAGAATCATGCAGAGTAGTTCCACCGTTCATCATAGCTTGGAATTTAATTCTTGAGTTGCATACCGAAGTACATTGCCATCAAACACATGGAAAAATAAATAAATAAATTCAAAACCCCATACAACATCAAAGGAATATACTTTTAATCTGTTAATGACAAGAATATACCTTTGATATTATTGTATGGATCTTTATTATTTATTGTATATATATTGAAAGGAGTTGTTGGTGAGCATATTTTACTTAAAACGTTTAATAATAAGTGGTGTCGTAAAAATAGCCCTCTTTTGAGAAGCTACAGTTACAAAACAGATAATTATTAAAATGCTGGGAAAGTATAGGTTCTTACGAATGATTTATGGAGCTCGGTTATTCCCGGAGTTAGACTCGTTTGATAGGCTCCACACAATATTGACAACTGGTCCCAATATACCTAGGTCTTAAGATTAAGTCTTCCATTTTTGTCACAGTTTTGTTAAATAAGGTCAAATATCATGAAAACCTAATTTAACAGTAACATATGCAAGGGGTATTATTTCTCTAGCGAACAGGGAAAAAGTTTTGAAAAAAACAAGATTTCCCTTCATCCATTCAAATTCAGCTTTTTTTTTTTTTACAAAAGGCATTACATATATTAGTGATCACTGAATGGTGTGGAACTTTTTCACACTGAACTTCTTCGATTCAGCAACTCCAAATTCTCCTTTCCTCATAAGAAAAAAAGGAAATCTTCATTTCTAAGTGGAAAACTCAATTTAATTTTCATTTCCTAGATGGAAAACTCAACAACTTCACACCACATTCTACTTTCCCCATAGGAAAGGGTATCTTTTATTTCCTCAGTGGAAAACACCATAGACATTCATCTCCATATCTCACAGATCCGGCTTGGGATCTTTCATTGTCTCTAAATAATTCAGGCTTGAAATTAGGGGGTGCCAGGAGCCCAGGGCTCCCTTGAATTATCCTGCGGCCCCCTCAAATTTCTGCAGGGAGCCTAATAATGTACTTTTTCCTATGCACAACACCTTCAGATAGCTTAACCCTTCCAATGCTGAGGCGACTTCCGTCCAAAGCACAAGGGCGCAGAGAGTTTAGAAAACCACCTAAACCTTGTCATGTTGGTATTCATTGGATAGCACTCACTGAGTACTCTCAGATGAGTACCCATGTGCCAGGGTTTCAGTCATTTTTCAGTTTTTACATCATTTTGTATTGGCCAAATCAACCACCAGCAGCATAAGGGTTAAGAAGATGCAATTGGGCTCCCTGGAAAAATTTCGAGCCCTGTAATCGCTGTTTTACTCCATCATTATTCATGACTCCTCGTACTTGGGATTCTTTTTGATGATGACGAAGCCCTCCATGATGGGCGTGAGGGCGATGAACTCCTCCGTGGCCAGCTCGGCGCGCTCGCCGTACGCCAGGAGGACGGGCGTGGTGTGCGTCTGGAAACCAGTGATGGTCTTGGGTTTACCCGCCTGTCCTACTACATCCACAGCCTGAAAAACACATACAAGAAAACAGTGGTTAGTTATAGAATACTTTCATCAAACTCAGGCAGAGGTTTACATTCAATTTTTTTCTTGCCAGTCCGACGGACTGGCTGCTACCAGATTAGTAGCAGAGCATTCAGACAACAGAGGCTAGTTGGTGGTTTCCCCGGGTAGTGTGGCTACCTCTGACAATACAAAAGTGACAAGACAAACTTAAGTTAACCCTTCCAATGCTGAGGCTACAAGGACGCAAAGATTTTTGAAGACCATTCAAACCTTGTCATGTTGGTATTCATTGGATAGCTCTCGCTGAGCACTCTCAGATGAGTACCCATATGCCAGGTTTTTTTGTAATATTTCAGGTTTTTGCATTATTTTGTTGTAGCCAAATAAGCTACCACCAGCGGCATAAGGGTTAAGAATTGAAGATGACTAAACAAGGTTGCCAACATGTTTGCAGGAAGAGGCTGTAAACAGCAGAGGACCTGGAGTGACTGGAGAGATCAAATTGCGTTAATTTCGGAGGTAAGATGAGGAAGTGAAATGTATAGGGTGAGATTCGGCAATACATCAGTAGAATGCAGACCTCTGATAGGAGCGTCCTGAACGCCCCCGGGGTAGACAATCTGATCGCTACAGGAAATAGGTGGACAATAACACATCCTTCTTAAACCTTGCTTGACAATTAACCTATTCTAGATGCCTACATAGGGTTCTGGACATATCGCTGGATCTATAAGACTTTTGAATGTGACTTTGAGCATTAGCTTTAGTTGTGATTATCATTTCTCTTAGTATTTTCCAATATATGCTTTATTGGGAATATATTTGCATAAGTCTTATTATTTTTAGATGCATGAATGGGTTTATAGCTTCATAGAGTATCTTTAAAATAAGACTTTTTGAAAGAACAATTCAGGATTATATTGATAAAATAAGGATGATCTAAATTTCTAATGCTAGGAGCTCAAATTATAGAAATATAATGATAGTTAACAAGAACATCCCAGGTGAGTTACTTACCTGTCCTACTCTGACAGATACAGGTTTTGGCTGCAGCTCCTCATCAAATGTTACCAACATCCTGGGCTGCATGGCCGACACCAGGTAATACAGTAGATAGTGAGATTTACCAAGAATTACTGAAAAACAAAGAAAGAAGAGTTAGAAATATTATCCAAGATCAGGGCTGATGACAATGATAACTTTTACTCCTTGACAAAGTTATTATACTAAGATGTCTTAAAGACCAGTCTTTTATAAAATCAGAGGTTCAGGTAACCCTACAATAGATAGTGAGATTTACCATGACTCACTGAAAAAAAACACGCATAAAGGTTAGAAATATTATCCAAGGTCAGGGCTGATGACAAATGATAACTTATACTTTTTAACAAAGTAATAATAACAAGATCTCTTCACGATCCAACTTCTACACTAAGAGCCCCAAAACACTTAGTGTATGATTACATTGTATTCTTTTCGAGGCCTGTGATTGGTGGAAGGCAGCAAATTGTAATACAATGAGTTCTACACTTATACCCCCAATATATTGCACTCTTTTAGAGGTCTGTGATTGGAAGAAGGCAGCTGAATGCAGTAAATCAAGTTAACCCATCCATGCCCGTAAAAGTCAAAACTGCTGACTATTTTGCTGTTATCTCTCTAACAAAAGCAATATTTCAGTATATTTCGATGGAGAGTCGTTCATCAGAACTGTATCTACAACTCTCCTTTAAATATTATTCAAATTCATGCTTCATTCAAAAGTTATTTTTAAAAGTATGACAGATCCTGGTGACTCGTCAGGTAGATCTCTAGGTATGAAGGGTTTAACCACTTGTATCCCTAATAAGACTTACTATTTTTGACATCCAGACAGCCGACGAGTACGGCGAGGATGCCTCCTAGCGCCACCTGGCTGAGCAGGCCACGGTCGCTGTGGTACGGCGAGAGCGTCAGCGTGCCCTTGCCCAGGTGAGTGAGGCCCTGAGCCAGGCGAACCATGAACAGGTTGTTGGGCTCCTTCTGGTGGTACACGGCCAGCTGTCGCAGCATGCCCGCTAACCTGGCATTATTGGTACCTAGAACACAACAACAACACATGATCAGCAAAAATATACATGGTTCATGATTTGAGAAATTGGGCAAAAACATGCATGATTTTTTAAAACCCATTAAACAAATGATTAGGAAAAATAAACATAGCTCATGCTTTAAGAAATTAGGCAAAAACATTGGATTAACTTTTATGAGTGGGGTCAGTTTGGTAAAATGAAAGTCGGATGTATCATTCCTGTCATTAGAATATTAACCTTCAATATTGGCTTTTCGGAAAAAAAAAATATCTCAGAAAAATCCAAAATCACAAATTTGGTTTATTTTCACCTTGGACTAATTTCCTTTTCTACAGTATATTTTATGATAGGATAAATACAATACTTTTGAGGTACCTTAATGCACTTACAATTTCAACATCATGGATGGAGTGGAGTTAGCTTTCAGGTCCATAATAAAACACAATAAAGAGCAACGTACCTGCGCCTACGATTCCCATGGCAAGTATAGAGTTGTGCGCCACCTCGGGGTCGCTGTCGTGGGAGAACTTGCTGAGCGTGTCGAGAATCTGTAGTTTGGGGTTGGAGACCGATATGAGAGCTAGCGCCAGAGGGACCGCCCGGCGAATCACAGGCTCACTGTAGCGTAACTGGAAAACAACACAAGCAATGAGATATGTGATAGCTCAAAGTCAAACAAGTTTGTTTTTAATTTAGTAAAGAACCAAAACAAAATTAAGGTATTTAATTTTTTTTTTACAGAAACAAAACAAAAACAGGTCACTGCAAATTCATTCTTAAATCAGAAACTAGAAACCCTATGGTAAAGGTAACCACTATGACATACTGACACTAATGCAGGATAAATTATCCTGGTTTTGATGGATATTCTGCTGGATGTAAAATACACAAACAAGGCAATCTATCTGTGTCAGAACATGAGGGCTGCATTAGAACACGAACCCTAGGGGACATGACAGGGCTCAACATGGCCCCTCCCCTCACCCTACTGCAAGTGCAAGCATTCTTTAATGTTCCACTGATTAATCAGAGGAAATCCTTGAGTAAAGGGGAACTTGAGAGGAACATTTTAGAGAATCCTGGCATAAATGATTTATATGATTTATGTGAAACACCCCCCCCCCCCTCCCCAGTAATATGAAGTACAGGTACATTGCCCTCTAAAATCAAATTTTCCCCTTCTGCTCAAATCATGCATGTTTCATGTGAAATTCATCCCAACTGAATACATTTACTCAGCACTGATATGCTGATATGAAATGCCCTGCATTGCACCAATAAACTTTCATATAATCGAAGATATGATATATGATATATGAATTCTTCCCAAATGTATGCATCAACCTGACATGGTAATATTAAATAGTTGCCTCTGAAATGTTTTTCTTTTGCTGAAATCATGAATGGCTTCTATGAAATTCTTCCCAATTGAATGCATTGACTTAAATCAGATATGGTTATATGAAATAGCTGTACTGTCACAAAATCATACATTTTTTTGCCCGCTCAAATAGTGGATGATCGATGTGACATTCCACCTTACTGCAAACATCACTGAAGACAATGTTAGTATTGTGGCAATTTAATTAATGAGTGATTTGCGCACCCCTGGATTCCCCATTCGTTAAACTGCGCACCATTATTTGACATCTGATCCTTATGTTAGTATCGTACAACATACTGACATGATAGCTTGTCATTCAAAACCTTACGCAAAATTTAATCTGTGTATTAAGCCAAGCTCATTATTTTATATGCACAAAATTAACCCAATATATAGTAGCTGCATTACGCCTTAAGACTTAACACTTCCAATGCTGAGACTACTTTCAAAGATTTTTTAAGGATGAAAAGTTTTTGTAAATCATCCAAACCCTGTCATGTTGGTATTCATTAGATAGCTCTCGCTGAGTACCCTTGGATGAGTACCCATATGCCAGGGTTTTAGTCATCTTTCAGGATTTTGGCATCATTATGTATTGGCTAAATTAGCCACCAGCATACTATGCTGATTTTGCAAAATAGCTGCATTGTCCTAAAATGGTCAATAATCGATTTTTTTTTCTCAAATCATGAATGATCAGTTGGATATTCCACCTAAAAGCAAGCATCAACCTTGGTTATATAAAACAAGCTGCATTCTCCCTGAACCTTCAATAATATTTTTTTTTCTTGTGCACAAATCATGAATGATCTATGTGAAATTCTCCACACTGAGTGCATCAATCTAAGGCTGACTGGGTAATAGAAAAGTGCTGCACTTATACCAAAATCTTCAATAATCTATTTACTTTTTTTCTACACAAATCATGAATGATTTATGTGAGGTTCTCCACACTGAGTGCATCGATTTAAAGCTGACTGGGTAATAGGAAAGGTGTCAAATCCTCATTTGAAGACCTTATTGCCAGAAATCACTTGTGGCATGACATTTAAAGACTTTGGTCAGGAATTTCCATATCTCTCAAGCAAATATCTCAATAGATTTCACTTAAAAATAAGTACAAGGTAATCACAGATACCTTACATTTTCCCAATAAGGAGATACATATTTATGATTGTTATCTAAATATCCTGACCCCCCCCCCCCATATTGCCTAATTCAGCAGGACATCTGGGTGTCATTTCGACACCCAAACCCTCAAAAATCATCCTTCAGAACGCCTCAAAATTCTCATGACATTGTATAAGGATATCATGCGTCATTTCAATAGTAAATAAATGATTATGGTTGTAATCCGAGTATACTGCAGTCTCCCTTGAAAGATGGGATGCCCCAAAAATTAACAATTGTCAATTTTGGGCACCCAGTCCCTAAATCCTGGCTAAGACCCTGTTGACGCCTCTTTTAATGGATGGCAAATGGATAACTACACAATAAGTAACATGACTCCAAACAGAGTAAAGAGACCCCTGACTTTTAATTAGTGGCTGGAGCTAATAGTTTTTCTGCATTTGAGGTGGGTATCGGCTACTGAGCTCGCTGGTAATTTACAATCACAGCGAGTTAGGGTGAGACTCCAATTTCAAAGGCGCAATTAATTTGCACTTGATCCGGTGGTTGCAGGGCTAGGTTTTCCATTAGTTTGCCGGCTAATTAAGCTGGCGAGAGGAGTGAGATTAGCCGGCTAATTATAAGACAGGATGTGCAGCTTTGTTTTCACGTGTTTCCTGTCATCAAGACGTGCTCGAGCTACACCTTACCCAAGATCTAAAGGCTGGCATCATTGGCGTTTCTCATATAATAGTTCCAGATGTTCTCCTGTTTACAGATATGAGAAACAACACCTGTGGTGATTGCTAATACATATATGACTTCAAAGACAATCACACAGAACCCTTATTAAATAGTTCATTGCATGAAGATGCATTACAAGTATGGATGTCCTCATATCCTTACCGGGTTGGGAACTTGCTTTCATAACGTACTTCAGAGACAATAACACAGAACCCTTATTTATATTTTATTACATGAAGTTGTATTACAAGTATGGATGTCTTCAAGTCCTGATTGTGTGTGTGGCTTGCTTTCATATAGGACTTCAAAGGCATAATAATGCATTACAAGTATGGATGTCCTTGTGACCTGATCGGGTATGGGACTTGCTTTCATATAGGACCTCAAAGGCAATATCTCATCTCTCACTTATATGTTTCCATAATAATGCATTACAAGTATGGATGTCCTTGTGACCTAATCGGGTATGGGGCTTGCTTTCATATAGGACTTCAAAGGCAATTATTTTTCCAAAATGAGGCATCACAAATGTGGATGTGCTTGTGTTTTGATATTCCCAAGATTATGTGTTTGACTAGATGCATGTGGGACTTCTTAGGCAAAAAAAACAGTGTTGACAAAGCCCCACATTTGTATAGCCTCCAAGCCAAAGCCACCTACTAAGGAGCCAGGCACCCTAACTAATTCATGCCTGTAAAACCTAAAACATCCTGACTATTTCAGAAATATCTTTCTTAACAGAGCATTTTTTGGAAAATATTTAATAGGAAGCATAGGTCAGAAGTGTACCAAAGACTGTCTTTCCCTTCGGCACTATTCAGACCCTGTGCAGAGGTGAAACTGTAACATCCTCAGCTCTCACATGCTTCTAGTGATATCATTACCACAGACCCTGTCAGAGGTGAGGCTGTGAATAGCCTATAGAAACCACCACCATTTTCCCAAGTCATTTGTAACATTCTCAGCTCTCACATGCTTCTAGTGATCATTACCACAGACCCTGTGCGGAGGAGAGGCAGTGAATAGCCTAAAGAAACAACTGCCATTTTCCCAAGCCATTTGTAACATTCTCAGCTCTCACATACTTCTAGTGATATCATTACCACAGACCCTGTGCAGAGGTGAGGCAGTGAATAATCTATAGAAACCAATAGGAGTGTCATTGATAAGGAAAATTTTTCGATACGATTATTGGAAATTTTTTTATCGATTCCGATTTTTTCCGATACGATTTTTCAATTGGATTTTTGTAAAATTTATTTATTTTTAATTTCTTTTTTCCTATTTTGAGGTGAAAATGTTACACTTTTGAGGGCATATTACCCCTTCAGACCCGGCCTACTTCATCTCCCCACTAAGTATTTTATCAGTCATGGCCGTTAACTTCATTATTTATTGTTTAGATGAGTGGCAAACAGCCAGGAAACAGAAAACTGTGCCAGAATAGGGACATTTTGCCTCACGTGTGACTTCCGGTTGGAGTAGTTTGCCGATTTGCGATACATGATACGATACACCACCTTTTACCGATACGATAATTGGTTGCTTCGTTTTAGCGATACGTATCTCTGGGCGGTATCAATGACACTCCTGGAAACCAACGCCATTTCCCGAAGTCATTTGTAACATTCTCAGCTCTCACATGCTTCTAGTGATCATTACCACAGACCCTGTGCGGAGGAGAGGCAGTGAATAGCCTAAAGAAACAACTGCCATTTTCCCAAGCCATTTGTAACATTCTCAGCTCTCACATGCTTCTAGTGATATCATTACCACAGACCCTGTGCAGAGGTGAGGCAGTGAATAACCTATAGAAACCAACGCCATTTCCCCCAGTCATTTGTAACATTCTCAGCTCTCACATGCTTCTAGTGATATCATTACCACAGACCTTGTGCAGAGGTGAGGCAGTGAATAACCTATAGAAACCACTGCCATTTCCCCAAACCATTTGTAACATTCTCAGCTCTCACATGCTTCTAGTGATACCATTACGACAGACCCTGTGCGGAGGTGAGGCAGTGAATAACATATAGAAACCACCAACATATCTCTAAGTCACTGGCACCACTCTCACATGCTTCACATGCAGAGTTTCAGTCATTTTTCAGGTTTTTGCACCATCTTGTATCATTCAAATTAGCCACCAGCAGCATAAAGGTTAATAACTGTACTCACCAAATGTCCAAATGTTCTGTAGGACATCTCCGCTCCTATGTCTTCACCCATGGCTATTAGAGCAATACCTAATACAGCAATACCTGAAAAAGAAAGATAAACTCAGTGAGAATACTGCACCAGTAAAATGGGATCATAGGATGACGTAGTACAGTAGAACTGGTATTTTCTACACATTTAATTTTCGCTGTTTTCGCGCTCCCCACGATAGCACCAAAATAAAATCCTTCAATAGTTTGAGTGCCTGAATGTGCGAATTTGAAGTAGCACAAATACCCTCCTGTTTTAAGGAGTGTTGTCAAGAGTTACAACTAAAATTTCTCCAACTTTTTCCCAAAATAATTATTTGGTCATGAAATATCACTAAAATATTCAGCCTTTTATATGGGCATGACAGAAATGCAATGGCTAATATGGACCATTTCAGAAGTGGCTGTCTCAACTAAAAACACAATAGAGCTAGAACTCACTTTGAGCAATATATGCTGTCTTTTCAAAATTTATGTAAAACATGCATGCAAAGAGATTTATATTCAACGAACAGAGGTTCTCAATACTGAATAGGGGCACTAAGAAATGAATGAGTATTCCATGTTCATATGATAAAAATACTTTATTAAGGTATCCATCAATCTTTTTTTTCTACCTTGTTTTAATGATAAATCTGGGGATTCCTCTTTTGTTTCCTCTTTTTTCTTGTTTTTGTTCTTGTCGTCTGTCTTTTCGTTATTCTCCTGGTCCTTGGTCTCGTAGTGCTCAGAGCAGATGTGTAGAAGTTCCTGTACCTTGATAACATTACCTGTACCTGAAAACAACAAAGCACACCATCATAAGCAGGATTTCTGAGTAATTTTCATCATCGTCATTTTTATCATTATTATTGTTATAATTAACATTATTATTATTATCATTATTATTATTATTACTATTATCATAGAAATGCCCATCTGAAACAGCAAACACAACTAGCTACTCAGCTATTTCAAATACTTATACAAACTAAATTTGTAATAGCTAATGTCCAAAAGGGTAGGTCACACTTTAGCCCTGCCTTACAAGAGGGTTTCTTACAAAAAGGTTTGGTTATCACCCAAAGAACACACATGGTAAAGCAATTCTCACGACTCTGTTTCCAAACAGTAGGCCTATGCTATTTTAGCTCTTATTTATTCATTTTTTTTTTGCATTGATAGTCAAATGTCTTACCTGCATATGCGCATATTTCCACTAGAACAGTAGCGAAGGAATTAATTGGTTCTGGAATCACCTTGAGGGCCTCTATGCTGGCGTCTGCCTGGTCCTGTTTACCTGAAATAGAACAAGCAAGATTTCAAAACATTTCCTACATATCACAGTAGAATTCAACACTAACCGATCCATGCTTTGAGTTGAAGATATTTGCTGCATATCACATTAAAAGTCAATATTAACCCATCTTCACTTTAAGTTCTAGACATTTCATCCAAAAAACAGCCAAATTCAACATTTACCTAATAAGACAAAACTGGTGTTCTAAGTGGCCCAGAGAGTTAAAATCAAGCTAGAAGTTAATTTCCACCAGAATTTTCTCTACAGTTCAAATATATTTTTTGGCATAATTTTTCTTCACTTTCGGTCTAAAAGCAGGACTTTAAACTCTTCATTCAAAAATGATTAGTGTCACTAGTAACACACATTGATGTTTATAATTGCATAATTTATTAAATTTGAAAACAAAAAATATGTAGAGAAAGTTAAATATTTTGTTGAGTAACCAAATTCTGGAAAATAAACTTCTCTACCGGGCAAGTGGGATAAGAGATGATTTGTAGCTGCGGTTCCTAATTCTCTGTTATCTTAACTTGCCCACAAGCACTCACCTAGATATGTGAGTCCCAGCCCTAGGGGCAGGAACTTGGCGTACGTGTCCTTCAGATCAGTTGGCGACTTCTCCATCAGGGTCTGTAGGATTGTGGAGGTGACGTCTCCATTACAACTGCCAACAGCAATCATACCACACGCCAGAGCAGCCATGCCTGTCACCTGTCAGGGTAGAGAAACAACATAATATTACTAGGATTCAAAAGGTTAGAAATAGTGTATTAGCC
Source organism: Maea johnstoni (assembly GCA_963942565.1). Classification (NCBI taxonomy): domain Eukaryota; kingdom Metazoa; phylum Annelida; class Polychaeta; order Spionida; family Magelonidae; genus Maea; species Maea johnstoni. The sequence continues at coordinate 6,604,867 of OZ012693.1, forward strand.
CTTCCAATGCTCAGTCTAGTTTCATCCAAAGACCAAGGATGCAAAGATTTTTGAAAACCATCTAAATTCCAACCAAACATCGGAGCGCATTGAATTGTTGAACTATTTCTATGAGGAGTAGGTCAGCAAGAGTTAACCTTTCCAATGCTGAGGCAACTTTTGTCTAAAGCACAAGGGCGTAAAGCTTCTTGAAAACCATCTAAACCTTGTCATGTTGGTATTCATTGGATAGCTTTTGCTGAGCAATCTCAGATGAGTACCCATTTGCCAGGGTTTCAGTCATTTTTCAGGTTTTTTGCATTATTTCATATTGGTCAAATTAGTTACCAGCAGCATAAGGGTTAATGCATTGCCCAAATTTATGGCAGCAGGTGGCACTTGATCTGCTTATTATGCTGAATGAATTCTGATTCTAATATCTTACAATATCTAATTGAAATCAAATAAGCATATTCTGTGGTCTTACCTCCATATTAGATTTGGAATCTCCCATAACTGGAAGAATTAATTTAATCACATCATCTCGGTTTGAACCTGCGTAGGCCAGACCAAGACTGAAAAAGAGAAAAAAATAGTGTTACTAACTGTCACTAGGTGGGGTATCAACAAAGTTCATGAATGATATTGCTATAACACTTTGCAAAAATACTACTCAAATAACTGAATGATAGTATAATATGGTACTACCAAAATAACTGCATATATAAAACAAAATACACAATAGGCTGATAATATGTAGTTTTAGAACTTTTCAGGATTAACAACATTCTTTCCTTGAATTGCACATGATTGCCTTAAAAAGTAATGAGGGGCCATAGTATATAGACTGAGAAAGGTATGAATTTGCTGTGATAAATGGAAGCATCCTTTTAGATATTTAATCAACAAAAATAATAAAGACTTTTTAAGGTCTGAGCCTATCTATAAGTTAGATGCTTGTGATTCAGATATTCAATAAACATCAATGATTAACACTTTAAGGCCTGAAATCCCTGCAGATAGAACTTACCCAACGATTGCTCCTATCCTCATGACGTTACTGTTGTGAAGTACGTAGTCTGAGAGCAGCGCAAGGGCAGGATCACACTCATTTCTCACCCCAGAGTTCACGATGCCACACGCTAATAGAGCACCAGACTAAAAATAAATCAATAACATTGTAGTCAATAAATGGTACTACTTGGTATTAACAGGTACACATCCTTCTTTCTCTATCTGCCTTTTGGACCTCTATTTTTAGTAATATGAGTTGGGACCTACGTGTGTATGTGAGCCAGGGTATCAACTAAAGTGCCAACTCCCTTCCTTTTGTGAGTTTTGTCTAGACTTAGTGGAGTCTTTATATTTTGATTGTGGCCCCGCTGTTATAATTTACAGATACAAGTTTTTTGTAAGAGAGTTTTATTATTAACAATTGGTTATGACAACAGTGTTAATTAAATTCATGACCACTTTATATGGTACGCTTTTGTACAAAATAAATCTGCTAGTACTATGAATGTTAGCAATTTCCTGTTGGGAAGTGAACACCGGCCTGGAGAGATTCGTGCCAATTAACCTACTACACTGTAGAAAACTAATTCTATGTTTTGTGCTTTTTGTCATTCTGTTTCTGATGAATTAAGTGCCAGAAATGCCAGAAACCTATTTCTGGCAGGACGCCAGAAACCTCTTTCTGGCAAGGTAAAAACCGTCCTTTGGCGTAAATTGTCAACCCTGACTGTAGCACAGTCCTTTGTTACATCAGTCAACATATGTCAACGTGTGACAACAGGATGCCCATCAGGTTCTTGGCCAGATTGTTATTAGGAAATTCATTTGAACAGAAATAATGATAATTTCAGAAAGACAGGTCAAATAGATGTTACTATTAGATGGCTGTCATGGAAAAATTGTGAAAGACTAAAGCAACATCATAGTGAATTACATTGTACAAATCTTATGATAGATATATGATTATCATGAATAATAAATGTATGTATGATTGTAACAGCTTTGACTCATAGGAGGTTCACTATTAATTATGTATAAATATATCTTTGAAAATAATAACTGGATGAGGAATGGAGATTACATTTTGAAGAAGGTTGGCTCATTGCATGGAGAGATATATCAGTAATGCGCAATAAGTACATCCATGAGAAATCATAACAAAGAGATTCTATAGAGCTCACCTTTATATAGTCCTCTCCGGAGTAGAGGTATTTGTCTATCTGTGTAAGGCCGCCGTCCACGTCCCAGAGAAGGATGAGACCCAGGGAGGCTGTGGCACTCAACATACCTGGAGGAGAGAAATGACGTATATAACAAAATGATTGGATTTCATAAGGTAGAAAAATAGTGTATGTTGTTCATACTGTTAATTATGAAAATAAGACTGATGGTAATTTAAATCTTCAAAGCTGGAAATGTCCAGATTTGTAGTAGATTATAATTCAAATTGGCAAATAGAAGTGTTAGCAAGGTATTGTTTTCCATATAACTCAACAGCAAAACAAGAGTTAGGGAATGATACTTTAAAGGCTGCTGGATGGGGGTTTGCATGTGAAAATTGCAATGGGTGCACATGCTATTGATATGAGGTCCAGTTGGGTGCTAGATTTTTTCATTGTATTCAACAATAGCAAGGATCATTGGTATGGTTTTAATATTTATACCAAGCAGAGAAATGTAAACATATTTCATGAAGAAAATTTTCCATAATTTGCCTCATTCATTGAGTTACTATCAACCTCCTTTTCTTTTTGTTTTGAAAGTATTTAAATACTGGTTCATAAGTATAAGTATATAATTGAATATCATAATTGGTAATAAAACAAGATAGACGCCAGTGGCGTCAAGAGGTTGATTCCGTGTATGTCTTTTTGTAGTTAATCATTTGCAATTTTTTGTTTTTTTAATATTTTGCTATTTTGAAATTTTTCTGATTTTTGTGTTTTTTCGTTAGTGGTTACAGTGGTTTTGCTTTTTCTGTTGGATTGACTTATTTAAGTGTTATGTATATTTGGTCGTGATCTGAGTAATACGTTTTGATGACACCTGTTGAATGGTATTCTGTAAGGTTGGTGTGAATGTGATCTATTATGGTGTTTTGTTTTGTTGTTGGGTTGTTTATGAGTTGGTTTGTTCCTATACATTTGCAAATTTTTTCTGTGGTAGTTATGTGTTTGTTTTGTATGTTAATGTTAAAGTCACCCATAAGTATTTTTTGATGTTTTATTGTTGGTGGTGATATTGCTGAAAATGTTAAAGTCAATCACTGATGCATGTAACAAACTGACTGGCTGCCTGCAAATAACACCAAATCAAAATCAAACATGTTGCCAACAGCCAAAAGTCCACTCCCCCTTAACAGAGGCTTGTGACTCTCCCCCACAACACAAAATGTTAACACATAAGCTAAGTATATACAACAAAGCCCATGCATTAAAATAAGTGCCGGCTCTCAAATATTAAAAAAGACCAACAGTTAAACAGCCAATAAAAAATTTCATCATAACCTAAAATTCAGCACGCATAAATAAAATGCAACTTTTGACAAACTAAACTAATCACTAAGCCTATCCGCCAAATATAAACATGAACATTTTAACACACATACTTCAGAAAAAGAGAGCGATGGGGGGCGGGGTTAAAAATTTGACATCTGACATATCATCAAAGTAACACAAAACATTTACATGAAGATGGCCAAACACTGCCTAAAAGCAAACATGAACAGGGATCAACCTTATGTACCCTTTAGGGGCATATGCCCCTGGTTCATGTGATATTGCAACCAGATGAAAAAAAAATATACGAGCCAACTTTGTGAAAGGACATTAAATATAAGTTTGGAGCATTTTAAAACATTTTCCTTTTTCTTTAAATTCTTTATCTTTTTATCATACCTAATAGTGCCAAAAAATACATCTGAAACACATATCCTTCAATTTTTTCATAAGAATTCTATCTAAAACCCTCCCCCAAATATTTCCCAAAATTATAACCCACTCCTAGCTATCCAAGAAACTATGACAAACCCACCATCACTCATCCAGTAGATCACCAAACATGAATGGGAAAAGCCCACATCCTGCACTGCAAATGAGAGTCAACAAAACCCCACCAATAGCATGCTTGCCACAACTTACTTGCTGCTGCCTGAAGAACATTAGTCCGTGACTTACCTTTACATGAAAATGACCAAACACTGCCTGAATGCAAACATGCACAAGGATCAACCTTATGGTCCCTTAAGGGGCATATGTTCCTGGATTATGTGATTTTGCTACCTGATGATGAACTATAAGAGCCAAGTTTGTGAATGGACATTAAATATCAGCTTAGAACATTTTAAAACAAATTCAATTTTTTTGAACTTCTTTATCTTTTTATCATACCTAATAGTGCCAAAAAATACATCAGAAACACAAACTATTCAATTTTTTCCCTGGAAAAATGCTCCAAAACCCCCAAACCTGGACAGTTAAAACATTTCCCTTCCACTGAAATTCTTTATCTTTTTATCATACCTAATAGTGCCAAAACATACATCTGAAACACATATCCCTCAATTTTTTCAAAAGAACTCTATGTAAAACCCTCCCTCAAATATTTTCGAAAAATATAACCCACTCCTAGCTATCCAAGAAACTATGGCAAACTCACCATCACTCATCCAGTAGATCACCAAACATGAATGGGAAAAGCCTACAACCTGCACTGCAAATGACAGCCAACAAAACCCCACCAGCAGCATGCTTGCCACAACTTACTTGCTGCTGCCTGAAGAACTTTAGTCCGTGACTTACCTTTACATGAAAATGGCCAAACACTGCCTGAATGCAAACATGCACAAAGATCAACCTTATGGTCCCTTAAGGGACATATGCCCCTGGCCATGATCTTCCGCCACTAAAGCAGGTACAGCACTACCAGAAACCCAATATGCATGCAATAATTATGTACTTAAACCTAAAATAGACTGATACACACTTGTAATGCTGCTGATGATACTTACAGACTTTTTAATCAAAAACCAAATTTGTGAATAGACATTAATATCAGTTTGGAGCAATTTAAAACATTTTCCTTTTATTTGAACTTCTTTATCTTTTTATCACACCTAATAGTGCCAAAAAATACATCTGAAACACATATCTTCCAAATTTTTCATAAGATTTCTATCTAAAACCGCACTTAAAAAAACTTCCCTTTTTTTGAATTTCTTTATCTTTTTATCACACCTAATAGGGCCAAAAAATACAACTATAAGAGCCAAGTTTGTGAATGTACATTAAATATCAGTCTAGAACATTTTCAAAAAAAATTCCCATTCTTTGAACTTCTTTATCTTTCTATCATACCTAATAGTGTTAAAAAATACATCAGAAACACAAACTTCTCAATTTTTTCACTGGGAGCATGCACCAAAATCCCCAAACCTGGACAGCTAAAACAATTTCCTTTTTTTTGAATTTCTTTATCTTTTTATCATACCTAATAATGCCAAAAAATACATCTGAAAAACATATCCTTCAATTCTTTCATAAGAATTCTATCTAAAACCCTCCCTCAAATATTTTCCAAAACTATAACCCACTTCTAGCTATCCAAGAAACTATGACAAACTCACCATCACTCATCCAGTAGATCACCAAACATGAATGGGAAAAGCCCACATCCTGCACTGCAAATGACAGTCAACAAAACCACACCAGTAGCATGCTTGCCACAACTTACTTTCTGCTGCCTGAAGAACTTTAGTCAGTGACTTACCTTTACAAGAAAATGGCCAAACACTGCCTGAATGCAAACATGCACAAAGATCAATCATATGGTCCCTTAAGGGGCATATGCCCCTGGATTATGTGATTTTGCTACCTGATGATGAACTATAAGAGCCAAGCTTGTGAATGGACATTAAATATCAGTTTTAGAGCATTTTAAAAATTTCCCTTTCTTTGAATTTCTCTATCTTTTTATCACACCTAATAGTGCCAAAAAATACACCAGAAACACAAACTTTTCAATTTTTCCCCTGGGAGCATGCTCCAAAATCCCCAAACCTAAACAGTGCACCCCTGGCAAAACCTTACCGTCATGGTGCCAGCACAGGAATTTATTTGCACCTAAACATAAAATCCTGATGGCAGGGTTAAAGGTCTGCTAACTTCAGGACTGCATACTACACTCATGGTGAGAAGGGTATATATACTGACTGCTGAAATCGCGATAAAAATATTTACTACTTCCGTTTTTTTCAAAGTTGTTTTTTTACGATTGTGGGGAACAAAAAAAATCCACAAATGGGCAGGATGGATTATTTAGAGTCTGTTTTCTTGAAGTTGAAACTTTTTTTCCGGTTTTAGTGGCGAAATTAATAAGTAAATTTAGAATTTCGCCAGGGTTCCTAAATCAACATTCCAAAAAGCCGTTTTTGCCGTTTTTTTCCGAAGTCGCCATTTTTTTTCAAAAATTACAAATATAACCAACAAGTTATGATAATAGGGTAAAAGCCCTATTTGTTGCATACACTTTGATGGGTCATTTGTAAATTTTGACCCAGAAACGGCGACGTGACAATTTATTGAAAAAAGTATGTTTTTTGTGTGAAATGCACACAATGCATATCAATGCCGTAACCTCGCTAATGTCAAAAAAATCAACTTCTGGTTGTAGCGAAAAGCTATTTTTTCGCTTCCAACCTGAAGTTGAATTAAAAAAATGATTGAATCAGATAGATGAGGATCTCATCTATCCAGGTAGGTAGTCATATTGTGATCGGGGGGTGATAGCTTGATGAAATTGACAGGAATCGGCGAGGTACCATTGAGAATGTACTCATCGCCATAATCAACACGTCATCATCGATGCGTGTTGACAAATATCTCAAAATATTTTCGATTTTCCGAAACCAAAAGAATTAATCTTAATAATATAGATACTTGGCTTGTTAATTCTTTTGGTTTCAGAATTTTAGAGTTAGAGATGGCCACAAACGAAAGCTTTGAAATCGGGGTGCAAATTTCGTCAAACCCGATATTCAAAATGGCGGACCGTAACCTCGCCAATGTAAAAAATACGTGAATGAACACGTAAGTACAATAGTACAAACAGGGATACAAATAGACGCACATTGGTTAATAAACCGCGGGAAAGAGTACCACGTGGTGTGACGGTGAGGCAGTGAGACCGCTCATTGGATAATACACCAGAGACAAACCACGTGGTAAGATCCCGCTCAGAATTATAAATAGGCAAAATGGCTGCGATGAAGTCGCCAATTTTTTTCAATAATTACAAATATAACCAACAAGTTATGATAATAGGGTAAAAGCCCTATTTGTTGCGAACACTTTGATGGGTCATTTGTAAATTTTGACCCAGAAACGGCGACGTGACAATTTATCGAAAAAAGTAGGTTTTTTGTGTGAAATGCACACAATGCATATCAATGCCGTAACCTCGCTAATGTCAAAAAAATCAACTTCTGGTTGTAGCGAAAAGCTATTTTTTCGCTTCCAACCTGAAGTTGAATTTAACAAGATAGACGCCAGTGGCGTCAAGAGGTTGATTCCTTGTATGTCTTTTTGTAGTTAATCATTTGCAATTTTTTGTTTTTTTAATATTTTGCTATTTTGAAATTTTTCTGATTTTTGTGTTTTTTCGTTAGTGGTTACAGACTGATACACACTTGTAATGCTGCTGATGATACTTACAGACTTTTTAATCAAAAACCAAGTTTGTGAATAGACATTAATATCAGTTTGGAGCACTATAAAACATTTTCCTTTTTTATGAAATTCTTTATCTTTTTATCATACCTAATAGTGCCAAAAAATACATCTGAAACACATATCTTTCAAATTTTTCATAAGATTTCTATCTAAAACCCTCCCTCAAATATTTTCCAAAACTATAACCCACTTCTAGCTATCCAGAAACTTTGACAAACTCACCACCCACCATCACCTATCCAGTAGATCACCAAACATGAACGGGAAAAGCCCACATCCTGCACTGCAAATGACAGTCAACAAAACCCCACCAATAGCATGCTTGCCACAACTTACTTAATGCTGCCTGAACTTTAGTCCGTGACTTACCCTTACATGAAAATGGCCAAACACTGCCAGAATGCAAACATGCACAGGGATCAACCTTATGGTCCCTTAAAGGGCATATGCCCCTGAACCATGTGATTTTGCTACCAGATGATGAATTATAGGAGCCAAGTTTGTGAACGGACATTAAATATCAGCTTAAAGCATTTTAAAAACTTTTCCTTTTTTTGAAATTCTTTATCTTTTCATCATACCTAATAGTGCCAAAAAATACAGCTGAAACACAAACCTTTCAAACTTTTCCCTGGGAGCATGCCCCAAGATCCCCAAACCTGGACAATGCACCCCTGGCAAAACCATACCGTCGTGGTGGCCGCACAGGAATTTAATAGCCCCTAAACTTAAAATCCTGGGAGCCAAATCTGCTCCTGTCTGAAAATGTTAAAGTCAATCACTGATGCATGTAACAAACTGACTGGCTGCCTGCAAATAACACCACATCAAAATCAAACATGTTGCCAACAGCCAAAAATCCACTCCCCCTTAACAGAGGCTTGTGACTCTCCCCCACAACACAAAATGTTAACACATAAGCTAAGTATATACAACAAAGCCCATGCATTAAAATAAGTGCCGGCTCTCAAATATTAAAAAAGACCAACAGTTAAACAGCGAATAAAAAATTTCATCATAACCTAAAATTCAGCACGCATAAATAAAATGCAACTTTTGACAAACTAAACTAATCACTAAGCCTATCCGCCAAATATAAACATGAACATTTTAACACACATACTTCAGAAAAAGAGAGCGATGGGGGGCGGGGTTAAAAATTTGACATCTGACATATCATCAAAGTAACACAAAACATTTACATGAAGATGGCCAAACACTGCCTAAAAGCAAACATGAACAGGGATCAACCTTATGTACCCTTTAGGGGCATATGCCCCTGGTTCATGTGATATTGCAACCAGATGAAAAAATATACGAGCCAACTTTGTGAAAGGACATTAAATATATGTTTGGAGCATTTTAAAACATTTTCCTTTTTCCTTAAATTCTTTATCTTTCTATCATACCTAATAGTGCCAAAAAATACATCTGAAACACATATCCTACAATTTTTTCATAAGAATTCTATCTAAAACCCTCCCCCAAATATTTCCCAAAATTATAACCCACTTCTAGCTATCCAAGAAACTATGACAAACCCACCATCACTCATCCAGTAGATCACCAAACATGAATGGGAAAAGCCCACATCCTGCACTGCAAATGAGAGTCAACAAAACCCCACCAATAGCATGCTTGCCACAACTTACCTGCTGCTGCCTGAAGAACATTAGTCCGTGACTTACCTTTACATGAAAATGACCAAACACTGCCTGAGTGCAAACATGCACAAGGATCAACCTTATGGTCCCTTAAGGGGCATATGTTCCTGGATTATGTGATTTTGCTACCTGATGATGAACTATAAGAGCCAAGCTTGTGAATGGACATTAAATATCAGCTTAGAACATTTTAAAAAAAATTCAACTTTCTTGAACTTCTTTATCTTTTTATCATACCTAATAGTGCCAATAAATACATCAGAAACACAAACTATTCAATTTTTTCCCTGGAAAAATGCTCCAAAACCCCCAAACCTGGACAGTTAAAACATTTCCCTTCCACTGAAATTCTTTATCTTTTTATCATACCTAATAGTGCCAAAAAATACAACTGAAACACATATCCCTCAATTTTTTCAAAAGAATTCTATCTAAAACCCTCCCTCAAATATTTTCGAAAACTATAACCCACTCCTAGCTATCCAAGAAACTATGGCAAACTCACCACCACTAATCCAGTAGATCACCAAACATGAATGGGAAAAGCCTACAACCAGCACTGCAAATGACAGCCAACAAAACCCCACCAGCAGCATGCTTGCCACAACTAATATGCTGCTGCCTGAAGAACTTTAGTCCGTGACTTACCTTTACATGAAAATGGCCAAACACTGCCTGAATGCAAACATGCACAAATATCAACCATATGGCCCCTTAAGGGACATATGCCCCTGGCCATGATCTTCCGCCACTAAAGCAGGTCCAGCACTACCAGAAACCCAATATGCATGCAATAACTTTGTACTTAAACCTAAAATAGACTGATACACACTTGTAATGCTGCTGATGATACTTACAGACTTTTTAATCAAAAACCAAGTTTGTGAATAGACATTAATATCAGTTTGGAGCAATTTAAAACAATTTCCTTTTATTTGAACTTCTTTATCTTTTTATCACACCTAATAGTGCCAAAAAATACATCTGAAACACATATCTTCCAAACTTTTCATAAGATTTCTATTTAAATCCGCACTTAAAAAAACTTCCCTATTTTTGAATTTCTTTATCTTTTTATCACACCTAATAGTGCCAAGAAATACAACTATAAGAGCCAGTTTGTGAATGTACATTAAATATCAGTCTAGAACAATTTCAAAAAAAATTCCCATTCTTTGAACTTCTTTATCTTTCTATCATACCTAATAGTGTTAAAAAATACATCAGAAACACAAACTTTGTAATTTTCCCTTTATTTTGATCAGTATTTTCGTTTGTTTTGCATCTTGGGCGATACAAATGCAGGGAGATGCTGCTTGGGCCCGAGCACTGGGTTGAAGGGGTATGGGACCGGCATCGGCATCAAAGGGTAGAAGCCTGCATACTTCAGGTCTGCTACTTCACCTACACCATGCAACCTGAAAAAATAATCATACATACCATCAAAGCAACACAAAAATATCAACACAAAACATATCTCACCAAATGCAATCTTATATTATCACACCGACACAATATCTTCTTTAAACAGTAATTGTTTTGTTTGAGGGACAGTGAAGATTTGCATGGTTTCTATATTTTGTGTATGTGTTTTTATAAAATTGTATATTGAGTGATAGTTTTGTATTGATACTTTTGTATTTATTTCAATTTAATGTATGCTTACTATTTTGGGTTGTCAGGTAAATCAAGTTCCTATGATGCTCTTTGGTGTAGATGCAGTATGATGTCGAAGCCAGTTTCTATGACAGTACACACTTTTCCTGTCACCCAAAACAATTAAAATCATATCTTTATCTAAAATACAACAACAGTGAGAACGGAAGGGATGGCAGGGTTAAAGGTCTGCTAACTTCAGGACTGCATACTACACTCATGGTGAGAAGGGTATATATACTGACTGCTGAAATCGCGATAAAAATATTTACTACTTCCGTTTTTTTCAAAGTTGTTTTTTTACGATTGTGGGGAACAAAAAAAATCCGCAAATGGGCAGGATGGATTATTTAGAGTCATACATACCATCAAAGCAACACAAAAATATCAACACAAAACATATCTCACCAAATGCAATCTTATATTATCACACCGACACAATATCTTCTTTAAACAGTAATTGTTTTGTTTGAGGGACAGTGAAGATTTGCATGGTTTCTATATTTTGTGGATGTGTTTTTATAAAATTGTATATTGAGTGATAGTTTTGTATTGATACTTTTGTATTTATTTCAATTTAATGTATGCTTACTATTTTGGGTTGTCAGGTGAATCAAGTTCCTATGATGCTCTTTGGTGTAGATGCAGTATGATGTCGAAGCCAGTTTCTATGAGTGCTGCCTGCAGTTATGTCCCTTGACACCCTTATCACCATGAGTGAAAATGCAATCCTGAAGTATGCAGACCATTAACCCTGCCATCCCATGCATTCGCATTACATGCTCTTTGGGCTTATAAGTTTGTGACCAATAAATTATAACAGTACACACTTTTCCTGTCACCCAAAACAATTAAAATCATATCTTTATCTAAAATACAACAACAGTGAGAACGGAAGGGATGGCAGGATTAAAGGTCTGCTAACTTCAGGACTGCATACTACACTCATGGTGAGAAGGGTATATATACTGACTGCTGAAATCGCGATAAAAATATTTACTACTTCCGTTTTTTTCAAAGTTGTTTTCTTACGATTGTGGGGATCAAAGAAAATCCACAAATGGGCAGGATGGATTATTTAGAGTCTGTTTTCTTGAAGTTGAAACTTTTTTTCCGGTTTTAGTGGCGAAATTAATAAGTAAATTTAGAATTTCGCCAGGGTTCCTAAATCAACATTCCAAAAAGCCGTTTTTGCCGTTTTTTTCCGAAGTCGCCATTTTTTTTCAAAAATTACAAATATAAGCAACAAGTTATGATAATAGGGTAAAAGCCCTATTTGTTGCGAACACTTTGATGGGCCATTTGTAAATTTTGACCCAGAAACGGCGACGTGACAATTTATTGAAAAAAGTATGTTTTTTGTGTGAAATGCACACAATGCATATCAATGCCCTAATCTCGCTATATCAAAAAAATCAACTTCCGGTTGTAGCGAAAAGCTATTTTTTCGCTTCCAACCTGAAGTTGAATTAAAAAAATGATTGAATCAGATAGATGAGGATCTCATCTATCCAGGTAGGTAGTCATATTGTGATCGGGGGGAGATAGCTTGATGAAATTGACAGGAATCGGCGAGGTACCATTGAGAATGTACTAATCGCCGTGGTCAACACGCCACCATCGATGCGTGTTGACAAATATCTCAAAATATTTTCGATTTTCCGAAACCAAAAGAATTAATCTTAATAATATAGATACTTGGCTTGTTAATTCTTTTGGTTTCAGAATTTTAGAGTTAGAGATGGCCACAAACGAAAGCTTTGAAATCGGGGTGCAAATTTCGTCAAACCCGACCCATCGCCATGTTCACGCCACCATCGATGCGTGTTGACAAATATCTCAAAATATTTTCGATTTTCCGAAACCAAAAGAATTAATCTTAATAATATAGATACTTGGCTTGTTAATTCTTTTGGTTTCAGAATTTTAGAGTTAGAGATGGCCACAAACGAAAGCTTTGAAATCGGGGTGCAAATTTCGGCAAAACCGATATTCAAAATGGCGGAGGGTAACCTAGCCAATGTAAAAAATACGTGAATGAACACGTAAGTAAAATAGTACAAAGAGAAATACAAATAGCCGCTCATTGGTTAATAAACCGCGGGAAAGAGTACCACGTGGTGTGACGGTGAGGCAGTGAGACCGCTCATTGGATAATTCACCAGAGACAAACCACGTGGTGCTGTCACGTGATTAGCCGATCGCAGAAAAGTATGTTTTTTGTGTGAAATGCACACAATGCATATCAATGCCCTAATCTCGCTATATCAAAAAAATCAACTTCCGGTTGTAGCGAAAAGCTATTTTTTCGCTTCCAACCTGAAGTTGAATTAAAAAAATGATTGAATCAGATAGATGAGGATCTCATCTATCCAGGTAGGTAGTCATATTGTGATCGGGGGGAGATAGCTTGATGAAATTGACAGGAATCGGCGAGGTACCATTGAGAATGTACTAATCGCCGTGGTCAACACGCCACCATCGATGCGTGTTGACAAATATCTCAAAATATTTTCGATTTTCCGAAACCAAAAGAATTAATCTTAATAATATAGATACTTGGCTTGTTAATTCTTTTGGTTTCAGAATTTTAGAGTTAGAGATGGCCACAAACGAAAGCTTTGAAATCGGGGTGCAAATTTCGTCAAACCCGACCCATCGCCATGTTCACGCCACCATCGATGCGTGTTGACAAATATCTCAAAATATTTTCGATTTTCCGAAACCAAAAGAATTAATCTTAATAATATAGATACTTGGCTTGTTAATTCTTTTGGTTTCAGAATTTTAGAGTTAGAGATGGCCACAAACGAAAGCTTTGAAATCGGGGTGCAAATTTCGGCAAAACCGATATTCAAAATGGCGGAGGGTAACCTAGCCAATGTAAGAAATACGTGAATGAACACGTGAGTAAAATAGTACAAAAAGAAATACAAATAGCCGCTCATTGGTTAATAAACCGCGGGAAAGAGTACCACGTGGTGTGACGGTGAGGCAGTGAGACCGCTCATTGGATAATTCACCAGAGACAAACCACGTGGTGCTGTCACGTGATTAGCCGATCGCATTAAATATGCAGAAAACCCACGCATGCGCATCCACCCACGCATGCGCATCCAACGGCCGCCCCACCAGACCAGACGCGCTACAGAATCGTATTGGAGTGAAGAAAACGTAATGTATAAACACGTAAAAATCCACCAAAAAAAAACTAGGCAACCCACAGAAACAATGAAACAAACTCTATAAACTACACACCCAACTCTAACAGAAACATTAAACAAAACGACCCCACCACACCCCACTCTCCAGATCATTCGCCTAGAATTTTCCAAAAATGCCATGTAAGACAACATAGGGAAAATGCATCAACCAGCTCCCAGGACCCCCCCCGGGAATGCAAGACAACAAAAGCGAACTGAATATAGGTTGTTGTTTGTACAACAACCTCTAAAAAATGATTGAATCAGATAGATGAGGATCTCATCTATCCAGGTAGGTAGTCATATTGTGATCGGGGGGTGATAGCTTGATGAAATTGACAGGAATCGGCGAGGTACCATTGAGAATGTACTCATCGCCATAATCAACACGTCATCATCGATGCGTGTTGACAAATATCTCAAAATATTTTCGATTTTCCGAAACCAAAAGAATTAATCTTAATAATATAGATACTTGGCTTGTTAATTCTTTTGGTTTCAGAATTTTAGAGTTAGAGATGGCCACAAACGAAAGCTTTGAAATCGGGGTGCAAATTTCGTCAAACCCGATATTCAAAATGGCGGACCGTAACCTCGCCAATGTAAAAAATACGTGAATGAACACGTAAGTACAATAGTACAAACAGGGATACAAATAGACGCACATTGGTTAATAAACCGCGGGAAAGAGTACCACGTGGTGTGACGGTGAGGCAGTGAGACCGCTCATTGGATAATACACCAGAGACAAACCACGTGGTAAGATCCCGCTCAGAATTATAAATAGGCAAAATGGCTGCGATGAAGTCGCCAATTTTTTTCAATAATTACAAATATAACCAACAAGTTATGATAATAGGGTAAAAGCCCTATTTGTTGCGAACACTTTGATGGGTCATTTGTAAATTTTGACCCAGAAACGGCGACGTGACAATTTATCGAAAAAAGTAGGTTTTTTGTGTGAAATGCACACAATGCATATCAATGCCGTAACCTCGCTAATGTCAAAAAAATCAACTTCTGGTTGTAGCGAAAAGCTATTTTTTCGCTTCCAACCTGAAGTTGAATTTAAAAAATGATTGAATCAGATAGATGAGGATCTCATCTATCCAGGTAGGTAGTCATATTGTGATCGGGGGGTGATAGCTTGATGAAATTGACAGGAATCGGCGAGGTACCATTGAGAATGTACTCATCGCCATGGTCAACACGTCACCATCGATGCGTGTTGACAAATATCTCAAAATATTTTCGATTTTCCGAAACCAAAAGAATTAATCTTAATAATATAGATACTTGGCTTGTTAATTCTTTTGGTTTCAGAATTTTAGAGTTAGAGATGGCCACAAACGAAAGCTTTGAAATCGGGGTGCAAATTTCGTCAAACCCGATATTCAAAATGGCGGACCGTAACCTCGCCAATGTAAAAAATATGTGAATGAACACGTAAGTAAAATAGTACAAACAGGGATACAAATAGCCGCTCATTGGTTAATAAACCGCGGGAAAGAGTACCACGTGGTGTGACGGTGAGGCAGTGAGACCGCTCATTGGATAATTCACCAGAGACAAACCACGTGGTGCTGGGAAACCCCAACACGCACCGTCACGTGATTAGCCGATCGCATTAAATATGCAGAAAACCCACGCATGCGCATCCAACGGCCGCCCCACCAGACGCGCTACAGAAGCGTATTAGAGTGAAGAAAACATGAAGTATAAACACGTAAAAATCCACCAAAAAAAAACTAGGCAACCCACAGAAAAAATGAAACAAACATTATAAACTACACACTCAACTCTAACAGAAACAATAAACAAAACGACCCCACCACACCCCACTCTCCAGATCATGTGGCTAGAATTTTCCAAAACAGCCATGTAAGACAACGTAGGGAAAATGCATCAACCAGCTCCCAGGACCCCCCCCGGGAATGTAAGACAACAAAAGCGAAATGAATATAGGTTGACCTTTGTAGGTCAACCTCTAAAAATTGACATTTAAGCTTTCAGTAGTAAAATTAGTTCATATCAAGACACTGGACTTACCATGTTCTTTATTTTTATAGAGCCATTTATTGCCGTCTTCCATAAGCAGCTTATCTGAACCAAAAGCTGCATTGACAAAGCCATTCACGAAAGAGGCAGCCAAGTTTTGCCTTGCTGAGTCAACATTTGTGGGGCCTATGCTGCTTCCTGAAAAGAGAAATAAAATGAATTTAAAAATCAGTTCACATTTTTGAATATTGAATCCCATCACATTCATAACTGCCCGACTACTATGGTGATAATGATGGTGATATCTTTCTAATAAAAGCATCTTTTTAACCAAAATTGAAAATGATACATCTATGCAGTTAAAGCATAGGAGGAGTACTTTTTGAAACGAAATGATACAATACCAGTTTCTGTACTGGGAAACGATCCTGTATTTCAATGGTGATGTTAATAATACTGTGCAAATGAGTAAATGTAGTATTCTAGTACTGATAAAAAGTAACAAACTGATGCATGATGTATTCAACGATTTATTACTTTTCAGCTTTTGCGCATGTCTTCTTTCACCCCAAAAATATCATTCCCTGTTATGTTATCAGGGCTCGACACTAAAAGATTTTCCAGGGAGCCGAATTACATCTTCTTAAGCTTCATAAAGGTGTTGTGTATATCATATCAAACAGTACATATTTGGGCTCCCTGCAGAAATTACTCCCCCATAGGATGCTATGTGAGATAATCTCTAAGTAAATGAACTTACTTTGGGTTTCCAGGTGGCTCTTGTAGATGTCCTCGGGTACCTTGGCCTCCATGATGTCCAGCTCTCTGGCCAGGCTGAGGAAGTTGTTGTTGAGGTGGGCGTTGGACATGATCTCCGTCAGGTCCACATTCTCCTCTATGTCATCATCCAGCTCCAGGAAGATCTGCTGCTGGCCCAGCATGTACGCCAGCTGCTTCTGGACCATACTGAAACATTCAAATATGAAAGTTTAAACAACAATATATACACTTACATATATACCTACACAAAATATTAGTAAGGGCATTTGACTATAAATTAATGGTCAAAGACATGATTTCTGGTTACTGTAAATACTACTTAGGACCCCTAGTCTAAGAAATCTAGGGGTTCACAGCAAAATAAAGGGGCATATGCACCTGGGCAAGTCAAACCCAGAATATACTCAAGGGAATCATTTATACTCATATGAACATTATAGTCTCTAGCATCAAACATGAATGTGTATGACTCACTTGTCTTTGCAGTCTTTGAAGATCTCCTCAATGATCTTCATGTCGTTGAGCTGCATGGCACAGCGCATGGCCTCTGGGTACCTCTCGAACTTCCTGAACAGCTGGAGGGAAGTCTTCAACAGTGTCAGATTCTCTGGATCAGGCACGTACGGCACACAACTGAGAGAAATACAAAACACAACAATATTGATCATACAGACTAAGGATTGGGATCTAAAAATATTCACACAACCATATTGGAAATCATACCGACTAAGGATTGGCACCTAAAAATATTCATATTTCTTTAATGATAGAATACCTTAACACTATCTTTAACCATACTGCCCACCTCTGAGGGATCTAGTTTTATCAAATTTAAAAGTGTTGATATCAAAGACTTTGTAAAGAGAAATCCAGGTAGCAGGTAAGTCAATTTTATAGTTTATACCAGTATAACAGACCTTAAATGATACAATACTTCTGTCCATTTGATATTGGTATTGTACTAAGTACCGGTAGTAACCCCTAATACAGTTATATTTTCATGTGTATATCTTATTTAGATTTAAGCACGTGTTTCTCTACTAATGGATTAGAGTTCTACACTTACCTTGAAAGATAGAGACACACTCTACTGTATGTAGATTCGTCGACATGTTTCTCTACCAGGTCCAGTTTCTCTATCTCCATGAGGAGATCACAGGCCTCTGCCTCAGCGTTGTGGCCCATCAAATACGGGACGATCTCCTGGACTTGCTTCAGCAGGTTAGCCCTGTACTCATCATCCTTGTCGGTCAGGTCCTGCCACTCCTGGGAAATCTCAGCGCTCAAATGCCTGAAAACAGAAAAAAAGAGAGGGTAATTCTGGTACCAGGGCTTTGGCAATAATAATAATAATAATGCGCACAGCAACCAAATGTAGTGTGAAAAAATTGGTGAAATCTTCCAGGCAAAAAAGGGTCTTAGCCAGGATTTAGAAACGGGGTGCCTAAAATTGGCTAAATTTTGTAAGATTTTTGGGCATCATATGTTTAAGGGAGACCACAGTTGACTCTGATTACAGCCATAACTATGTATTTCCTCGTTGGAGTAAGGCATAATATCCTTGCACAATGTCATGGGAATTATATTGAGTAAGAATTTTGGTTAAGGATTTTTGACTTTGACCCAGTTATTTTTCATTTCCTTTTTGGTTTGGATTACTCACCTGACATATTCATGTCCCCACAAGCCAATCTCTTCCTTTGACCCCAGCATCCTGTACTTGAGGCAATCGCGGGTCTCACTCATAGTCATACCAAGAACAGACACAATGTCAGCACAGAATTTCTACAAAAAAAAAGAAGTAAATAAATGTTTATAATTCTTGTATGACTACATTCCTGTGTTATGACACTCAAAATGTTATGACTTTCAGGGACCAACGTACTTCTTTTCGCAACTTGCCATTATGGGCAAGTAGATACTAAATCTTACTTCCCTGGCAAATTATTGAACTTGCCAGATTAAAATTCATGCGTTGGTCAAGTAAGTATTCCTCAACTATTGAAGAAAATTAAGAGTATTACGGTATATTTCTATTTTTAATTTCCATATAACAGTATTAATATGAATAGCCTAATCTATTAATTTCAAATAATTAATCTTCCAATCATAGAAAAGTTTCGGAATTTCAACTTGCCATGTCAGACAGATAATGATTTCTACTTGCCCAGCAACCATTCTTTCTTGCCATGGCAAGCACCAATACCTTTCAATGCTGAGGTTACTTTCATCAAAGGCTCAAGAACGCAGAAAATTTTGAAAACCTTTTTAACCCTGCCATGTTGGTATTCATTGGAAAGCTCTGGCTGAGTCCTATCAGAGGAGTACCCATTTGCCAGGGTTTCCATCATTTCTCAGCTTTTTTCGTATCATTTTCTTATGACCAAATCAGCAACCAGCAGCACAAGGGCCAAGTTGCTGTCTGACTGTTGTTTAGTACACCAATCACCAAAATGCTGGCTAGGAACCTTATGCTATTTTTGCTGTGCTAGATGTTTGACCATAGAAGTAAAAGAAAATACAAGTAGAAGAGAACAGGTTTGTATTGTTCACAGTAAGTGCAAAACTAGAAATCTTACCTTAGTTTGAACATCTTGGATTTTTTCGTAGACTTGTTGCTTGATGGTGTCGTAATGAGGCCTCAGAAACTTAAGGGGTTTAGGTACCGATGTCATGGAGGTAGTGGAAGATTTGATCAAATCACACAATCTCTCTAGGGAGGGCTTGTATAATTTTTCATCAGGTTCCTGAAATAACAAAGAAATGTAAGAATCAGTGATGCAAACATCTTCATTAAACTTAAAATCCCCTACGGTAGTTAGCTTAGGGTGACCTTGTCAAACGTTGAGTCTTCCAGAACTATAAGTTTATCTAAAGTTATAAACAAGCTTTTAGCAGTATGTGTGTTTGCCAATCTCAGATGATAGAAAGATTTTAACACTTCTGACATACACTAAAATTAACTTTACATTCGAAAGGCTAGAGATGTCTTTAAGAGTATTTTGTAGGAAAATGCAGGTTTTGATCCTTCTTTTGAGTTTAAAAGATTCAAGATTAACTTAAGAGAGAGGACAATTTTTTTAACATGTACAAAAGTTCCAGCATTGGCACGGAATGGCACCGCCCACTAGATTAACAGTATGTTTTACTTACGGTGAGTCTTTCCACCAGCATGGTAAGCTCCTCCTGAAGAAGCCTGTCTTCCTCGGACTGAAAGCAGAAAGGAGATATTAGTTTAAAACTGTAGCACAAAAGCATAAGAAATAGGTAAAAGTTTATCAAGTTAAGGTTATATCCAACAAAGTTTTACTTTCGATTTTTGTCTTGCAAGTCAAGCGGACTAGCTGCTTCCAGATTATACTGGTCCTGATACGTTTTTGCAAGTACAATTATTTCTGACAACGCAGTGGTCATTAGAAATCACCTCATGAGAATGTATAACTGTTACATTCAAATTATTGTAAGAATAAAGATATTCTATACCATGGTCTCAGCCACGTTGGTGTCTGGGTGTCATTTGGACACCAAAACCCTCAAAAATAACCCTTCAGGACACCCAGATTTTTTGTGGGGAATTTCTTGAAATCTCAATTTCAAGCATATACATGTACTTGATTTTTTCACCTCAATATAATTCCTATGGCACTGAGTATGGACATCATGCCTCACTCCATGGTCTTAGCCAGCAGGGCGTCTGGGTGCTTTTTTGGACACCCAAACCCCTAAAAAGAACCCCTCAGGACACCCCAAAAAATCTGTGTGAAATTTCTAAAAATCTCAATCTCAAGCTTATAATTGAATTTTCTCATCTCCTTATAATTCCCATGACATTGATTATTGATATCATGCCTTATTTTGATGAATTTATACATATTTATGGTTGAAATATGAGTATATTGTGATCCCCCTTAAAAATTTGGACGCCCAAAATGTTTACAACTGCCAATTTTAGGCACCCAGTTTCTAAATCCTGGCTAAGACACTGCCTTACTCAATAAGTAAATACATACTATAATTGTAATCTGAGTACATGTATATTGTGTTCTCCCTTGAAAAATAAGATGGCCAAAACATTTACAATTTTGGACTTGTAACCAGATTCTAAATCCTGGCTAAGACCCTGTTCTATACCAATTGTATTACTAAGTTACGTATTGCGTCAACTCAGTAAGATAAAGCATATGTTAGGAGTACATGCTTTCCTGTACAATAACAACTGGCAGTGAGCGCAAGAGCACTGGAACATTTAATGTTTTAACTTCCCCAGCAATCTTGAAGGTTGGGTTATTGTTTATTTAAATCTGCTCCTCAACAGGCATTTTCAGGCAAGGTTTGGTAAGTTGGGTAATCTGTGTTATGTCCTGGACTCCTGTGGTCCATGTACAAGTTTTACTGATTTTACTTTTGAAAGTTGCTGTTTAAATTCACTTCGCAATTTAACCATTCTATACCCTTACAAGATATATGCAAAACTAGAAACTAAGAAAGGGTCTTACTACTATAAAATACCTGTTCAAATGGAGTCACAATTATGAGATGCTTGGAGGATGGGGAAGAATGCTAACTGTATGTGAGAAGGGCGGGAGGGGGATGGGGTATAGGGCGCCGCACAGGGCAGGAGACCTCATGTCCAAAAGACGTGCTGGACAGGTCCTGGCTAAGTCCCTGCTGACACAGGGTCTTAGCTAGGATTATGAATCTGGCCTGGGTAGCCAAAATTGGCAATTGAAAAACTTATGGGTATCCATTTTTTCAAGGAAGACCATGATATATACTCAAATTACAACCTTGAATATGTATTTACTTTGGAATAAGGTATAATATCAATCCTCACACAATATCCTTAGAATAATGTAAAGGTGACAAATTTCAATTATATATGCTTGAAATTGAAAAGATTTTGGGTGTCCTGATGGGCGATTTTAATGGTTTGGATGTCCAAATGACAGCCCACACACCATGCTGGCTAAGACTTTGGTGCCAATTCTAGGTCAGGGGACACATAGTTGGAGACCTGGGAAAGGGGATCACTTGGTAGCTCCCCTGTAATGGTCAGCAAGCCAAAGCGGTTGTTGATTTTTACATAGACTTACTATATCTGTATTTTTTCACAGACATATATATGCCTAGATAGATATCTTAGCAAACCAGGTCATTTGACTTCACCATACACAGTTATGGAAACACAAAGTTATGCAGATCTATACAAGTTGTAGACATGTGTAAGCATTTTCTAATGAAAACAAAGTAAATGGTTTACAAGAATTTCTGTAAAAAGCAGTTTTGATTTTCTTTTAGAAAAATGTTTATATCTTTTATTAACAACTATGCATTTCCATGATTATTCACTCATATAATCAGTAGCTGGTAACCGATTTAACAAGTATACAATTAATTGTCTGAACCCTGTTCATTATTGACATAACTTGATAAGTCATAGCATTGTTTCAACTTCATCTTTTTTCCCTTTATTCTATATATTCTGTGACTTGCAAACTAAATTAATTATTTATTCATTTGCGCGACAGAAAGGGAAACAATACTTCAAACTCATTGTAAGCTTTGTGCAATCTCTGTTTACAATAATTTACTGATTTAAACACAATATGACAAAACAGTATTTAAGTTTTAACTAAGTTTTCAAGAAGCAACCTTTGTTATTTCTCTAATCATTCCATACCCTAAAACAACACTCAAGACTTGATTGGTCGTGAACCCATAAAGGTGTATAGATAAATGAAAACACAGACTCCAAGATTTATCTAAGTCGTAGAAATCAGCCTATTGAGCTGGTATATTTGTGCTAGCTTGAAGTGACACAGCAGAATTAAACACTATAACAGTTGACATGTGAGAGACAAACATGCATCTTCCAGTCGATGTTTTATTGGATTCGAAGTTCGGGCAGACTCAAACTTGGAACCAAATGAATGAAAAGGGTAGTGTGGTGCATCTTACCATTTCAACTTCCTTATCATCATCCTTCTTCTTGTCATTCTTCTCCTCAACCTTCTCAGCTTCTTTCGGCTTTTGTGTGTCCGCCATGTTGATTTCTTGCCGGTGTGTGAAAACGAGGCAGTTCTCGAGTTTCCGAGAAAAAATAATAATGGATATTTACTTTACAGATACTAGTAAATAAGACTTAAGAGAAAAATATATCATTCAGTTCTTTTTGTGATTAATGTAAATGAAATTAGTACAGCTAATCAATACATAAGTTACCTTGAACAAATCTACCCATGAGCCTTTGCGAAGTATACCAAGAGAAAAATGGCTTCCGATTCATTAAAGATATCTCAAATCATTTAGGAGAGAATTTTCACTTTGCAACAATGACACACCATTGATTTATCTACCAAACTAACAGGATGGTACCACTGAATCATTTTTGCAGAATTAGGAACATATTCGGACATTAGGCATTATTTAATCGGGGTGGCGATTTGATAGTTTACATAGTTCCCAAGACGACGGATTGGATTTGGTGCAGCCAGTTACTGCAAGCGCTTGTGGACAATAATTGCAAGTAAGTATATGGTACATGAGCAATTACTTTTATTGGTAAGTGTCCTTCCAAGAACAATAAACCACTAAATACTTCAACGTAGATAGGATTAATGACTTTTGAGTATTGTAAAACAAACAAACAACATTGTCAACAACAACAAACACCCCTTTGAGGAAATATGGAAAAAAATGAATTTGTGTTATTGTCATTGCAGAAAAAATAAATTTGAGCATTCACTCTCTGCAATACACATATGGAAAAATATTTTGTCAGAATCACAAGAATACTTCCATTGCAATGCCTTTTGGGGGGGGGGGGGGTTAATGGCAGTATCTGTGCTCCTATGGGGAACTTGCAGTGCTAGATAATAAAGGGGGCACTGTGTCAGTTTGAGGTATGTGTATTGCGTAAGACTAACAGTGATTCCTCGCTACTTAATTGTTCATATTTTTGAAAAATGAAGCAGTATAACCTTTTATTGATCATTTATGTATTATTTTGTTATAAAATGATAGATGTTTATACCTATCTTGAGTCAATCACCCCAATTTGCATTATCATAGCATATTATTATTTCAAACAATTGCCAAAATTTCAATAAACATTGCTTCAACTATTTCCTCCAATCAGAATGCTTGATGCATACCATGTGATTAAACATCGAAAGATCCTAATTTTACCTCCTCCGCATAGCTCTGCCCCCAGAGACACAGTAAAACTGACCCTCTATGCTCATGTATATATATGTAGGCATGTAGCACATATATACATGCTACTTTAAGCTCATGATTATAACTGGTTTCCAATTTCATAAAGTTATGCCAACAATTGAATGATGATATATTTCATCAAGTAAATAGATTGATGTATATTTTTGGAGAAAACTTGAATATTGTTTTGTGAAAAATAAAATAAAATTTCAGAAACTCACTCTGGATACTCTCCTAAAAATGTTAGACAGTTTCATGTTTTTATTGATTCTTAAAACTGACTTTCTAATATTGGAAATGATTTCTGACAATTAGACAAATGTATAATTAACCAACTTAAGGTGCATGTGTCGTCATTGTCAGTTTCCATGGCTTTAAGCATGTTATTCTGTACTCTCCCTCTGTAAACATTGATATTTGTAAAATTCTTGAAAGTCAAGTACATAAAAGGTAACTCTGACCTTTTTTATTTCAGCCATGGCTGAGGCAGTAAAAGTAATAGTTCGGTGCCGTCCGATGAATTCCCGAGAGAATGGACTCAAATGTAAAATGGTTGTGACAATGAACTCAGCTAGTGGTCAGTGTTCTATCACCAATCCATCAGATAAAAGGGGGCCACCAAAAAACTTTACATTTGATGGAGCATTTTTCATTGATTCAACAACAGAATCTATATATAATGACATAGCATATCCACTTGTAGAGGTAAGTAGAATTTCTCTCCCTTTCCTATTTAATAATTTTTTTTTTACATTTATGATTTTTGTTTTGTTTATTTTCAATTTATTCATTTACATTTAAGTTTTTCGAAGTTGTTTGTATAATTGTACTTTATATATCTAATGTATTGTTTGCATCTTTTTGTCTCAGGTGTTATTATATAAAGAGAAACAATACAAATAATCATAAATGGAAACTTAGATACAGGGCAAAATAAATTAATGTCATCCTATAAGGTGCCCAGCCCAATCTTCCCGATAGAACTTAGTTAAAATGTCAAAATATGCAGCTAAAATGTCATTTATGCACAGGGAAATGAATAAAAAACAAAATGAACCTTTAAAATGTTTTAGTAAGTGTTGCATGTTCACCTCAAGCAGGGCTCAACATGAAATATAGCCTGACTAAAATGACAGTACCAACATCAAGTAGATATATTAACACTGGGAATCAACTATCCCTACCAAGTTGGTTATTTTAAAGTAATGGGATATATTGTATTCTCAAAAGTATGACTTCATTCATCATATTTTATCTTTCTATTCATACATTTGTGGAAGAAACAAAGCTATTATATATAAAAAGCTCCTGAGACATTTTTCTTAGGAGCTGCTTTGGCACCTGCTATTTTGTGAAATATTTGGAAAGTAATTGAAAACAACTAGCTTAATATTTAAATTTAGAGCAGTTTGGATTGACCAATAAATAAACTGTAAGTACCTTGGCTTTTGATAAGAATGCTTCCAGCTGGTGGCAAATCTTTTGAATCAATAGTTGAATATTGGTTATTGAAATACTGTGCTCCAGGACTGATACACATGCTCCAGGATTTATATACTAGAGCACCATTGTCACACTGTGGTGGGCAATTAGTGGCAATGCCTAAGACCACTTGGCTATTGGGCAGACCCTTCAGTGAGTGAAACATTCATAATAATTATAGTAATAATAATAATAATATTAATAATAATAATAATAATAATAATAATAATAATAATAATAATAATAATAATAATAATAATAATAATAATAATAATAATGATGATAATAATAATAATAATAATGATAATAACATAAATAATAATAATAACATAAATAGTGATAATCATGAGGGTACATAGCTATTTGGAAGGGTGACTATCATATCTAGATTGTAAATGCTTGTTTTTTGTACAGGGTGTTACAGAGGGGTACAATGGCACCATATTTGCCTACGGCCAGACCGGCTGTGGCAAGTCGTTCAGTATGCAGGGTATCACTGATCCTGCAACACAAAGGGGCATCATTCCTAGGTAAGTCAGCTTTTCAGCTTATTCACCCCAAAAGTTATCCCACTGATCTGAACCATTAGCTTTTGAATAGGATATTTGACGATTTCCCTATTTTAATTGTTAGACCCTTGTAGCAGTGGTTTACCTTGTCTTTGTTCTAGTTGCCCTGAGGGTGACTTAACCAAAAAAATGGTCGCCAAGAATATTTCCTTTGGTTGCCCTGGAGATTTTTCTTTTGAATTTCCTGACCATTCACTACAGTAGCAGTGGTCTACCTTCTCTTATAGAGCTCTAGTTGCTCTGAGGATGACAACTAAAAAAATAATTGCTATAGATATTTTATTTGGTTGCCATGAACATTTTTTTGGTTGCCCTTGAGATTTTTCTCTTGAATTTCTTGAATTCAACATAATATTTCATTTTTCTTTGTCAATGTCATAGTTCCAATAAGCCTTGCGGCTACCGCAAGAGTCTCTTTTAGCACGCAGGTAACTGCTGAGTGCTGATTGTGAATGCCTTTCTAGGATCTATAATATGCAAACCTTTTTTATTGTTATACACATGCCTTCGAAGAAAGATTTGGTAGTAAGCGTCCTACAGATTATTGGTATTGTGGTAGAGCAGGAAATGACGGTTTCACAGTTCAATAAAAAAGCTTTATCATTATTGTGAGTGCTGATCCATAAATCTTATTCATTGATGTGACATTCAGTTGTTTATCTATGGCTGGGCTCTGTTGTGTTTGGTCGACAACGGTTGTCATAGACACTATAGATTGATATTGCAGTGAAGAGTAACAATAGGATAAACAATTAGCCTGTTAACCCATTCATGTCTCTAGCACCCACCCCCAAAAAACACAAAAAAAAAACCACAACAACAACAACAAAAAAAAGCAAACAAACAAACAAAACAACGTCCTGAATGATTTAGTGATATCTTTTTGACCAGGCATTTTTCAGAAAATATTTGATGGAGAACTGTCAATAAGAACAAGATCACCATTTTGTCTTCAAATACCTTGTCATTTTTTGGCTTGATTCAAAAGTCACATGCATCATTGGGCCAGACAGTACTGGTCAAGAGATCTTTAGGCATGAATGGGTTAACCCATCTATGACTACAGCTAATAAAATTTTGCCTTCTTTGACATGTTATGTCTGGATCTATGCCAGGGCCTGCCCTGATGGCTGAGTGGTCTAGCTGAGACGTTGCCACTGACTATCGCAGCTACCTGTCTCTCACCACTGCCCAGGTTCAAATCTCATCCAGGGTATGTGAGAAAGTTGTCAGTGACTTGGGGTTAGATGGTGGTTTTCGACGGGTGCTCCGGTTTCCTCCACCACTTACAACTGGTTAGTCATGAAAGAGCCATAAGATCGCAGAAAAGGTGAGGAAAAATCAAAATTCAAATTTGATCTGTGCCATTTTAGAAAATATGTTTACAATGAAGCATACATTCACAGACTGTTTGGCACCCAGTCATGCCAGAGCCTTCCCTTTGAAACTGATATCTGGTTCTTAGAAAATTATCTTTTAATTTCAGCCAATGAATAGTACATCGATTTATGAAATATTTGAAGGAGATTTGCAGGTTTAGTTCTAACTTAAACTCATGAATTAATTCATTTATTAATGCAATTTATGTAGCACAAAAATGCCTTCCAATTTTCAGAATGCCTTGAATGCTAGTACTACTTATAGCATAAATAGATGCTGAATTTTTTGGATCACCAAAATCTTGACAATGGCCACCAAATTTTTCAAAACTCTATTGTGACTATTTGCATCACTCTCTATGCAAGAAGCCATATGTCTATCTGAATGAGATATATAGAAATACTAATACTGACTAGCCTCAATCGTCTCATTCTGCCACGGTTGTCATGGTTACTGAGGAGTATTAGTGTGGCATTCATTTCGTTAATTCTTTCCTGCCTTGAGATCTTGACAATTGTTGTCTGCATCTTTGATGTTTTAGATAATAAGTCTGGAGTTTTGCAGGGCTCGACGCTAAGGGTGAACCTATGGCCCCAGGCCAGTAGAAATTCCCCAAAACAGCTTAGGGCCAGTAAAAAAAGACCTCAACTGGTCCTACAGGCCCAGTAAACATTTGGAGACATTCTTGTTAAAAAGTTTCCCACCGAGAATGTCCCCAAATGTTTTTGAAATAAATGAAGATAAAATCTATAAAGATAAATGTTGTGGTGACTTTAATGCAATGTTCTTTCTTGTTATGTTAAAGAAAAAATGTAGGACCAGTAAATTTTTTGCAGGACCAGTAGATCCTAGGTGTTACTGGTCCTACAGGGCCAGTATCATTTTGAGTTAGCGTTGAGGCCTGTTTTGAAGAGGTTTTATTTTCCAAGTGGAGGCTACTTTCATCCAAAGCATGAGGATGCAAATAGACTGCTCTATTTGGCTATTGTAAGGATAATAAGCTTAAGTTGTTTTTTTGAGTAATCCCAAAAGGTCGAGTAAAGAATGACTTTCCTGATAACTGCGTAGCCTAAGTAGATATCACTGACTGCTGGCTGTCTCCCACCACTCAATTGGTCTGCTGGAGTCACTGGGTTGTCTTAAGGCATTGACTGCTCGCCGAGTGGTCTAATGCACTGCCACTGACTGCTCACTGTCTCTCACCACTGAGGCCAGCCATGAAAGCTGCATGGTCTAAGGCAATGTCACTGATTGCTCACTGTCTCTCACCTCTGAAGGGCATTCCCTGTTAGCTAAGTGGTCTAAGGCACTACCACTGACTGCCCACTGTCTCTCACCACTGAAGGGACTGCCCTGATAGCCAAATGGTTTAAGGTTCTACCACAGACTGCTCGCTGTCTTTCACCTCTGCCCAGGTTGAGTCTCAGCCTGTTAGCAAGTTAGCAGTGAATTGGCTTAGGTGTTGTATTTTGCCAGGTACTAGGTTTCCTCTACCACTTTCAACCGTGTAGTCACAACTGAGCTGCAAGCTGGACTGGAAGAAAAAGTTGTAAAAAGTCCCAATTATAAATGGCCATTGCCAATTGGGAATTGTTACAGAAAAGGGTTTTCTCGAGGTAAAGGCATTAACTTAAGTAGGGAGTTGGTGAGCAATTGATGTGAATTCTGTCCTGATAGGAATGGCAGAAAAAGTGATGATTTATAGAATTCCCATAGGGCTAGTAAAGGGTGCTGTCACCTTGCCTGACTAGCAGGGACTTAGTCAGGACCCGTCCAGCCTGTCTTTTGAATAGGCAGTTTCTTGAAAACCTCCATGGCCAGGCAAAAGTTTTTTATAAAGAATTTTCAATTTTGGTTTTTAGGGGTAAAAACTAGATATTTTCTTAACAAACCCATTTCTAGGACACGGCTGAAGTGTAAACTGTCCTGTTTGACACATTAGGCTATAAAATGTAGTTGGTATAAGGATTTTAAGTAGAATAGTAGCTAATTCTGGACGGGCATACATTTTAGGAATTGCTGTTTTGGACAGGCATTTTTAAAATCCTTGGACCCTGCTACCTTGGGTGTGTGATCTAAGAGGCAAACGTTGGTTCTGTTTATAATCCTGTATTTCCCTCCTAGTCCTCAGCTGAGGTACAATAGCCTTGGGCCTCTAGGCAACTGGGCCTAATGGATAGAATAGCCGGGGTGTTTCTGTTTACCGTTGCATTAGCAACTGCCAACCAATATTGATCTGTATCTGTAGCATTGTTGGTTCTGAGAATCGGGCAAGCGAACCCGATTGATTGCTAGCAGGATTTACTGCTCTGCTATATATAGTAAATGCAAGGTATGATTTAATATTGAGTGTAATTTGAAAAAGTGAAATAAAATAAAATTGCATTAGAACAAATTGTTGAACTCATGTGCCACTTCAAAAAAAGAATAATAAACAAATCTTTTAAATGTATTTGTAGGAGAGATATTATTCAAAGACCAACCTACAACCCATCTTTCAATATTTTTTTTATGAATTTGTGCTTTATTCCTAAATTATTCCACAACACCACTTCAAAAAGAGAATAAAGAAAAAATCTTTTAAATATATTTGTAGGTGATATATTATTCATAGGCTAATTAAAAACTCCCCTTTCAATATTTTATGAGTTCATGCTTAATTCCTAAATTATTGTCAAAACTACCTTAGATCCATATGCAAATTTTTAAAGGGGAGTGATAAGCATGAATGGGCCACTTGCTGGAAGATTTTATTTTTCCTGACCTTAGAGAGTTGATTTTGGTGTAAGAATATTGATTCATGTCTTGGGAAATCAATAGATAAGGAATATTTCATTGGGCGTGCATGTGCATTAACCATTCCAATGCTAAGTCTACTTTCATTCAAAGCATACGGATACAAAGATTTGTGTAAACCATTTAGACCCTGTCATGTTTGTATTCATTAGATAGCTCTTGCTGAGTACTCTCGGATGAGTACCCATATGCCAGGGTTTCAGTCATTTTTCCATGTTTTTGCTTCATTTTGTATTGGCAAAATTAGCAGCAGAAGGGTTAACCCCTTTCACAGTCCCTAGCTTATGCAGGTAGCCCTACTGGTCTGGACTTGTAAAAATGTGAAAAGAGGCCTGTAGGACTGGTAAATTGACTAAATTCCCAACCCTTTTAGCCCTACCAGAATAGTCCAAATTTACCAGTCATAACAAAATTGATTATTTGACATGTTGAAATGTTGGTTCGTGCCTATAGGAGGATCTAAACAAATAGCATGGTCTCTTGCATGTTTAGATAATAACAGGGGTTAAGTTTCAATAGTTATTTGGACTCCCAGGTAGGGCCAGTACAGGTTAAAGAAGGGCTAGTAGATTATAAGTGCTACTAACCCTACCAGGGTTTTCTATTCATTGTCTGACCCTGTTTCGGGGTTGATATTTCATAGTTACTTGGAAGTTACAGGCACAAGCGATAAAACCATATCACATCAACAACCATTATGTAAGCTGTTTATTACATGCCTATATACCTTCAAGGAAACAAACTAAGAAAAAATGATGTAACCTGTTTATTACATGCTTGTATTTACCATAGGGGCGGTGGCAGACCGCAGGTCGTGTATGTATGAGCGAATATCTTCTATTCATTGCTTATCATAGAGTATTATTCCTTCAAATGTATTCTCCTTCACTTTTTCAGGGCTTTCGATCATATATTTGAAACTGTATCTGTTGAAGAGGGCAAGACGTTTCTTGTCAATGCATCATACTTAGAAATCTATAATGAGGAAATCAGGGACTTACTGGGCAAAGACACTAAGCAGAAACTGGATCTCAAGGAGCATCCAGACAAAGGAGTATATGTGATGGGTAAGTCAACTACACATAGTTTTAAGAACATAGTTTTAACCCTTTCCATGCTAAGACTACTTTTGCCCATTGAAAAAAAATGCAAAAAGTTTTGAAAACCATCCAAATCCTGTCATGTTAGAAAGCTCTCATTGAGTACTCTCAAATGAGTACCCATATGCCATGGTTTAAGTCATTTTTCAGCTTTTTCTTCATCATTTTGTATTGCCCAAATTAGCCACCACCAGCATGAGTTAACCCTTTTACTTCTTGGTGGCTACTTTGGCCAATACAAAATTAAGCAAAAATCCAGAAATATGATTGAAACCCTCCCACATGGGTATTCATCAGAGATTACTCAGCGAGAACTTTCCAATGAATACCAATATGACATGTTTTAGATGATTTTGCGAAATAATTGCGTCATTGTGCTTTGGACAAAAGTAGCCTCAGCATTGGAAGGTTTAAGATATTCAGATACAGTGAGCACTACTAACTTAACCCATTAATGCTTCCGAGTTCCATGAGAAATTGTTGTCTGGATCCATTATATTTTTTGACAATAACTTGGTAATCAAGAATTGTTTTACAAAATATATGAAGGAGAGTTGTTGGTATTGTTGTAATCAACATTTCTCCTTCAAATATTTTTCCAAGTATGCTGTCAGTTGAAAGATTTAATCAAAATGTTCAGGCCACTTTCGGCGGCTGTGAGCATTAATGGGTTAAGATCCTGACACTGTATTATGGTGGATATATATATATATATATATATATATATATATATATATATATATATATATATATATATATATATATATATATATATATATATATATATATATATATATATATATTTCACAATTTCCTGCTAGTGAATAGTGTGAGAGATATACCATATGTGTGGCTGTTGGTAAATAATTCATGCATCGTTGTGTTTTGCCATATGTATAGCAACAAGAATAGCAATACTATTGCACTGCATGTCCTCGAAAAATCAACAGATTGAAAAATTCCCGGCAGGTGGTCTTAGGACTTCCTACTGAGTATCAAAATGATTTTAACCCATTAATACTGGCAGCCTGGCGATCTGCTGGCTGTGTATCTGTCATGATCAACATTTGTGATGCTAGGATTCTTTTGAAAAAAAATTGGAAACAGTTAAGACTTCAAAATCATTTGAAAATGAGATGTTTGTCAATTTGTAATTACGATTTCCCTTTCAAATATTTAAATAAAAATGATTCCACCATAGAGATACCACCAAAATGTCCAGACCTTTTTTTAAACAAATTCTGAGATAAATGGGATATTATATCTTGAATCATGAAATCATGAAATCATTCTTTATTTTAGTATTTAAGACAATTTTGTATCAGTTCCTGGTTATGTAATGGGCGATTGATAATGAATTCTTATTTTTTGTCAGTATTTTTTGTACACTTATGCTAATGCTAATGCTGTAATGGTTAAAAAGTTAAGTTAAAGTTTAAAAAAGGTAAAGAATTATTCTCAAATTGTATTGCTCTGTTTTCAGGACTTAGCAAGCACACTGTACACAATGTAGCGGACTGTGAAAAGGTGATGTCGTACGGTTGGAAGAACCGGTCGACGGGAGCGACACTGATGAATGCAGACTCCTCGAGAAGTCACTCGATATTTACGATCTTCATGGAATGTTCGGAACAAGACGATAAGGGGGAGGAGCATATCCGGGCGGGCAAGCTCAATCTAGTTGATCTGGCAGGAAGCGAGAGACAGGGAAAAACGGGTGAGAAAAAAATTGTGTTCAATCCTCATGATCTTGCAAAGGAAAGAAAGAAGGAATAGGTTTTTACATCACTTTCAACATCTTTGGTGATATTGTGAAGAGATTTTGGCAACAAGAGTAACATTTCAAAAATAGATTATGAAAGATTGTTCACCTGTGAGCAAATATTTCTAAAAAAAATAGTTTAGTTTTCAACATATTTCCAAATGCATTGCACAATGTCTAAGTCTAGAGGTAAATTGATTGAAGTTCAAAATCATCATTTGATCTTCTGTGTATGAGAAGTGTATGTGAATATTTTGTGAATAAAGCAAGATTTACAAGAAGTATTTTTTGTTGTATTATGTGCAAGATTTCTCTTTCAAGTATTTCCCTAATGATGCTTTTATCAGAAAGTGACCATAAACAAATAAATTCTAAACAGCAAGGACAGATAGTCAATAATTGAAGAAATAATAATAGTTTCACTTTGTTGATTACAGGTGCAACTGGCGATCGTTTGAAGGAAGCGACGAAGATCAATCTTTCTCTCTCCGCGCTGGGTAACGTTATCTCGGCTCTTGTGGACGGGAAATCGAAACACATCCCGTACAGGGACTCCAAGCTGACGCGACTCCTCCAGGACTCACTAGGGGGCAACACAAAGACCCTCATGGTCGCCTGCCTGTCACCCGCAGATAATAACTACGACGAGACTCTCAGCACACTCAGGTAAGTCACACCCTACTGGGAGGGTACTTAGATAACTCTAGAGAAACTCACGACACCAACATACCCTACTGGGCGGGTACTTAAATAAGTATGATGAGACTCAGCACCCTCAGGTAAATTGCACCCTACTAGAAGGGTACTTATATAACTATAAAAAAACACAGCATCTTCATACCCTACTGGGAGGGTACTTAAATAACTATAGAGAAACCCACAGCACCTACGCACCTTGAGTAGGAGGGTAATTAAATAGATATGACAAGATTCTCAGCTCCCTCAGGTAAGTCAACACTTAAGTTACTTAAGTTGATACTTAGTTACTTAAGTAACTATAGCTAGACTCAGTAATCTCAGGCCCTACTGGGAGGGTAATTTAGTAACTATGATAAAACTCTCAGCACTTTGCAGTAAAAGAAAATTCAATAAAAATGGGTAATAACTAGGCATAAAAATGCATGTGATGATATGACTGTCATAAGAAATATTTATTTGTAATCTAATGTCAATATTTTTTGTGACATCAGGTATGCAAATCGTGCCAAAAATATCAAGAACAAGCCGAAGATTAACGAGGATCCGAAAGATGCTCTTCTGCGAGAATTTCAGGAAGAGATCAAAAAGTTGAAGGCAATGCTGATGGGGCAGATGCCCATCCCAGAGGGAGGCTTTCAAGGTAAGGTATTCAATGGGATATAAACATAGTCGTCATTACCTTTTGATCTTCTTGTTCCCAATCATAAATGCCATTTTCAAAACCTAAATGTGTGGGAGTTTTTTTGTTAATTTTTAAGGAGTTTTTTGTGTTTTTTTCCCATATGTCAGCTATGACCAGTGCATTATACGTAAATAATGTATATATATATATAAATATATATATATATATATATATATATATATATATATATATATATATATATATATATAGATATATAGATATATAGATATAGATATAGATATATAAATATATACATATATATATATATATATATATATATATATATATATATATATATATATATATATATATATATATAGATATATATATATATATATATGATATATATATATTTACACATATAGAACTTTAAGAACCACAGGCCTAGGGTTTCATTGCACTGTGTGTAGTTTAATATCATACTTTACAAACAGTCTACATGCGAAAGATAAGTTGAGTGTTTTGTTTCACTGATCTCCATAGGGGCCCTTTGAGTATGCATCTTCCCTTTGAGTATGCATGATTGTCTTTACTCTCTGTCTTCCCCAGTTGCAGCTGGTCAGGGCCAGGCAGCAGGCAAGCCGCAGGTGGTGGAGAAGATTGTCAAGGTGGATAATACAGAGGCCATGGAGGCGGAGAAGAAAAAAATTAAGGAGGTAAGTCAACCTTGTTGATGATGCTAGCAGTCTCCAACAACAATTATAGACCCTTCCAATGCTGAAGCTACTTTCGTCCAAAGGGATGCAAATCTTTTGAAAACCATGAAAACCCTGTCATGTTGGTGCTCATTGGATAGCTCTCACTGAGTACTCTCAGATGAGTACGCATTTGCCAGGGTTTCAGTTATTTTTCAGATTTTTTGCATCATTTTGTTTTGGCCAATTTAGCCTCCAGCAACATAAGGGTTAAATGGCAATTACACCATGAATAGAACACAGGCCCAACTAGTTCCTTAGATATTCTCTATTTTAACCCACTGTTCCCCCCACTGCCAACCTTCATACAAGAAATATATTTCTGTTTAAACAATATACTTCTTGTATGAAGAGGGAAACTGTATTATTTCTAATATTTTTAAACTCATAGAAATCTCTTTAAATTTCACAACATTTTAAAAAGAAGAAAATTAAAGTTTTTGATCATTTTCTCAGTTTGTAATGATTTGGATTGGTACAGAGAGTGGAGTCAAATATTTCTCACAATTCAGCTTTTATATCATAATATATCCATGTGTGTCCGACCATTTGTAAGCATCCAATTTAAATGGTGCTGCCCTCTTTTATTGTCCCCAGGAGTATGAGCAGCAGTTGCAGGAGATGAAGGCTAAGTTTGAGCAGGAGAGGGTGGATAAGGCAAAGTTGCAGCAGGATATGGATAACCTCAAAGAGTCTTATGACGTCAAGCTGTCATCTGTGGACGTACGCTACCATGACAGGTCACAACCTAGAGGTAAGCACTCCTCACATTAGCTGGAAACAAGGAAATTTCTTATATATATATATATATATATATATATATGTATATATATATATATATATATATATATATATATATATATATATATATATATATATATATATATATATATATATATATATATATATATATATATATATGTATATATATAATTTTTTATATGTATATTTATATATATACACACATACATACATGCATATAGAAAGATAGATATATATATATTCTAAACAGATGCTTTGGTTAGCTTAGAACTATCTTAATCTTTAAAGCCTTTGATAATTGATTGGAAGAAAAAAAATTGCAAAACCTGAAATTCTGCTTGGGCAATTTTCTACTATGTGTCTTTGTAGTGAGAAGTTTCAGGAAACAGAATATGTAGGTGTTTTTGTTATACTGTTAACTTATTCCCAACCATGACTGGCTGTTGCAGGAGAGAGAAATGGAGAACTGGAGCGCCCTGGAACCGCGGCACCCCGCTCTCCTCCCGAATCTGTTTGTGGCGACGACCTACTCAGACAAGACCTCAGCTTGACAAGTTTTGATTCAAGTGTAAGTTGAGCTTTATTATTGCAGGGTCATCCCAGATAGCCAAGTGGTTAAGGCTTTACCAGCATAGTCTTAGCCAGCAGGGTGTCTGGGTGTCAAACCTGCAAAAAGCACTCCTCAGGACACCAAAATATTTTTGTGAGCAATTTCTTCAAATGTCCTTTTCATGTAAATCTTTTTTTTATTTGGGGGGGGGGGGGGGGGGAGGGGGCGGAAGAAATGAGGATAGCATTAAGCATTACTTTATACAATTCTTAAATGATTTTCTTAACTTATAAGTGGACTCAGGGTGGCCTTAGGGTTGCAGGGTGGCCTTTTAAGATTTTTTTTTTTGGGGGGGGGGGGGGGGGGGGGGGTGGGGATAAGATTAAGCATTAATTTCTTCATTACAATTCTTCAATAATTTTCTTAACTCGTATTTTCACATTGTTATATATTCATACTGCTACATATAGATTGTTGTTATTCCAGGATGTGCTTGGCGAGAGTCGCAGCGACATGCAGCGAGCCGTCTTCATCGAGACGGTGCCGGGAGAGGAGGGGGGTGTGGCGGCTCCAAGAGCTTCTCCTACTGGAAAACAACCACTAGGCAGCTTCGAGAAGGAAGAAGCACTCAAGCGGTAAGTAAGCGGTGACACTCATGCGGCATCCAAGCGTTAACATTAATCATACTCTTGGAAGGCCAGTGAGACTCCAGAAATCGGAGCAGGGAACCAAGAAAGAAAGAAAGAAAACACTCTAATGCCAGTTTTACAAAATAACTTCCAAGTTTACTTGCATTTCACTTACAAATACTCCCTCTTCTGCCATGTTTTCACCACAATCCCATAGCAGAAGTGAAACCTTATTTAACCACTAGCATGTCATGTTTTCACCACATTCTATGAGAGAAGATGATTGGTGTTCTAATTTACTTGTTCTCTCCACTTACCTCAAAGTCTGGAAAACATTGACTATATTCAAAAGATGGGCCACCATCAACCCGCAAAAATCATAATTAATTAAAAGTGTCCAATATCACCGAGATTTATGGTATGGATCTTTCGTTAGACATGACCATAAAAATCACATAATTTTGGGGTTAGAATGTGGTAGTTACATGACAGTCTTTATTTTTCTCACTCTCGTATCTTTCTCATTATAAAATATGGTGAATTTTCTCAAATTTCCAACAAAGTATCAAATCAGATAATAAGCGTTGTCTTTGCTTAGATGATATTTAGTGGATGGGATCTATTATCACCAAGCTGGAATGTCTTCAGATCAATAATGAATTATCATTTTTTCAGTAGAAACAACCATCTAAGTTTGCTTTTTTGGGGGTGCAACATGCATGAATATGTTAAGATAATCAAGACACTGTATCATAGAAAAAACACAGGCTCACCCTTAACCCACTTGCTTCTGGCACACATAGTCTGATGACTTTGGAAATTACATATAAAATAGAGCAATCTTTAAAAAAATCTGAAGAGGGATTTTTAAACTCTATATAAGTAACATCATTCAGCCAGTTATTGCTAAAATATATTGCTTTGTTATAAGGTGTTGTTTTTGGGTGCCAAACTCAAATTGGGTAAAGGAAATATTTGTAAATGTATCAGACTATGAGTGTACATCTCAGTATGCTTAAATCTGGGTAGAATGAATTGGCAATGGAGTTTTTTCACTGATTGTTCACCCTGACTGTTTTGCCTTGCTGCTTGCATTGAGTATTATTGGATGTTGCCTTCCCAGAGAGGTATCTGAACAGATGAGCGCTCTGCAGAGGTAACCGAAATGTATCCTAGCAACCATTGGCATAGCAACTGTTTCCATGGCCGCCAGTTCATATTTTGTTTTTGCCCTATTTTCAAAGCAATTGCTGCCCTTTTCTGTTCCAAGCTACCGCAGGAAGTAGATATCCTATGCCTATTGTATATCCTAGCAACTGTTGCCATAGCAACTGTTTCCATGGCTGCCAGCTCGTGTTTGTTTTTGCCAGATTTTCATAGCAATTGCTGCCCTTCTCTGTTCCATGCTACCACAGGAAGTAGATATCCCATAATTCTTATTCAAATACCTTTGTTTTCTATCCATTTCCTCTTAGGCATATCAATTTGTAGTTAGTAAACATTTCCAAGAACTATGCAAGTTCCTGAAATAAGGATGAAAATGAAAGCACCTTTTACCTATTCATACAAAGCATAACACACCTTGACTCATTAAAAGCACGTTCTTCCTATTTACAGGTAGAGAGAGAAAATAGCAGTTATAGACATAACTGTTCATTTAACCCAATCATGCCTAAAGCGTTTGAAAAAGTCCTTATTGTTTTGGAATAGAATTCCTGATGAAAGTGTCTTTTTGGAAAAAGTTTCAAGAACAGATGTCAATTAACTCAATCTTTGATTCTCTTTCATTTACTTCTTAATTTTGGGGCTTTATTCCTGAACCTTAAAAGAAAGCACACTTTCAGGTGACACTCATAAGCATGAATGGGTTAGTTTTGTGTATCATATATTTGCTATTGAATACTACAAAACATTGCAAACCGACTCGTAGATATGATTTTAGGCCCACTTTATGGCCATTTTTATGACTCCATAGGTATATGCTGTTTGGGAAACACTTTTAAGTCAGAAATGAAAAATGCCCTTAGACATTAGACCTGCTTTAAGACACATATTTGAAATACACCCTAGACCTGCAAGACCTTGTAGACCACTTGTAGACCTGCTTTGATACCCACATCAGAACCTGCTTTAATATCTGCTTTTAGAACCAATTAAATACATTCCTTTAACCCTAATGCTGGTGACTAATTTGGTCAAAGTGATGCAAAAAAACTGAAAAAAACTGAAACCCTGGCAAATGGGTACTCATTTGAGAGTTCTCAGCAAGAGCTATCCAATGAATACCAACATGACACGGTTTAGATGGTTTTCAAAAATATTTGCATGGTTGTGCTTTGGGTGAAAGTAGCCTCGGCATTGGAATGGTTAAGACTTAAGTGTAAACCCGCTTTAAATTCACATTTGAAACTGCTTTTAGCACTGCTTTTTGATCCTGCTTTTGTATTTAGTAGGTGAAAATCATAAACCTTTGACAGGATGGATTACCAAAAAAACACTAAATTCTGTAAGGCGCATAATTGTCTAAAAAATTGGTATTGCTAATTTTATGTAGATTGTTTCATGCTATTAAAGGATTATGATTCATCATGTGTAATTGGTGTTAGAAGTAGTCAAACGTTTTTGGTGCAGTGTTTGTTTTGACTCTTTACAATAGTGTGTAACCAATCTTTATTTTCATCACAACAAACTGGGTACCAGGAATCATATCTCCAATTATATAGGAAACCAAACCTGTACAAATTCTATCTAAATATAGGATTTTATTGATAAATTTGAAGTAAAACAAACTATAATCAATGACAACAATCAGTTGAAATTTAAAATCAAAATTGAATTCCTGTACATTAATAGCCACACTTAATTCAGAATTTCCTCATGTATGTTCTTTGTGTTCTTGGCTACAAAAACTTTGCTTAATTAGATGTGTGTACTTTGTATACACTGAAATATTTAAATATACACAATGCATAGAAAGTAAATCCACTTTTCAGATATGTAGAAAAAGCAACTCATAAATAAGTTGAATTCCAAAACTGTAAGATAAAAAGATAAATCATGGGAGTGTGTGCGGGGCCCCTGTTCCTACTTCCGTAAATTCTCGATAATTTGGAACACTTTTTTGTAATTACAATTTTTATGTGTTGAAGATGTTTTTCGTAAGATACCAACAAAGCAGAGTAATAGTGGTACAGGTTTTCCTTACATTTCTTTCCATGATGATCAGCGATAGATCAAGGGTGGCTCAGATTTCTCTTCAATTATTTTGCACAATAATTATAGTGGCCTAAATTCTTAGGGTGGTCTAAATTTTCAAGAATTTACAGTATTAAGATTT
The DNA here is from genome assembly GCA_963942565.1 of Maea johnstoni. NCBI lineage: Eukaryota > Metazoa > Annelida > Polychaeta > Spionida > Magelonidae > Maea > Maea johnstoni. Next base: position 6,645,550 of record OZ012693.1, read on the forward strand.
ATGAAAAGCATTGTTGTTGTAGACAATATCTGTATGTATAATACTATTTTCTATGGCACCTTTCAGGCTGCAGGAGCTACAGAGGAATATCGTCGGGGGCGAGAAGAAGGATAACCAGGAGGCGAAAGAGAGGAGGAAGAAGAGGAAGATGCACGCTGAAGAAAGGAAGCTAAAATTAGCGGAGGAAATCTCAAAACTCGACGATGACGGCATCATGTACCAAATCTTTGAAACCGCTCAGGGTGAAGTTAAGAATAATAAAGAAAAGTTAGAGAATGAAAAGGAAAAGGTATGTCATCAAGTAAAAACTGGATAGTGTGAACACAATTGAGATTTTAAACTTTCCAATGTTAAGGCTACTTTTGCCCAAAGCACAAGGATACAAAGATTTTTGAAAACCATTTAAACCCTGCCATGTTGGTATTCATTGGATAGCTCTCACTGAGTACTCTCAGATGAGTACCCATATGCTAGGGTTTCAGTGATTTTTCAGCATTTTGCATTATTTTGTATTGGCCAATTTAGCCATCAACAGCATATGGGTTAACACTAGGCTGTGGCACAGTTCCCAGTTTTATTATATCCCATTGCATTGAAGAAACCCCCATAGATGGGAACACCTGATGTGAACACTTTGGCCTGTGGTTTTGGAGTTTCTCTATGTTATATGTGGATACTGTACATAAAGACATAAGTCTAGAGAGTTTAGAGTAACTGTAATAAGAAAGATGAAGTTCCCCTTAAAACGAATGATTAAAGAACCAACAACAAAAAGCAAAACTTTGAAAGACCATATAAACACAAATATTCAATACAGCAAAACACCATAGATTTTGTTCTCTGGTACTATAGAGTTTTCTGTATTGTAGGTGAAGGCTCTAAAGCAGGAGATTCAGGATCTACAGTCGGAGTTTGAGATAGATCGCATGGACTACCTGGACACAATCCGCGAGGATAAGAAACAGATCCTGCTGCTCCAGGGCCTGATCGATAAGATCCACCCGTGTCTACGGCGAGACTGCAACTACATCAATCTCGACCGAGTGAGGGCGCAGTGTCGCTGGAATGAGGAGGAACAAAGATGGCTGATGCCTCAGCTTGTGGTCGAGAAAACATCTTTACCTAATGCAGGTTTGTACACCACCGAGCAACCCTAACATTTTAAGTTAGGGAACAACCATTGGTTTTTGAATTTCACATTTCTTTTAGCATACTGAAAAATGGGTATATTTCCCAGGACTTTTATTTCCCGAGAAATGACTATTTCATGTATTTCCCATTTTTTTATTTTCCCGGCCCACACACAGCTGCCACATCATACCAACAAATATGGTGTAAGATACCATTTTTGATTTTACCGTCTTGAACCGTTTATGTAAACTCGGGAAGATTAGCTGCTCATTAACATTACACGATTTATAGTATCTCTTTGTGCCACAGTATGGCTAATTTGTCACTACCATAATTCACCTTATGATTCATCCAGAAACAATAAAATGGTCACAATATTTTTGGATAAAACAGGATTTTAAGTTTCTGTCCATCTCCCAGGAAGTGACTTGCGCTTTGGAAAGTTTTCTTTAACTAGTTGTTAATGATTAAGGGAAACCGTAGTACCAGCTAACAATGTGGTCTCTATGACTGTTTGTTTGTTTCAGGTGTGATGCCAGGAGGCCGTGTGCCGGACAGGAGGATACCAGGGAGGAGCATGAATGGTGATCTCTATGATTGTTTGTTTGTTTCAGGTGTGATGCCAGGAGGCCGCGTGCCGGACAGGAGGATACCTGGAAGGAGCATGAATGGTGATCTCTATGATTGTTTGTTTGTTTCAGGTGTGATGCCAGGAGGCCGCGTGCCGGACAGGAGGATACCAGGGAGGAGCATGAATGGTGATCTCTATGATTGTTTGTTTGTTTCAGGTGTGATGCCTGGAGGCCGCGTGCCGGACAGGAGGATACCAGGGAGGAGCATGAATGGTGATCTCTATGATTGTTTGTTTGTTTCAGGTGTGATGCCAGGAAGCCGCGTGCCGGACAGGAGGATACCAGGGAGGAGCATGAATGGTGATCTCTATGATTGTTTGTTTGTTTCAGGTGTGATGCCAGGAGGCCGCGTGCCGGACAGGAGGATACCAGGGAGGAGCATGAATGGTGATCTCTATGATTGTTTGTTTGTTTCAGGTGTGATGCCAGGAGGCCGCGTGCCGGACAGGAGGATACCAGGGAGGAGCATGAATGGTGATCTCTATGATTGTTTGTTTGTTTCAGGTGTGATGCCAGGAAGCCGCGTGCCGGACAGGAGGATACCAGGGAGGAGCATGAATGGTGATCTCTATGACTGTTTGTTTGTTTCAGGTGTGATGCCAGGAGGCCGCGTGCCGGACAGGAGGATACCAGGGAGGAGCATGAATGGTGATCTCTATGATTGTTTGTTTGTTTCAGGTGTGATGCCTGGAGGCCGCGTGCCGGACAGGAGGATACCAGGGAGGAGCATGAATGGTGATCTCTATGATTGTTTGTTTGTTTCAGGTGTGATGCCTGGAGGCCGCGTGCCGGACAGGAGGATACCAGGGAGGAGCATGAATGGTGATCTCTATGACTGTTTGTTTGTTTTAGGTGTGATGCCTGGAGGCCGCGTGCCGGACAGGAGGATACCAGGGAGGAGCATGAATGGTGATCTCTATGATTGTTTGTTTGTTTCAGGTGTGATGCCAGGAGGCCGCGTGCCGGACAGGAGGATACCAGGGAGGAGCATGAATGGTGATCTCTATGATTGTTTGTTTGTTTCAGGTGTGATGCCAGGAGGCCGCGTGCCGGACAGGAGGATACCAGGGAGGAGCATGAACGTTGATCTCTATGATTGTTTGTTTGTTTCAGGTGTGATGCCAGGAGGCCGCGTGCCGGACAGGAGGATACCAGGGAGGAGCATGAACGGTGATCTCTATGATTGTTTGTTTGTTTCAGGTGTGATGCCTGGAGGCCGCGTGCCGTACAGGAGGATACCAGGGAGGAGCATGAATGGTGATCTCTATGACTGTTTGTTTGTTTCAGGTGTGATGCCAGGAGGCCGCGTGCCGGACAGGAGGATACCAGGGAGGAGCATGAATGGTGATCTCTATGATTGTTTGTTTGTTTCAGGTGTGATGCCAGGAGGCCGCGTGCCGGACAGGAGGATACCAGGGAGGAGCATGAATGGTGATCTCTATGATTGTTTGTTTGTTTCAGGTGTGATGCCTGGAGGCCGCGTCCCGGACAGGAGGATACCAGGGAGGAGCATGAATGGTGATCTCTATGATTGTTTGTTTGTTTCAGGTGTGATGCCTGGAGGCCGCGTGCCGGACAGGAGGATACCAGGGAGGAGCATGAATGGTGATCTCTATGATTGTTTGTTTGTTTCAGGTGTGATGCCTGGAGGCCGCGTGCCGGACAGGAGGATACCAGGGAGGAGCATGAATGGTGATCTCTATGATTGTTTGTTTGTTTCAGGTGTGATGCCAGGAGGCCGCGTGCCGGACAGGAGGATACCAGGGAGGAGCATGAATGGTGATCTCTATGACTGTTTGTTTGTTTCAGGTGTGATGCCAGGAGGCCGCGTGCCAGACAGGAGGATACCAGGGAGGAGCATGAATGGTTATCTCTATGATTGTTTGTTTGTTTTAGGTGTGATGCCTGGAGGCCGTGTGCTGGACAGGAGGATACCAGGGAGGAGCATGAATGGTGATCTCTATGATTGTTTGTTTGTTTTAGGTGTGATGCCTGGAGGCCGCGTGCCGGACAGGAGGATACCAGGGAGGAGCATGAATGGTGATCTCTATGATTGTTTGTTTGTTTCAGGTGTGATGCCAGGAGGCCGCGTGCCGGACAGGAGGATACCAGGGAGGAGCATGAATGGTGATCTCTATGACTGTTTGTTTGTTTCAGGTGTGATGCCAGGAGGCCGCGTGCCGGACAGGAGGATACCAGGGAGGAGCATGAATGGTGATCTCTATGACTGTTTGTTTGTTTTAGGTGTGATGCCTGGAGGCCGCGTGCCGGACAGGAGGATACCAGGGAGGAGCATGAATGGTGATCTCTATGATTGTTTGTTTGTTTCAGGTGTGATGCCTGGAGGCCGCGTGCCGGACAGGAGGATACCAGGGAGGAGCATGAATGGTGATCTCTATGATTGTTTGTTTGTTTCAGGTGTGATGCCTGGAGGCCGCGTGCCGGACAGGAGGATACCAGGGAGGAGCATGAACGGTGATCTCTATGATTGTTTGTTTGTTTCAGGTGTGATGCCTGGAGGCCGCGTGCCGGACAGGAGGATACCAGGGAGGAGCATGAATGGTGATCTCTATGATTGTTTGTTTGTTTCAGGTGTGATGCCTGGAGGCCGCGTGCCGGACAGGAGGATACCAGGGAGGAGCATGAATGGTGATCTCTATGACTGACTGTTTGTTTGTTTCAGGTGTGATGCCTGGAGGCCGCGTGCCGGACAGGAGGATACCAGGGAGGAGCATGAATGGTGATCTCCAGTCCAGCCTTTATGATGAGGAGGACGATCGCTACAGATTGGTAATTATATACCTCCTCAGCAGTTATTAGTCCCCCGCCCGAGAGGGGGACTATAGAAATGCCCTCCGTCCGTCCTTCCGTCCGTCCGTCCGTCCGTCCAGATTCTTGTTACCAAGATAACTCAAGAAGGAAGTCACGTAGGCTTCTCAAATTTATACCAAGCGTGTATCTATAAAAGATCTCGGACGAGTTCGGATTCTGGTGACCTTGACCTTAAGGTCAAGGTCACAGGTCATTTCTTCTGAAAATCTTGTTACTACGATAACTCAAGAAGGAAGTCACGTAGGCTTCTCAAATTTATACCAAGCGTGTATCTATTAAAGATCTCGGACGAGTTCGGATTCTGGGGACCTTGACTTCAAGGTCAAGGTCACAGGCCATTTCTTCTGAAAATCTTGTTACCACGATAACTCAAGAAGGAAGTCACGTAGGTCTTCAAATTTATACCATGCGTGTATCTATAAAAGATCTCGGACAAGTTCGGATTCTGGTGACCTTCACCTCAAGGTCAAGGTCACAGGTCACTTCTTCTGAAAATCTTGTTATCGTGATAACTCAAGAAGGAAGTCACGTAGGCTTCTCAATTTTATATCAAGCGTGGATCTATAAAAGATCTCAGACAAGTTGCGATTCTGGTGACCTTGACCTCAAGATCAAGGTCACAGGCCATTTCTTCTGAAAATCTTGTTATTGTGATAACTCAAGAAGGAAGTCATGTAGGCTTCTCAAATTTATACCAAGCGTGTATCTATAAAATATCACAGACGAGTTAGGATTCTGGTGACCTTGACCTCAAGGTCAAGGTCACAGGCCATTTTTTGTGAAAATCTTGTGATTGCGATAACTCTATAGGCTTCTCAAATTTATACCAAAGGTGTATCTATAATTGATCTCGGACGAGTTTGGATTCTGGTGACCTTGACCTCAAGGTCAGAGTCACAGGCCATTTTTTTTGAAAATCTTGTGATCGCGTTAACTCAATAACGAAGTCACGTAGGCTTCTCAAATTTATACCAAAAATGTATCTATAAAAGATCTCGGACAAATTCACATTTCCGGTGACCTTGACCCACTTTCCAAGATCAGAAGTCCAATTCTTCAAAAGGCAGCGGGGGACTCCTGCAGCGTTCGGCTTGTTAGCCCTGATGCTACTGGTGGCTAATTTTGCCAATACAAAATGATGCAAAAATCCTGAAAAATGACTGAAACCCTGGCAAATGGGTACTCATCTCAGAGTACTCCACAAGACCTATCCAATGAATACCAACAAGACTGGGTTTAGATGGTTTTCAAAAATCTCTGCATCCTTGTGCTATGAAAGTAGCCTCAGCAGTAGAAGGGTTAAATCATTTATGCCCCTGAATCTGAGAGGAATTCTAAGATGACATTTCAAGAAGTTTTCTTTAGGATTAACCCTTTTCCTTCTGAGGCACAAGACTGCAAAAATGTTGGAAAACAAGTCAAACCCTGTCATGTTGGTATTCATTGGAACACCCTTGCCTAGTACTATCAGATAAATACCAGTGTGCCTGGGTTTCTGTCATATTTCCACATTTTTCCAATTATTTTCTCCAACAAATCTGCCACAAGCAAGGAAAGGGTAAAATGGTAAATTGACAGAATTTTCCATTTCAGAATGTTGACTTAAACTCTTGACATGGTTATTAGGTTCTTTCCTGATTTTTATGTCATGGATAAAATTTCTAAAATTAAAAAAAAAACATGCTTAATTCAATTTGGCCGAATTATATATATTTTTTCATATTCATTTTTTCTTCTCTTTCAGAAACTGAGTCAGAGAGCCAATGACAACGTAGCTACAGAGTACTTTAAATCTAAACGAGCAGAACAGATAGTGACGCAAGCCAAGGAATCTCATAGGAATCTGACTAGTATGTAGACACCTGTATACCTGTTTATTCCACAATAAACCTGCATGCATTGAACACATGCTGATATTGAATATCTGCATACGTTAAGCACCTTCATTCATAGAACACTTACTAAGAATTAACACATGCATACATTGAACATCTGTATATATTAAGCACCTTCATATATGGACACTTACTACAAATTAATTAACACATGCGTACATTGATCATATGTATACAATAAACACGTTTATACATTGAACACATGCTGACACTGAGCATCTGCATACATTAAGCACCTTCATACATAGAACACTTACTATGAATTAACACATGAGTACATTGAACATATGTATACAATAAACATCTTTATACATTGAACACTTGCTGAAACTGAGCATCTGCATACATTAAGCACCTTCATACATAGAACACTTACTATGAATTAACACATGAGTACATTGAACATATGTATACAATAAACATCTTTATACATTGAACACTTGCTGAAACTGAGCATCTGCATACATTAAGCACCTTCATTCATAGAACACTTTCTAAAAATTAACACATGCATACATTAAGCACCTTTATCCATAGAACACTTACTAAAAATTAACACATGCATACATTGAGCACATGTATACAATAAACACCTTTATACATTGAACCCTGCTATTATTAAACATCTGCATATATTGAGCACCTTCATAAATTGAACAACTTCATATATTTATCACCTGCTTGCATTGAACACAGTATTTATGATTTGTCAGACCTTTTATCCTACTGATGTCTTCTTGTATTCATTAAATGTCAGATCTACAACATACTGTTTTTTAACTATGAATATACTATATCAAATTTTAAGCCTTGATTTTGACTGTGAGTTTTCTTTGTCAGATCAACAACTGAATGGAAGTTTCCAGCTGCGCAGTGAGCCCACCATGTCTGATCGTGCCGCGCAGGTTCACGGTCAGGTCGCCCCAGCTGACGATCTTCCCGTACGGAAACCTCAACGACTCGAATCTCTGCCTCTCTCAACATCGGGAAAAGGGGGTCGGAAAAAGAAACATAAGAATCATGGTCATGACTCCCCCTATTGAGCTTCTAGGACACTATAAGCTAATCAAGACGGCGGCTCACCAAAGCTTAACCATCTGCTTTGCTTGATTAACTTTTATCTCCTGTGTAAAAGCTGAAAAAATCGTTGATTGCGTTAGAAAAGTGTACACTAAAAGACAATGAAATATTGAAAAGAGGAAAATGATATACCGTAAATTCTCAGTAATTTGGGACACTTTTTGATAACTACAGTTTTTATGGATTACAGGTTCTGAAAATACCTTGATGTTGTATCAGCCAGATTTACGCTAGGTCCATATTTTGTGAAATGGCAACTGGCAATAGATCGAAGGTTGCCCAGATTTTCCATTAATTATTTTGCAAAATAATTATAGGGTGGTGTAAATTTCCGAGAATTTACGGTATATACAGAAGGTACCACTGATACTGGTATTGTATTGGCCAGTAAGATAAGCAATGTCTAATGCGATGAAAGACTTGATATTGTGAGATCTAGGATCTAGGATTTGTGAGATCTAGTATCTTGGCTAGATTTTTTCTGAGTTACAACTGTGAATGATGTAAAGAAAGTCTCTATCACACTCCTTCAATGTTTGCTCCTTGTTACCTGGTGAAAGTGTCGTTAGTGCCCTGTAAGTGATATGATTATTGCCCAGTGTCTAAAGTTGACACACAATGCCCTTAAAGTGATATCATAAATGCAGTAAGTGGATGATATTATGAACGCCCTGTATTGATGTGTATATGATGTTCTGTGTAGAATATCTTTAATGCCCTGTTTCTGCAATCAATATGATGCCCTATGTGGAATGTAATTAATGCCCTGTATCTGTAATGCTTAAACCTTATGCTGCTGGTTGCTAATTTTGCCAATACAAAATGATGCAAAAACGCTGAAAAATGACTGAAACCCTGGCATAGGCTTTGAGAGTACTCACCTAATGAATACCAACATGACAGGCTTAAGATGTTTTTCAAAAATCTTTGCACCCTTGTGCTTTGGTCAAAAGTAGTCTTAGCATTGGAAGAGTTAATTAAGCTCTTGTAAAATATCATTAATCAATTAAGGATATGATGCCCTGAATGTGATATCGTTAATGCCCTTTTTCTTTTGTGTATATGATTAATGCCCTATCTGTTATGGATATGATGCCATGTATGTAATATCATTAATACCCTTTTTCTTTTGTGTATATGATTAATGCCTGTTTCTGTTATCAGTATAATACCCTATGTGAAGCATCACTGACACCATATTTCCTGAACAGATATGATGCCCTTTGACAGCACCGACACCCAGGAAGCTTACTGTAAAATCATGCAAGTCTTGCATTTTTGCCTCATCAGTCAATTGTCCTAAAAGCCAGATTATGTCTTACTGGATAAGCAGCATGCCTGGTATGGCTCACTGAGTAAATGTTCAGGACTTGTTGAGTGAATAATGCATTCCCTGGACGATAAATATCATGATGAACAGGACTTGCTGAATAGATACCTTGATGTCAAGTAAGAATTGATGTGTAATGCTGAATTAATATGTAACACCCAGTAAGACTTGTTGAATATATGAATTAACCCTTATGCTGCTGGTGGCTAAATTGGCCAATACAAAATAAGGCAATGACTAAAACCCTGGCATATGCAACTCATATGAAAGTACTCAGTGAGAGCTATCCAATGAATACCAACCTGATAGGGTTGAGATGGTTTTCAAAAATCTTTGCGTCCTTGTGCTTTGAAAGAAAGTAGTCTCAGCATTGGAAGAATTTCCTCATGCCCAGTAGGACTTGCTGAAAATTTTCCTAATGCCTAGGTAGTCTTGCCAAGTGAATATTGTGCAGCCTAAAAGGTTTTGATGAATAAGTATCATAACACTGTATCAGTGTTGAGCTTGATATCTATCTATTGACAAATAAGTTGTGCTGAATATATCTTTCTGATAAATTATAATCGTAGAACAGTAGGGCTTGCTTAAACAATATTTTTCTGCCCAGTAGGCCTTGCTGAAGAAATATTATAACACCCAGTAGTCATTGCTGAGGAAATATCATAACGCCCAGTAGGCATTGCTGAGGAAATTTCGTGCTGCCCGTTAAGCCTTGCTGAGGAAATATCATAACGCCCAGTAAGCTGTGGTGAGGAAATATTATAATGCCCAGTAGGCCTTGCTGAGGAAATATCATAATGCCCAGTAGGCTTTGCTGAGAAAATATCATAATGCCCAGTTGGCCTTGCTGAGAAATATCATAACGCTCAGTAGGCCTTGCTGAGGAATATCATAATGCCCAGTAGGCCTTGCTGAGGAAATATCATAATGTCCAGTAGGCTTTGCTGAGGAAATATCATAATGCCCAGTAGGCCTTGCTGAGGAAATATCATAATGCCCAGTAGGCCTTGCTGAGGAAATATCATAACGCCCAGTAGGCTTTGCTGAGAAAATATCATAATGCCCAGTTGGCCTTGCTGAGGAATATCATAATGCTCAGTAGGCAGTGCTGAGTAATATCATAACGCCCAGTAGGTCTTGCTGAGGAATATCATAATGCTCAGTAGGCAGTGCTGAGTAATATCATAACGCTCAGTAGGTCTTGCTGAGGAAATATCATAATGCCCAGTAGGCCTTGCTGAGGAATATCATAACGCCCAGTAGGCCATGCTAAGGGAATATCATAACGCTCAGAAGGCCTTGCTGAGAAATATCATAATGCCCAGTAGGCCTTACAGAGGAAATATCATAATGCCCAGTAGGCCTTACTGAGGAAATATCATAATGCTCAGTAGGCCTTACAGAGGAAATATCATAATGCCCAGTAGGCCTTACTGAGGAAATATCATAATGCCCAGTAGGCCTTGTTGAGAAAATATCATAACGCCCAGTAGGCAGTGCTGAGAAATATCATAATGCCTAGTAGGTCTTGCTGAGAAAATATCATAATGCCCAGTAGGCCTTGCGGAGGAAATATTATAACACCCAGTTGGCCTTGCTGAGGAATATCATAACGCCCAGTAGGCCTTGCTGAGAAATATCATGATGCCCAGTAGGCGTTGCTGAGAAATATCATAATGCCCAGTAGCCCATGCTGAGGAAATATCATAATGCCCAGTAGGCGTTGCTGAGAAATATCATAATGCCCAGTAGGCCATGCTGAGGAAATATCATAATGCCCAGTAGGCGTTGCTGAGAAATATCATAATGCCCAGTAGCCCATGCTGAGGAAATATCATAATGCCCAGTAGGCCATGCTGAGGAAATATCATAATGCCCAGTAGGCGTTGCTGAGAAATGTCATAATGCCCAGTAGGCCATGCTGAGGAAATATCATAATGCCCAGTAGGCCTTGCTGAGGAAATATCATAATGCCCAGTAGGCCTTGCTGAGGAAATGTCATATTGCCCAGTAGACCTTGCTGAGGAAATATCATTATGTTCAGTAGGCAGTGCTGAGGAATATCACAATGCCCTGTAGGCCTTGCTGAGGAAATATCATAACGCCCAGTAGGCTGTGCTGAGAAATATCATAATGCCCAGTAGGCCTCGCTGATGAAATATCATGATGCCCAGTAGGCCTTGCTGAGGAAATATCATGATGCCCAGTAGGCTTTGCTGAGGAAATATCATAATGCCCAGTTGGCCTTGCTGAGAAATATCATAATGCCCAGTAGGCCTTGCTGAGGAAATATCATGATGCCTAGCAGACCTTGCTGAGGAAATATCATAATGCCCAGTAGGCCTTGCTGAGGAAATATCATAATGCCCAGTAGGCTGTGCTGAGAAATATCATGATGCCCAGTAGGCCTTGCTGAGGAAATATCATAATGCCCAGTAGGCCTTGCTGAGGAAATATCATAATGCCCAGTAGGCCTTGCTGAGGAAATATCATGATGCCTAGCAGACCTTGCTGAGGAAATATCATAATGCCCAGTAGGCCTTGCTGAGAAATATCATAACGCCCAGTAAACCATGCTTAGAAATATCATGCCCAGTAGACCTTGCTGAGGAAATATCATAACGCCCAGTAGGCCTTGCGGAGGAAATATCATAATGCCTAGTAGGCCTTGCTGAGGAAATATCATAACGCCCAGTAGGCTGTGCTGAGGAATATCATAATGCCCAGTAGGCCTTGCTGAGGAATATCATAACGCCCAGTAGGCCTTGCTGAGAAATATCATAATGCCCTGTAGCCCATGCTGAGGAATATCATAACGCCCAGTAGGCCATGCTAAGGAAATGTCATAATGCTCAGTAGGCAGTGTTGAGGAAATATCATAATGCCCAGTAGGCCTTGCTGAGGAATATCATAACGCCCAGTAGGCCATGCTAAGGAAATATCATAATGCTCAGTAGGCAGTGCTGAGGAAATATCATAATACCCAAATATCATAATACCCAGTAGGTCTTGCTGATGAAATATCATGATGCTCAGTAGGCCTTGCTGAGGAATATCATAATGCCCAGTAGCCCATGCTGAGGAATATCATAACGCCCAGTAGGCCATGCTAAGGAAATATCATAATGCTCAGTAGGCCATGCTAAGGAAATATCATAATGCTCAGTAGGCAGTGCTGATGAAATATCATAATGCCCAGTAGGCCGTGCTGAGAAATATCATAATGCCCAGTAGCCCATGCTGAGGAATATCATAACGCCCAGTAGGCCATGCTAAGGAAATATCATAATGCCCAGTAGGTCTTGCTAAGGAAATATCATAACGCCCAGTAGGCCTTGTTGAGGAAATATCATAATGCCCAGTAGGCCTTGATGATAAATTATCATAATAACCAGTAGGTCTTGCTGATAAGGTATAGAATGCTCTCTGGGTCTTACGTAGGGATTGGTACCGGTACTCAATAAAAATATTGTTAAGATATCCTATCGTTAACGAAATATCAATATTGTATCATACCATGAAAATTTTAAAGGTGCCAATCCCTAGTCTTACTGAATGCTTATTCCAATTGTATGTACTTCAGACGATTATCATAATGTGCATTGTATCTTGTTTATGAATATTCATGATGTTCAAAGGTCTCACGGGTGTATCATTATAATATTATTTAAGTCTTGTTGGTGAGCTATTATGATATCAGGTAAATTTTGCTTTTAGAATAACAAAATGTTTAATACGTTACCCTGACCAGAGAAATACATCCCCTTGATCCGCAACCCGAATAACCCCAGCATGCTAGTACCTAGGGTATGTGCGCCTCGGGTTACGCAGTGTAGCCTGGGGAAGTATTGGTCACGTGATTTCTTTCAGAAAGAGGCTGGCTGACTGACTGACTGGCTGGCTGGGTACACAGAATGTCATCCTATCTAGGTCAGATAGGTTGCCAAGGAGATGGGGTCAGCAGGTTATCTATGACTCATAGTGAGAGGCAGCGAAATTTGATGATGCATGCAAAGTGCCCACTCCCTGTCTACTACTCTCAGCCCTGACAAATAATTACAATGCCCAGTGGGAATGTAATTGGATATTTTTCATATCTTTTCAAACTGCATTGTAATTTGCAAACTAAGTCCTTCAATGTAGTTTGTGTGGTATAAGGTCTCTAGTTTATATATGTAGCACCCCCAAAAGGTTTGACGTTTACAACATATCTTTCTAACAAGCGTCTTTTGAAAATAATTGAACGAGAAATCTTTATCATTTTTTACAAAATTAGCCTACAATATTTTCAATATTATGTGAATAAGCACTTAATTAAGAAGTTATTTCTTTGTTATTGCTTTGTTTGGAAATTATCTAAAAATATCAATGAGTCAGGTAATATATGCGACCCTTTAAGGCATGAATAGATTATGTAGTCTCAAATAATTGTTTGAATTGTATATTTTGATTTTATGTCCATACATATTGCAGTCCTGTGATATGGCCTATCAAGTAGATGGGTTCTGTTCATGTAATTTGTTGCATTATAGTTAGTTTGTTGGTGAATATTTATTATGAGTATGTAAGCTACGTTAGTATTTTTAAAGGTTGTATTAATATTATAAACGAGGAATTCTGCAAAAAAATGAATATATTTTCAACCAAAAAGATCTTAATTTAGATGAAAATGAACTGTATTTTTGGTGAGTAGAACATTTTGACGGTATGCGTTGGAGATTATATATTTTCTGCAAAATGACTGTCCCAGATTGATCCGTCCATGAAGATAAAAGATAAAGTTACTGTTATAAGATTGCAAAGCTACATATATCTGCTTTGATTTATGGAAAATCATTATGTATGTACATATATATATATATATATATATATATATATATATATATATATATATATATATATATATATATATATATATATATATATATATATATATATATATATATATATATATATATATATATATATATATATATATATATATATATATATATATATATATATATATATATATATATATATATATATATATATATATATATATATATATATACATATATATATATATATATATATATATATATATATATATATATATATATATATATATATATATATATATATATATATATATATATATATGTATATATATATTGCACAGGTGTTTAATATATATATATATATAATATATATATATAGATATATATATATATATATATATATATATATATATATATATATATATATACTATATATATATATATATATATATATATATATATTATATATATATATATATATATATATATATATATATATATATATATATATATATATATATATATATATATATATATATATATATATATATTATATATATATATATATGTATATATATATGTATATATATATATATGTATATATATGTATATATATGTATATATATGTATATATATGTATATATATATATATATATATATATATATATATATATATATATATATATATATATATATATATATATATGTATATATATGTATATGTATATGTATATATATATATATATATATATATATATATATATATATATATATATATATATATATATATATATATATATATATATATATATATATATATATACATATATATATACATATATATATATACATATATATATACATATATATATGTATATATATATGTATATATATATGTATATATATATGTATATATATATGTATATATATATGTATATATATATGTATATATATATGTATATATATATATATATATATATATATATATATATATATATATATATATATATATATATATATATATATATATATATATATATATATATATATATATATATACCTAGTGTTAAGCAGCACTTACAACATGTTATCTGTATATTTAGAATCACAAGATCTGTTTACAGATGTTATAGATGGACTTTAGTTATTGCCACCATAAATTTCACCTAGCTTTTTGACACAGGCGGGTTCCTTTGTGTGTGCATGTTGAGAATATATAGCTCTTTCCTTAGAGAGAAGCATTCCAATATACCTAACATATCAGCAGATAATATGTGATGTGCACAAATTCCGTCCAGAAAAGATTCCTTCCAATAACACTTTCAGTTTAACTTTCTGTAAACACCATCTTTTTAGCATTTTTAAGCCATTCATACCTATAGCATCATAATAAGTCCCTGCTATGATGATAATAATGATAAAAATAATAATAATAATAATAATAATAATAATAATAATAATAATAATAATGATAATAATAATGATAATAATAATAATAATAATAATAATAATAATAATAATAATAATAATAATAATAATAATAATAGCTTCCTTGTAATTCATTTTTAGAAGACGTGGAGTAATACTGTTTATTTATGAAATGAACTTCAAATCTTCATTAAATATTTTGCGATTTTACAAATTGTGCCTTTTACATAGAATATTTTCAAAGTTTGCCATAAATCTACAAGTAAATTTCTATGTATATACTTTCAAGTAATGGATGGTGATTACAGCAAATTAGTCTATCACTGGTGTGGTTGGAAGGAAACTTTTTCTCCACTTTCTTGCTTTAAGGATCGAGAGATGTATGTATATACTGGGATATATGTATATACTATGAGAGGTACTATTTGTATATAAATATAGAAAGTCAATCCCAAGTGTGGTTGCATGTATGTACAGAGGTATTTTTGACAAGATATTGTAAATGTGTGATTTAGCAGTAAACAACACTTTTTGCACCTAGAGACCTTTTTTTCTGTATTTATATGAAAGAAAGCTATAATACAAAAGATCTTTTCACTTGGTGACTATTTTTGTTTGTGATACAATGTATCTACAATACAAAAAACACACTATTTATCTCTTTGATGAAATGATTCTATAATAGAAAAGATCACTCCACTTCACCTATCTTTATATCTGTTATAAAACAAAGCTACATGTAATGAATAATTTGAAATGTACATATTTAAGTTTTCTACTGAAAATTTGATCTAATTTCAAAAGCATTCGCAAACTCATTAAAAATTTTAGGCATGTATATTTTGTGCATAGGGTGTCTTGGAATTCTACATCTAAAAAGAAAATTCAACAAATTAAAAGCTTGTCGTTCTATTGTGCATCCACCAGTAACGTTAGGATGCATTTACTGTTGGAGGTATAAAGTGGCTCATTGAGGTCTCATATGGTTATACTAAAGAACTTGTGTATTTGTGATTCACCACAATTCTGTAGATGACACCTTATATTTAATGAAAAAGGCCATATTTGGAAACACTGAAAAATAATAGCTCATTGAGGTCTCATACGATTATGATATGGCGATTTTGTATTTGTGATTCACTGCACTTCTGTAGGCAACACCGTAGATTTAATGAAAAAGGCCATATTTGGAAATACTGCAAAAATTGTAAAACAGCCTGGCCCCACGATCATAATTGAATTAAGTAAATGATGCATTTAGTTGTGTGTACACCCTTGTCCACATTGTTGATGATAGTGGTCTTCTGTTGGTGAATGGTTAAATTTGCCCTTAACTGCCAAAAGGAATGACAAGTGTCTTGGCAATTCATATTTGGAAATACTTTAGGAAAATACATAACCTTCTGGCAGGGGGTATCAAGCCATTCATTTCTATGGTGGTTCCTAGCAGCCTGGCTACCGTGCTGAAAACTCTCTTGCACAGCTTAGGTTGGAAACTATTTACCCACAGTCCTATAATAGGGTGGCTGTTAATTTCGAGAATTTACGGCAAAGGAGAAATGTTCATAAGATCTCAACTAACAAGTATCCTTGTAGCAACATTTTCTAACTTGCTTAATTCTGAAGTTGTTCAGAAGTCAACCCAACAGTTGAATGGGAAATTTAATCAGGAATGACTTTTTTTTTGGAAGAGCTATGGGTAACCGCATGTTCATTTATTTTCATATCACTGATAGGCAGGAATGACCTGACCCATTTATGTCTTGTGACCAAAGGCTATTTTTGGAGATACTTTTCATGAGAAAGTTTACAGTGACTTGGGGCTATGTAATGATTTTCAGCTGGAACTGTAGTTTCCTCCACAACAAACATCAGGTTTCTCAGAAATTAACCTCAAGAGTGAGCATAAATGAAATTCCAAATTCTATAGGGTACTTAATGATAAATAAATCCACAGACATGAATGGGTTTATACCGTAATATCTCAGTAATTAGGGACACTTAATAATTACAATTTTGTTATGGAGCGAGGGTGGCCCATGTTTTGTGTATATACTAACAAAGCTGAGTAATAGTGGCCCCGATTTCCGTTAACTTTCCCTTAATGGCAACCAGCGATAGATTTCACAATAGTTCTTTTGCAAAATAATTATATTGGCCAAATTCTTAGGGTGGTCCAAATTTCGGAGAGTTTACGGTAGAGAAAAATGAACACAGAGCAAGGTTGCAAATTTTAATGCTGTTTATTGTAATCAAATTGTACAGTGTTTGGTCTAGCATACATATATGTATACATGATATTTGCATTGCTTCCTCACCATTCACAACTAGAGCATAACACAGTCTGACACAAATAAAGCAATATTTCAAGATATGCTTGACTGAACATTATTTTCCCTGTTGGGTCAAACAAGTGCACCATGGAGGCTGTGGGCCTCAGATCATCCACAATACTTAATCTAGCTAACTCAGCAAGTTCTACTGCCTCCTCTTAATCCTTATGCTGCTGCTGGTTGCTATTTTTACCATACAAAATGATGCAAAAAAGGTGAAAATTGACTGAAACCCTAGCATGTGGGTACTCATGTGTGAGTACTCAGCTAGAGCTTTCAAATGAATACCAACATGACAGGGTTTAGATGGTTTTCAAAAATCTTAGCGTCCTTGTGCTTTGGAGGAAAGTACCTCAAGCATTAGAAGGGTTATGTTTCGAGCTAATGAAATAAATAACTTTTCCCTGACCTGCCTCTTGTTGGATTTTTTTTTACAAAATGACTGATGCAATGTGACAGATCATCATGAACATTTTCTGCTTGTCACATTAAGGCCTGAGGCACCCATAAACCAGACCATTTTCTGGAAGATATTTGAATTGAAATTGATCTGAAACAGAACAGCAACGACTACCCCTCATTTATCAAGTGATTTTATAATCAATATCTAAGGTACTAGATTCACACAGACCTTGCCTCAGCATTGGAAGGGTTAAAAATACAATCTTTTTCACCTGGGTCACTTCTGAAATCATTCACCACAGGCGAGTGCTATTCAAGCATCATTGACTGAAAAATATCTTAATTGGTATTCAAAAGTGTCTTCAAACAATTAGTATCTAATATTCTCTTCAAAATAAGACACATTTGAATATTCCTTTGATCATTAGAATACTAAAGAAGCACAAATCAACTGAGCCTGTGTGGTTGGTAAATAAACCCATTTCCTTCCACGTTTCCCAAAAAAGTGCAGGAAAAAAATTTGTGTTTAAATCAAGGTAAAGATGCCTTATTCTTATGAACTAATTATAATCATATACATCTGACAGTTTGCCTCCTATTTCTTCAGATATCCTATAAGAGTAATAACTACATGCAAAACTATATTTGAAGTTGAAGTTGAATACGATAAAATAAGGAATACTTAAGGTTAACAATATCTTGGATACTTAAGGTAAAGAAAATCTTGGATACTTAAGGTTGAGAATATCTTGGATACTTAAGGTAAAGAAAATCTTGGATACTTAAGGTTGAGAATATCTTGGATACTTAAGGTAAAGAAAATCTTGGATACTTAAGGTTGAGAATATCTTGGATATGCTAAACATCTTTAACCCTTAAAATGCTTAGGCAACTTTTTTTAATGCACAATATAGCAAAAATGTTCTAACACTTTATAACCTGCCATGTTGGTATTCATTTGAGAGCTCTTGCCGAGTCCTATAGGATGAATACCAATGTGCCAGGTTTTCAGTTGTCTTCAGCTTCTTTCCATTATCATATTCCAAATTAATTAGCCACTCGTAGCAGTTAGGTTAAATGCAAGATGGAGGAATTCTGTAGTACCGATATACTTCATTACGAACCTATTAAAACATTTATTTCAGAGTCTATGAACAATATAAATCAGAAGTGTGTATACCTCCCATGACAAGCCAGTTGTAGGAAATTCACCTCATTGCCTATAAATGGTAATCGTTAGAAGTATGTATATCTTTCCTGATGAACTTGTCTTAAGACATTCACTTCATTGGCAATGAATGATTACTTCAGAAGTATGTACATCTTTCTTAATAGATTAGCCTTAAGACATTCACTTCATTGGCAATGGATTACTTCAGAAATATGTATATGATGATGAACCATTTTAAGACATTCAGTTCATTGGCATATACACACACACACATATATATATATATATATATATATATATATATATATATATATATATATATATATATATATATATATATATATATATATATATATATATATATATATCCTTAAATGCTTAAATGAACCACCTTAAGATATTCACCTGTTTCCCTAAATGATATCTAGCTTTACTAATAATACCTAGAGTGTGAAACAATACACATATAAGAGCAAGGGATCCTGTCCCCTGCAGTACAATGTGATGGGACATAAGAAAAATACCATATTCAAGGAATCGATATTGTGATATTTAATGAATTCCTGCAGCAGCCAAAACAGTCCTTACCAAATTGCCATTGGAATACCCCGGAATTCCTAGGATAAATCTGGGAAAGTTCCGGGTTTTCTGGGAAAGTCTATGCTACACTTGGCAAAAGAGGCTTGACCGCTTTAGGTGATATCTTTATGTCATGAGTATCATTAAAACATATTTGAAGTTAAGTGATTAATTCAAGCTGTTGAGAAGGACTGTTGTGCAGGCAAAGAGAAAGGGATACTATAAAGAGCCTGGGCCCCGTCGCATAAAACATCTGAAGTTTAGAAATTCTATAGCAGGGCTCGACATTGGTGCTTGCCCCATTGCCCCGGGCAAGTAAAATTTGTAAATTATAGCTGTGGGGCAAGTGAAAACTGCATCTAGCTTGCCCCACTAGGAAAGTACGCTTTGTATATTTCAGGTTTACTTTTGAGAATGTGTGCAAGTTTCGTGGTCTGCCATCCAAGCTTATTATAGAAAATATGCTTTCACATGCCTGAACCATGTTCTACTTGGTTTTTAAATGAAATATTATAAAACATACAATTTTTCAAGGACAAGTGACAGTTTGAGTAGGGCAAGTGAAAATTGAATCTCACTTGCCCTACGGGGCAAGTCGCTGCAAAAGTTAACATCGTGCCCTGTATAGGAATTCTTAAGAGGCTGAGATTTCCCTTCAAAACGTGCGACAAACCAAAAACGTATAGCACTGTTTAACTAGGAAATCTTCGCAAAATACGAGTAATTTAGCTTATTCAGATATTTCACTTGAATTATTTTTGATGCAAAATGTATTTAAAAACCTGTGTACTCGTTTGATTTGTCTTGGTCTTAACCACTGCAATAAGAGCTAATAGAGTAGTGCCCCAGTGGACAATATTCATAGCTATTATCGAACCATGGTCACCAAAAGTTGCTGTGCTCCAGGACTTATTGACTGTTCTCCGGGACTGAAATATTTGGACACCCCTGATTCCATCCTCAGTTTTTACTGTATACTTTAAAGTTACTCTAAAGATGAAATAAAGGATACCTTGGTCCTCATGGGAATCTCAAAGGATTCCTTACATTCAGATGTTTTATGCAAACCGCCACTTAAACTTCTGGCAAAGAGATCACCTGTGAATTGACATAAGCAGACATTATTTGAAGGAGAATTTCAATCATTTATATACGTATAAATATATGAATGTTATACACAATAGAATGGAAAAATGAAAGCTAATACTTTAAAAGCATGCAATGCTGTCAATATAATCAATTCTTCAGAGAAACGTTTTAATAGATTTTTTCGATAAATTTTGGATAGACTTTTTCAAATGCTAAACAGAGTTTTTCTTATCTAAGCAGTTAACAATCAGATGAAATAGGTCAACTTTATATCTTAACCCATAAGGATAAGCAACCTGACAATTTCAATATTTTTTTTCAGGACAAAGCTCTGCTTCAAAAAAATTGTAAAACTATTCTTCATTTCCAAGTTATTGTCAATAGTATCACAGATCCAGACGACAATTTCAAGAATAATAACTTGTAACTTATAAGAATAATATCATAACTTGTAAACCCCCACATGACCAACTTGATTCATTTTTGATTTATCATACATCTACTGATTTGATATTGGGGTCTGGTTGACATTTTATTGGGTTCGTATTTGTTGCTGACCGGCCACTATAACCCTTAGGCTACAGTTGGACCATGGGTACTTTTCACAAGGTCATCCTAAAACCATAAATAATGCTGAACCTTTAATATGCTGGTGGCTAATTTGGTCAATACAAAATGATGCGAAAAACCTGAAAAATGACTGAAACCCTGGCAACTTGGGTACCCATCTGGGAGTACTCAACAAAGAATAACCAATGAATACCAACATGACAGGGATCATCTTCACAAATCTTTGCGTCCTTGTACTTTTGGACGAAAGTAGCCTCAGCATTGGAAGGGTTAACCCATCCATGCTCGCAGCATCCAGATGGGTTATCTCTCAAATCTATTGACTACTCTCAGTATATTTCAATGTGAAAAGTTAATCAGGACATAAAATGAAAATTTTCTTTCTAATTTTTGAGAATACACACTTCATTCATAAGTTTTTGTCAAAAGTATCATAGACCCAGACAACATATCTGATGCACTCATAAGCATTTATCGGTTACCTTTATCAGCTAATATAAACTGAAACTATTAGAATTAACCACTTTTCAGACACAAGTCCCTGCTACAATCGTCTTATCCTCTCTTTATTACTTCCTACTTGACTGTTTACAATATCAAATTGGTCATACTCTAACAAGGAATGTAACAATAGCACAAGTACAGTCCCAACCTCTTATTAAAGCTTTTTTGCATGTGTTATTTATACTAATTCAACTTAGAAAATGTTGAGAAACAGCATTATTAAAATGGGCTTTAATCTACTAAGAATGCAACCAATAACTATGAGCAACATAAATAACTCTAAATCATTTTTTCTGCCAGTCTTTCTCTCTATCACTGTTCAGTTGTTGATTTTGTACTCAATGACATACTCTGGGTAGCACTGCGAGTTATCAAATATCACAAAGATGGTGGGTTTGGTGATATTGTCCACACATGAGTCGTAGCACTTTCCGTATGGACTGTCCTCATACAGTGGTGGTGGTTTTCGGTACTGCTTTCGTCCACCGGTATAACGTCCAACGAGAACTTTGGCAACAAACATGAAGCGTGTTTTCTTTTCGGCGCCTGCATCTGGCATCTGCATTGTGGTTGGCACAGGCTGTAAATGTGGTTGTGTTGCGAGGGCTTTATATCGCTTTATTGTCCCCATAATCGTCCTTTTCAAGATTTGCTTGCGGCGATGCGCGGCCGAGTGACGGCCACCCCTGACACCGCCGTATATGCTAATCAGACCACCACCGGCAGAGGCGGCAGCGGACGAGGCCCCTACAGCACTGCTAGTGAACGGCAAGTGAGGTACTGAAGAACTGGGGGGTGCGAAAGAGTTGGAGTTGAGAGTCCCAGTTGGATCGGCCGCAGAGGCAGCCCCGTTACTGGTAGCTGCAGAGCCACCACCTCCAACGCTTTGACCGTTTCCATTGACATAAGCAGGCCTGCTAGTACCTCCACCACTACTACTACTAACAGTGTTATTATCTCCAGCTGAGTTACTGGGACCACTGTTGCTGCTTTGGGGAGGAGGGCCATAGTTGAGTAATTTCAGGAGATGATCATTAGCTGTTGAGGAGGCCTGGGTAGAGGAGGAGGGTAGAGGATGACCGTTACTGTTAACACCCTTGGAGTTGGAACCCGAAATCAATGAGGATATGAGAAGTTCACCATTTGAAGCACGGTTAAGCATCTGCTGGGGTGCTGCGGCCGCCGAGGTGGAACCAGAACCCGAACCCGCACTGTATCGGCTAGATCCGTTGTTGCCTTGTTGAAGTCGTGGGTCGTTAGTGTTGCGCTGTTGGCCCGATGTCAGGGGTATCGGATTAGGATTAGGGTTGTTTCCCGTCGTACCGCCCTGAATTGCTGCTGACAGTATTGACGGCAGGGAGGACGTCCCACCAGCTGGGACTGTCGTGTAGTACGGCTGACCGTTGGGTAGTATGATACTTGTCGTCGTGTACCCAGAGCCGGGGTTCAGGAGTGACGACGGTAGCGGCATTAATCCGTTCAATATACGCGTGTTCCTCTGATGCTGGGTGCTCGCTGATCCCGATAGTCGCGACCAGGGCCAGCGAGATACGCCTGAAACTGAGGAGGAGGAGGAGGAGGCAGTGTTCGATGGATTTGTGGAAGAAATCGTTGTTGTTCTGCCACCCCCTGCTGCGTTGAAACTTAAATTCAGCGGCTGCAGCAATGGAGGAGGCTGCGGGAGAGAGTAGTTGTGAAAGCCGAGGTTGCGACCTGCCATGGCGGCCGAGAAGAGGGGCTGCGCTGAAGGGCCGGCAATCGGTGGCGAAGCTCCGGTGAACTTGTGAGAGTAACTTGCGTCTTTAGCAAAGTAAGACCCTGTCGGAGAAAAATATATAAGGTTAGTGGTTGAATGTCAAATAGATCGCGAGATTGAAATATCATAAGATATAAACATATACCTACAAACACCCACACACACAAAGTTTTGACTTGTTTTTTTTTGTCCTTGTAGCAGTACAAAAATGGCCCCATATTGTTGATGGTATATCTCTAGATAAAGCCTATTTTGTGTAGATATATTAAAGAGATATGATATTTACCACAATTTCTTCAAGAATCATACCTTTCTGACCGCATTTTTAACCTTTTCAAGCCAAGAGATCTCCTAAACAAGTGTTATCATGACCTACAATTCTTTTGAATACTACTTTGGATTAAAATATTTCAAGGACAGTTCAGTCAAATCAGTTTTGATCAACATATCTTCTACAAATGTTCCCTAAAAAATAGTTATAAAGATATCGCCAAAATTTTCCGATGTTTTGGCGCTATAGTCATGAAGGGGTTAAAGGCTGTGTGTGGTATGGAAATAAACTCACCCTGTCCAAAGACTACACCATGCGTGCCACACATCCTCCAGTCAAAGTTTGACCTACAAATAGCCTCGATGACCTTGCGGCTGGTCCCGTGGAAGAGCTGCTTCTCCAAGACAGGCATGTTATCATTCTCTTCCTTCATCTGACGCTTCTTCCTGAAAACCAACAACAACAAATAGTGGTATTAACCCATTAATGCTTACTGCGGCCAAAACAGGCCTGACAATTTTGATAAGAAAATTATTTGAAGGAGAAATGTTAATCAGAAGCCAAACAACAATTCTCCTTCAAATATTTTGTGAACTTTTGCTTTATTCTCAAGTTATTTTCAAAAGTATGAGAGTAGCAGACGATACTTCTGGAGGAACTTTAAGTGTGAATGGGTTAAGGTGATCAGCTCTATTGAGGCCAAGTTAAAAGCCCTATCCCAAAACATGCCTCACTGCAGCATAATTATATAACAAGGTGTATCTCCAGATTCTTGAGTGCTATCAGGTAGAGAATATCATAGCCAACCGAGAAACTCAGCCATACGGAAGTAAATGGTTACTTAATCCTTATGTGGTGGTGGCTAATTTCACTGATACAAAATGATACAAATAAAACTGAAATATGATTGAAACCCTGGCACATGGGTATTCATCTGAGAGCACTCAGTGTGGGCTATCCAATGAATACCAACATGACAGGGTTAAGATGGTTTTCAAAAATCTTTGCATCCTTGTGCTTTGGATGAAAGTAGTCTCAGCATTGGAAGGGTTAATAACTTAATACAGAACTCAACTTACACATTATAGAACTGCCATAGTGATGTGTTCTGCACTCGTTTGACAGAGACGATCTCAGCCAGAGGGTAGTACATGGTATCATGGAAGAGGATCGCCATGGAGAGATATTCCTCACTCTCCTCGTCCAGCTCCACCAGCTTGTAACTCTGAAAGGTGAAAGGTTTAAGATATACAACTGAGTGGCAGAGAATGTCCATTGTTCTAGCCATGGGAGGTTGGCCAACCCATCCCTGATTTCAGTAGCCAATCAGAACCCTGACTTAAGGATGGGACTTATCGGGGCTCGAAATTAGCTGAAGCCCTTTCTATTCACTGCCCTGTCTTACCCCAATTTCTCCCATTTATCAAGAACTGCCCCTGTTACATATATTTGTTATTGGGAGCCCCCTTTTTATTTCACATCAAATTTCGTATCCCACATTCCCCCATGTTTCGGAACAGCCCCTTTTACAGATCTATTTCAAAAATATGTTTTCTAAAGGTAGGTGCGCCCTCTTTGTTTAACATCCATTCCTTACCCCACAGCACCACATGCGTTGCAACAGCTCCTTTTACAGATCTACTTCAATAATATATGTTTTCGTAAGGTAGGAGCGCCCTCTTTACATCACATCCATTCCTTACCCCACATTACCCCATGTGTCGCAACAGCCTCTTTAACAGTTCTTTCTCAATAATACACAGCCATTTCTTACACTACATTACCCCATGTATCAGAACAGCCCCATTTACAGATCTATTTCAATAATACATATCTTTGTAAGGTAGAAGCGCCCTCTTTATTCCACCCCCATTTCTTACCCCACAATCTTCCATGTTCTCCCATGTTTCCGGCACAGCCCCAGGCACCCCACCTGTGCTCGATGGGGGCGTGACAATAGGGGGCGCTGGTGTCTGTATCGTATCACCAGGTTGCGGCAAGGCATTCAGCTCCTCAACAATATTCTTCACCGCCTCCGTTGCTTTGCTGTCATTGTTGTCGGAGCTGGTCGAGGGCTCCGGTGCTGTCGACTGCTGGCTACAGGAACAATCACTCTTCGGTGAAGGTGTCGGTGAGGAGTTGGATGTTGCATCCTGGGATAGCTTTCCTTCCACATACTGCAAGGGGAAAATATTCACATGAGGACTTCTCTTTACTACTAATCTGGAATCAGAGATTTCTCTAAATTCTCTGGCATATATTTCAAATTATGTTGGTGATCATTTGCTTAAGAGTATTCTTATCCTTGCAATAATCACTATTTTTAATATCATTTGTATCATTTATATCATTAGTTTTGTCATCATCACCATCATCGTTGTCATCATCATCGTCATATTCATTTCTATGAATAATATCATTGTCATCATTATCTAGGTATAAATAACTCAAGGTAATGTACATCTCAGATGTGGTCCATCTGAAACTAAATATAAATGAGATGTTTTATCCAGGTAAAGTTTAGATGATGGTATTAGTAATATTATTACCTTAGTATGCATGTAAGTCATGTAGTCCATGTATTCCTTATCAAACTTAGTTTCTAGTATCTCCACCATCATGGCCGGCAGCACCTCCTTCAGCTGGTCTGAAAAAACAAAATAGAAACATGTTCAACATTCACATAAAATGAATGGCTAGGTCCTATGGATACATTCACTCTATATCCCAAGTTCCCAACCCCCTGAAGTGTATTTAGTATTTGCCATCTCTCAGAGGTGTACAAATAGGCAAGTCCTGGAGCCAGGCAATTTTCAGTTGCCAACAAGTGGTACCATATTTGTCTGAATAAGCGTACAGACCCCAAATAACTGCATACCCCCTTTCATCTGAAAAATGTTGGAAGGGGCAAGCCGGCGAACATTATTTTTTGGCCTTCTAAACCTCCCCCAATATGCGACGATATGAGACCCCTGCTCCATATTGATTAATTTCCCCACACTGTGAACCTTGGAATCAGAGTGGGAATGACAGCATGGTCTTAGCCAGCAGGGCGTCTGTGTGTCATTTGGACACCCAAACCCTCAAAGATCATTCCTCAGGACACCCAAATATTTTTGGGAGTACTTTCCTAAAATGCCAATTTCAAGCAATTAATCAAATTTTCACCACCTTAATACAATATTACCATCATGACAGAGTATGAGGGTATCATGCCTCATTTCAATAAGTAATTACATGTTTATGGTTATAATTTTCCGTCCAAAAATAGGATGCCCCAAAATTTTAGAATTGTCAATTTTGGGCACCCAGTTTCTTGATCCTGGCTAAGACCACAAATGACAGAGGTGTAAATTTCCAATATGACTACTATACATTTATATTTCCAATGACATCTTGAATCTTTATGAAGATAGCAAATGTACACTTACCCTTTAGGAAGAAACTTCCACAATCATTGACTGAACATTTGAGAGAACCCTGAAATATAAATGAAAGAAATATCATATACCAACAACTCATACAGCTGGAAAGAAAATATATGTCAAAGGTTGATTTAAAGTGTGCTAAGAAAAAGTTCTCATTGGATTACCTCAAAGGACATTTTGGAGGGAAGTGATATTAAAATATTAAAGAGAGCGTGCCCTAATAGACGAATGGTCCAAGGCATTGACACTGACCGCTCGCTGTCTCTCACCACTGAAATCCTGCCCTAATAGTGAGAGGTCTAAGGCATAATTGTCACTGACTGTTAGCTATCTCTAATCACTGCCGGGTCCATACCCTAGCGTGGGCAAGTAAGAAAGCTGCCTTGACTGGGGTTAGGCGATTGTTTATATACACTGAGAGGTTCATTTTTATTTACTACGTGTGGAATTTTGTAATGATTGGACTGTGCCAATGGAATGGTCTGAAGGGGGGTGTCCTGGGTGTGTCTCTCCAGTAGACGAATGGCTTTTCTTATGGTATTTTCATGGTATGTTGCTCCTATTAACCTCCTTTTTTTGGATACATAAGCAAACAAGGTGTTCCACCCTTCTCATGATGATGTGCAAGTTTGAAATAATCTTGCCAAATATCATCATTTATGAGGCATAATTGATTACCTATGCTATCATGATAAAGACTCACACATAGCATAACTCCCCTTTCTTATTAATAGACCCAGCCTAAGGTTGTAAATAGAATTACATCGCAGGTGACAGGTAATGTCATAAAATGATAATGTCAAAAGAAATATGGTAATGTCATAAAGTGACCAGAAAGCAAGGTAATGTCATAAATCAGCACAATGGTAATGTAATAAAGTGACATTGTCAAAAGAAATAGGTAATGTCATAAAGTGATTAGAAAAGCCAGGTAATGTCATAAATCCACTTGACATCACAGGTGATGTCATAAAGTAATCTAATAAAAAAAGGTTATAAAGATGATCTTCAGTAAGAGTATGCATAAAGCTCATAGCAGCATCCTCACTTCATACTCCCTGCTGAGTTTGATTTATTACCTAACCTTGACTGAGTGAAAGGTTTATTGGGGATGATCAGATAGCACACAGCTGACTGCGAGGGGTGGGGGGGGGGGGGGGGGCGATCATGGTCAGTCTGGGGACAATTAGGTCAAGGGTCATCGGTGACCTGGTGACGTCACTGGTGATAGGTTACAGGTGATCCATCACTTGTGATGGTCCACTAAAGAGGGACCAGGCTATACTACTGTAGCCACTGACTGCTCTGTCTCTCACCACTGAGGGCATGCCCTAATAGCCGAGTGGTCTAGGCATTCCACTGACCGTTAGCTATCTCCCATCACTGCCAGGTCTATACCCTAGCCAAGGCAGGTAAGAAATTTGCCTGTGACTGGGGTTAGGCAATGGTTTTTGTGAATACTCTTATTTCCCCCACCACATATGACTGAATAGCCATGAATTAATCGCAATAGGGCAGAAAAAGTTTCCCAGCAAAGCACGTCACAAAAAGCCCCTCCAAAATATAGCTGAGACCTCAAAGGAAATCCTGGCATTTGCCTAGTATTGTCCTAGGAATTCCTAGGTATTCCCAATACTATTTGATAAGGTGTAGTTTAGGTGATAATGACCGATATACTGTAATGACTGAGGTAGGCTAATGCCATATAACTAGATATATAAACTTGGCTACTACATACAGATACTGGTAACTATGGTAGAATCAAAATATTAAAATAATCCAAGTCTATCTTAATGGATTATAATGCCAGGTTTATTTCAGGTCATAGACCTACCACCCACCTTTTTATGATAGTTTTAATCAATAGAAAAAGCAATTATTTCCTACGTGTTCATTTAATTACTTATAACGTAGGAGCTACAGGGAGAATGACGTCAATGAAATTAATAAGCTGAACTAGAAGTGATCCAATTATTAACTATTCATGCATGTAGTGCTCTGAAAAGGCACAACAATTTCTATATCATTCTAAGAGAAGCATAATTAAGAAAATATCAGACTAAAGAACCTTACCAACAACTCTCCATCAAATATTCAGTAAATTCATGCTTTATTTCAAGTCCTTTTTAAAATCATCGAAGATGCAGACCCTACTTTACAATGGTTTAACTTACCCATGCTTTTATTTTCTCTTTTAAGGAACAGTCTGGATATTATATATATACTGGATATGTACTCGTGAAAATAAGTAACAAATAAAGCATAGACTCACTAACAACTTGAGGGAGACTTGGTATGTAATTTTGACTAACATTCCTTCTTTAAATAATTTCTAAAAGAGACTTAATTTAGAGAGATATCATCAAAATAAACATGCCTTATAAGGCTGCTGTGGGCATGACTGGCTTAACCCATATGCTGCTACTGGCTAATTTGGTCAACATGAAATGATGACAAAAAGCTGAGAAATAACTGAAACCATGGCAAATGGGTACTCATCTGAAAGTACTCAGTGAGAACTTTCTATCTAATGAATACCAACATGACAGGTTTTACATGATTTTTCACAATCTTTTGCTTTTTTTTGTGTTGAACGAAAATAGCGTCAGCAGCAGAAGGTTTAAACCTTTTGCATACCGAGTGTGCACACTACCTGACAACTTTGAAAATAACCCCTCAAACTGACGGCCTGGCGGTTTCATATAAAATGTGGTTTCCTAACAAATCATGTCACTACAGGCATGAATAGGTTGATGATAGTGATAACATCAGAGGTATGGGTTCTTACCTTTTCTGTTTTTGTGAAGAGCTTGATGACGCGATCTTTCATGCACTCCTTGCACCAGAAATGTCCCTGAGTACACGCTGCCTTCGTCTGCCCCTCCAGGCTCTTCTTGCAGCCGCTGCACACAAACTTCTTGATCTTCCTCAGGAGTTTCTCCGGGTAGCTGCTGCTCGATGTGCTAAGGGGCCTCTCCGAGAGACTCCCATGCACAGCACAATTATTGTTATCATCACTAGTTCCTGGGAGTGGAGTATAGAGGGCAGCACCAGTACTCGTCGATGGCTGACAGAGCATAGCAGTGTTGTGAGATGATGTGCTGGCATGTGGTTGACTTAGATACGTGGATGATGATGGAAATGATAACGACGGTGATGATGACGATGATGATGATGATAATGATGATGAGGATGATGATAATGATCCACTTGGTTTCCCTTCGATCACAGCACTGATCTCGTCTATAAGCAAGTTTATGTGATCACTACTACTACTACTGCTGCTGGTCGTTTTCGATGGACCTGCCGATGAACTATCATGTGCCTTTGATGAAACAGGCTTGTCTGATTGGGAAACTGTGCTACTGGTTTTTGGCAAGCTGTTTTTTATGTTGAAAAAGTTGCTTATCACAGTCTCCAGAGAGTCTGAGGATGAAGAGGAAACAGACGTTTTTGGCAATTTGAACTGTACCTTCTTGGGGGGTGGCTCATCCCCTAGTTTATTACTAACAGACATTTTTGGCACTTTGAACCGCAACTTCTTGGGGGGTGGCTCATCCGCTTGGTTACTAACAGTCTTTTTGGGCTTCAGTTTAAACTTCAGCTTTTTAAGCACAGGTTTCACATCCGTTTGTGACATCCTCCTCTCCGGTTTATCGGGGACTTCCTCGGAGGTGCTTGGTTCCGAGATTTGCTTCCTGATTTTCATTTTCGTTGGCTCCGTCATGACTACCTTGTACTCCTCAGAGGGCGCCACAAGCATTGCCTCATTTAAGTCCTCATGGGCGATGGTTGTCATGGGGATGGTTGCCGTGTCAATGGTTGTCATGACATTGGTCCCACTTTGATTGTTCCCGACCCCATTCTGAGCTTTATCACCCAAGTCGGGAAAACAAGTATTACCCAAAATGCATCGGTTCTCCGTTTCAGGAAGTGGTGTTGATAATAGTTCATCCTTTTCCGAGTCACTGTCACCCACGCTGATAGCAGCCCCACCTAGTGGGGAATTAGGTGCACTACTAGCGGGACTGGTGGTAAACGAGATGTCTGTTTTTGCCGCCACCAGGGGGCTTCCTGGTGGTGACTTATCATAACTGGTTCCAGGTTTTGCGGTATCATCGTCCAAATTATCATCACCACACTCCACTTTCTCCTCATCCTCCTCCTTCCCTACATCGCTGTCATGATAGATTTTATAGAGCTCCCCAAAGTCCACTTCTTCAAAGACGTTTGATTTTGAGACAAAGATGACATCATCGTCATCTGGGTTATTTTCTTCCTCAACCGCTATCTTTGAATCTGTCACTTTTTTGGGCACCACACAATCTGTTATGACGCAATCATCATCGGAGTCTGAAATGGATGGAAATGTAATAATAAGACACGGTAGAAATAGCATTTGTAAGAAGGTTTTCAGGAAACTGCCTATTCAAAAGACAGGCAGGATGGGTCTTGGCTAAAAAACCTGGACGGCATACCATAATGATAACTCATCAGCAAGTAACTAGGCTAGCTATTTGACAAGTATAATCTTTTTTGTCAGCCTCAAAATACCGAATAACTGAGGCAGCAGTACCCCTAACAAACATTTTTTATTACATTTTTTTATGTAACCAGGCAGTATTTTTGCCTTTGGCATTTCCAGGAAAATGGCAGATCCAGGAAAACGGAAAAAAAAATCTGTCAGGGGTTGGCTAATCATTGAAATAGCCAATAAAGTCTGGGGCTAAAGTGCATATACACAATCATTTCTTGCACTACAATAAATTCTACTACTAATTCATTTCTTAGAAAAAGGATCCAGGCTTAGAAAGTTTATAGTTAGCCATGCAATTTAGAAACTCATAGGAGTTTGTTTGCAGATGAGTATGTTACTTCCTTGTCGGATGCAGTGCAGCATAGTCAGTACTAGATAATGATAGTATGTGGGCAGACTGGGAGGGAGTATTTAGGGGAAGATTGTGTTTGTGTTACTAGGTGCACATACACTGACCCAGATAAAGAACACATGATTTCATGTTTGACTCCAAACTTGACAGAAACATGAATCTAGACAATACTTCACTACAGATGGTCATTCCTATCTTCAGTGAAATATATTATATATCCTTCTGATGGGGGGGGGGGGGGGGGGGGTAGGGATTGGCATAGTTAAAAAAAATTCAGTACAATACAGTATTGACATTTTCTTAGTGATATGATATCCTAATGATATTTTTAGTGATTATTTTCTGTCTCAAAGCCAACAAACCTGATTTTGTAAAATCTTGCACATCCAGCTTCAGAAGCTTCACTAATAAATATATAGTGAACTTAGTGCGGGGACATCCAGGTAACCAAACACATATATCTTCTTGGTAAAAAAAAGCCATAATGTGTAAAATTTCATGGGAGTTATATGCAAATTTAAAATATTCAATCACCTGCTTGAAATTGATATCTTTAGGATTTCTTTTAGGGTGTCCACATGATGCCCTTTATGCGCCCTGCTAGCTGATATGTCCCTCAGTCTACAAGGCAATGTAGGTGGGAATTACGGCACCAGCCAGGCTACAGGGTGCTATCAGAGTTAAGGGGTAAACATGGGCTCCACTACATTGTGTCCTGAACATTTAGTTTGTGTTCCTGATTGTGTTAAGTACCGATAATCATGTCCAGGTTCCTAGCTGTCTGGAAGGCATCTGGTGCACTCCTGTTCAGCTCCAAATTAGTTGTGTGGCAACTCGAATAGATTTTAAGTACTTTAGAGTTCTTTGGAGTCATTAAAAAGGGTCTGGCCTGCTATTTCTTTAGAAACCCCTTTCCATATTGTGCTTAACCAAATATGTATAAATTTATAAATAAATGTATGAAAATCCAATGGTCAGTGACTTAATGGATTTGCCAAAACAGCCCTTTTACCCTACACGTCCATATATCACCTGTGCCTGACCACTTGACCACAAGATCACGCCACAACCTGCCATACTGACTCACTTTATAATGCTTTGTCATCAACCAGGAAAGGTAATTAACCTCTCATATCTATAGTGGCCAAATATGCATGGACTTATTTGACTGTTTAGGCAAAATGAAAACATTTGGTATTCATTTGAACCATCCTGTGCTGAATATTTATATTATTGCTAATAAGTATTGTTAGGTAGTTATTACATGTTAAAATGTATGATGTTGAGGCCTCCTGTACTTCAATATACAAAACTGTCAGTCAGGGTTATTAAATGATACACTGCATCATGCATTGCAATGGACTAGGCACCTAGTTCATGAAAAGTGAACTTTCCCCTTTTGAGATGAGTTGAGCACCAGGGGCTTAGCCGCCTATGCGTCCAGCGTGTCATTTGGACACCCAGAACACTGTTTTTTGACAGTTTGGACACCCAAAAATTTATGTCAGATTTTGCTGATGATGACTTTTCTTAGAAGATAGAAGATGTAGAAGCTGTAGTGTCACTTTTATTAGACACATAAAGCAATTACTGGCCTAAAAAAGCAAAATCTGTAAATATATAGGGTTTATTTTATTAGTAGTATGTACTTTGTACCACACTTTGGAAACGCAAAAGTCTATGAAACCTCTATTTGGACACCCTATTTTCAAATATCAGCAAAGACCATGTTGAGCACTACACCCTTCTAGTGTAGTACCAGCAGTGGTCCCTACACTAGTACATGGCACCATATGGTCATTCTATCTCTAGTGGTTTCAGTCATGTACTAAAATAGCCTTTATCCACCTGGTGAGATGAATGTAAACTAATTCAGCCAGCCTGAACAGCACCTTGACCACTTGGTTTCTGGTAACAGAAAAAATTCAAGACGGGCAAAATACAAATGACAGTCTATGATCTAGGAAAGGTGCACCACCCCTTGTGTGTGAATTGGAAACACTTATCAATCTATCAGTGTTAACCCAATAATGCTTCAGATTTTCTCTAGATATTGTCGTCTGGTTCTATAATACTTTTGACAATAACTTGAAAATTAAGGATGATTTTACAAAATATACAAAGGAAAGTTGTTGATATTGTTATGAACAACATTTTTCCTTTAAATATTTTCCTAAATATGCTTTCGCCGGAGAGATTTCATCAAAATGGCCAGTTACTTTTAGCCGCTCAAGCATTAATGGGTAAATGTAGGCTGATATCACCACTGCATGAGTCAGCCTCTTTTCCACCATGGATAAATGGGTTAGTATCCCGGCCATACATTTACACATACTGTCTGGTATCCAGGAATAAAATTTCCCATGATTACAAAGCAATTTCCTGGATGTATGTGCACCATGTAAACTTCCCCACTGGTTACCTCCCACACATAGTCTTAGCCAGCAGGGTGTCTGGGCTTCATTTAGACACCCAAACCCTCAAAAATCCACCTTCCAGTTATGTCCATAGTTTTCTAATTTCATAAATATATATATATATATATATATATATATATATATATATATATATATATATATATATATATATATATATATATATATATATATATGTATATATAAATATATATATATATATATATATATATATATATATATATATATATATATATATATATATATATATATATATATAACAACTAGACCTCCCTTTAATGGGGAAATCTGCATGTATATGGTATGATTGAAGGGTCTATTGTTGGTTTGCCATCCTAAAGTAAGTTAAGTACACATTATATCATTTCCGATAAATTACCTTAGTGCATAGTAACATGTGGAGCACACATATTGCACGCAGCCTGAGATAAAATCAATTATAACCTACATATTGTTATATCACCTTTCCAGGTGCCTATTTAACCCTTCCAATACTGAGGCTACT
Source organism: Maea johnstoni (assembly GCA_963942565.1). Classification (NCBI taxonomy): domain Eukaryota; kingdom Metazoa; phylum Annelida; class Polychaeta; order Spionida; family Magelonidae; genus Maea; species Maea johnstoni. The sequence goes on from OZ012693.1 coordinate 6,680,630, forward strand.
TTAGTCCAAAGCACAAGGATGTAAACCATCTAAACCCTGTCATGTTGGTATTCATTAGATAGCCCTCACTGAGTACTCTCAGATGAGTACCCATATGCCAGGGTTTCGTTCATTTTTCAGGTTTTTCGCATCATTTTGTATTGGCAAAATTAGCCACCAGCAGCATTAGGGTTAATGGGGAAATTTGTGGGTGGATGGTATGATGGGTGTGTCTTACTCTGTTGTTGGTGTGTCATTCTAAAGTAAGTTAATCCCTTCACATTAGTTTATACATAATCAAGTCCACGTTATATCATTTCTTATATATAACATATATATCATTGTAGTCTATATATATATATATATATATTAATATGTGGAGCACACTTAATGCAACTTGAGATAAAATCAATTATAACCTACATATTGTTATATCACCTTCCCAGGTGCCTATTTAAATATGGATCCAGGTGACACAGGGCAAGGGTAACTCTTATCCCTTATGCTGCTGCTGGTTAATTTTGCCAATACGAAATGATGCAAAAGAGCTAAAAAATGATGAACTCCTGGCATAAGGGTACTCATCTGAGAGTACTCATTGAGAGCTATCTAATGAAAACCAACATGACAGGGTTTAGATGGTAATCAAACATCTTTGCATCCTTGTGATTTGGAAGAAAGAGCCTTAGCATGGGAAAGGTTAAGGCTTAAAGGCCAGCAGGTTATAGAGCCCAACATTCAGGGTTAGCCTGTTTACCAGTAACAGTGAATATTTGAAAACGAACCTTAATTTTTAGTTCTGCTTCTTGGGCCATATTCTGCCAGATGCATTGACTGGGAGTAATATTTTGATAAAATATCACACTATAATATTTGATGTGAGTTCCTTTTATGTTACAAGGGAGGAAATTGCAGCGGTACAGTATATGGTTTGAGTGACATTTATGTTGCAAGTCAAGGTTCACATGCCAGCCCTTGTGGATATATGACACTGTGGTATGCACAAGTGGGTAGACGTTACTGCACATAAAACCCTTTAATCACTACCTACTTGCTCAAACCTAGCACATATAAAAGGTAAAACAGCCCAAATACAACTAGTTTTGATTGCACACACATTTTGAAAAATTGATATGAAAAGATACAAACTTTTTCTCGGCAAGAACAGTATTTTTTCTGAGCTGGCCAAAAATTCCCTGACATGGCAAGTAGATTCCAACTTGTCTAGTGTCTGCTTAGCCTGGGTGGTTTAATTCCAAATTTTAGCTACACTGTACACTCAAACAAACTAAATCCTGCCTACTGTCTGCTTAGTCTGGTTTAATTCCAAAATTGAACTAGATTGTAAGTTTATAAACTATAGATGGCAGCACAGTAACAGGAGGTTGCAGTTGGCTCCCCTAGGGGATTGAAACAGAACTATACCTGGGCTGAAATCAACTGGAGGTGGACCATAGACTAGACTCCTAGTCACTAAAAAGCTAGAATTTCCCTTCTGTGTTGACCAACTAGTGTGGTGTCATACCAGGTACATGGTAGACAGAAAATGAGGCAGAAAAGTACATATGACAGCCAAGAAATCTAGGCTAGGTGGATCATTGAGACTGCATTGAGGCAGCCATTTAACACATACTTGTAGTAGCAAGTCTACCTCCAAGGTCATACTTAAATGTCATCCCTAGTGGATAGATGGCACTGCGGTATACTAGGAAGGTAGTTGGAACAACCATTACAACCCCCTCGTGTGGCAATTGTGTGAACTAAATGGCTAACAGTAGTCCAGTAGTCCCTATGTAGTATAGGCATACATTTATACATAATAAAGTAAAAACACAGTAAAGCCTAGTAGCTAGGCTAGTCTAGCTTGCGCTCGCCTGCTCGTCTAGCTGCATGACAATGAACATGGCTCCCTGGCTTCCACTTTAGTGGCTCCCCCGAGGGGATTAAAAAAGAACTAAACCTTGGCTGAAATCAACTCAGCGTATAGCACTGAGGCAGCCATTGTAACACTGACTTGTGGCAAGTCTACCTTGTGGTTGTCTGCTCATCTTGATGGCTCACAATGAACATGGCTCCCTGTACCAGCTGCTCTCAGTCAGGTTATACCCTCATCAACAGTGTGCTGTGATATGCGTGCTGCATCTTAACAATATACTCCAGCCTAGAATGATGTAGCCTGTTGTAGCAGGGATTGGCATACAAGGTGTTCTTAGAGCTACTAAATCCACAGGTGTGGGGAACAGAAGACCCATTGGACAGCTACAGAATTTTTAGGGAAATCACACCCCCCCCCCCGCCTTGGTAAAAACACAGGTTGATTTGATTAGTTGATTTAATCAGGAAGTATAGACTTAAAAATATAGTTCCTGATTTAATTCAATTTTTTGAGAATTGTTTTTCAGAAATAACTGTCACACAGACATGGAATTTAATTGATTTCAAAATTGTCGAATTTAATATAGAGAGAAATCTGGGCAAGAAAGAGTTAATATTCCACAGGTTATTATAGCGTTTCACTATGGCAATTGATTGAGTACCCTAAGTGCAGGGAGCCATGGAGCCAGGGACCTGTCAGACGTCTACACCATGGCTTATACTCATATTGATTATCAGAGCAGACCTGAGAGCTATAGACTGACTCCCAGGCAGTCCTGAGAGATATAGACTGACTCCCAGGCAGTCCTGAGAGATATAGACTGACTCTAAGCTTCCCTTGACTGTTTACACATACCTCCAGGACTGGCTCTGTCAATAATGGTTACTCTTGTTCCATGCTATGGCAGGCTAGACAACTCTAGACTGACTCCTAGCTTCCCTACCTCACTTGCCAAACATCTCGTAGATATGACCAGTCAGCAAACCAGCAGCAGCATACAGGTCTAGAAATGCCAATGCTAGTCACAACAGACCAGAGAGAAACATACGGGTGGGGGGAGATGGTTTTTCAATCTTGACCCCTGGCGTGACTGGTAAACCAGGTCACAAGCAAGGTCTGGTGGATAATTCAGGTCTAGAAATATCTAGGCATGCAAGAGACCAGAGAGATACATGGGTGGGGGGAGAGGGTTTTTCTATCTTGACCCCCTGCTTTGGCCTGTAACTTCAGCTCCAAGTCCACCTGATTCTTAAGTCAAAGAACTGTCTTACAGATCTGGCTCTGACCTCCAGTTTCCCTTCCAGGAATGGTATATCAGGTATCAGGTATATCAGTCTTGACCCCCTGCTGTGACCGGTAACCAAGGTCCCTAGTAAGATCTGGTGGCTTAAGCTTTAAGTCAACACGATTCTTAACCTAAGAACAGATTTACAGACTGGCTCTTATTGACATATGGTTATCCTTATTGAATGCCATGGTAGACCTGACAACTATAGACTGACCTCCAGTCCCACCTCCAGGAATGGTATATGAGGTATCAGGTATATCAGTCTTGGCTCCCTGCTGTGACTGTCAACTCAGGGGTCACACAGACGATCTGATGGCTTCAACTTGAAGTCAATCCGATTCTTCACATAAGAACAGATTTACAGACCTGGCACTGATACTTATGGTTATCCTTATAGAATGCCATGGTAGACCTGACAACTATAGACTGACCTCCAGTCTCTCCTCCAGGAATGAGCAGCATGACTTGGATAGTCTGTTGGAGGTCACATACCTATACACCATCCACACCTAAAGGAATGGGCAGAAATTCCATAGAAAATTATACCGCTCAGTTGGTCATCTCTTGGAAAAGTGATCACTTTGATCATTAATCTGATAAAGAGGATCTGTCAAGAAGCTGCATCGGAAAAAATATGCGAAGTAATTAATCCATTCAAGACTGCAGTGGCCAAACTATTTTGGGAATATCTTTTTAAACATATCATATTTTGCTAACTATTTCACAGAGAAATGTTCACCAGTAATCAAGTTATTTAACCCTTCCATTGCTGAAACTACTATTGTCCAAAGCACAAGAATGCAAAGACGGTAAAAAAAACGTCTAAACCCTGTCATGTTGGTATTCATTGGATAGCTCTCGCTAAATACTCTGGATGAGTCCCCATGTGCCAGGGTTTCAGCCATTTTTTTAAAAGGCTTTTTGCATCATTTTGTAATGCAAAATTTGCCCAATTTAGCCACCAGCAGCATAAGGTTAAAGTGTGTTATTGATCATGACAACACAGGCTAAGGAGATCTCCAGGCATGAAAGGGTCAAAGTGGTCACTAGGACAACCGCTGCAGCAGCAGAGCAGCATGATTCACCTGTGTGGAGACAAGGCCAGTTAGTAGGCTAGGAATGCTTAACCCATTCATGCATGTGACAGCTGAAACAGTCTGTCTCCTTTGATGATAACTATCCTATCTCACAAAGCATGTTTTACAAGGGATTTTGAAAGAAAAAAAATTAATCAAATAACTTCTAAGTTTATGCTCTAGGACCAAGTTTAGATTATAATAACAATACTAATGATGATGAAGACAATGACAATGTTGATATCAATAATAATAATAATGGTGATTACCATTATAACAATAATAATAATAATAATAATAATAATAATAATAATAATATAATAATAATAATAATAATAATAATAATTGTAAATGGAGGTAGGGGACTGATCTTAAGCTGGTTTGACAACGGAAAGATTTATTTTGTCATAAAGCCTTACTGATCACCCCCACTAACCTAGCAATATCAAAATGTGCATATTGATAAATCTTTATACCTGACACGATTTGTAGTTGCTGGCTAAGAACAAACATGACACGAAATAAAAATTTCCGCCAGTTCATGTGAGGCTACGGCTATGTGATATGCTGACCTGAGAAGGTCTAACTTCAATAGGACGGGACCTGCTCCTGTTGAGGATAAAGGTTAACTTAGGGGTGTCCAAACAGCAGTCCCTGACTCCCAACCTCAGGACACTGCTATATAGTTGACTTCATCAATAGATTCAAGGGGCCAGCCAAGCTCCTTACTTAGGAAAATTTAGGAAAGTATTATGATAATAACAACAACAACAACACTTATAACCACTAGTAACCAGTAACCACCCAGCTGAATTATTTTAAACTTTTTTGAGCCTGCTTAGCAACAACACTTACAGTATTGTATCATAACACAACATTACATAACATTACGTCCAGGCAACAATAACAAAGGTTACTCTAAGGATAAATGGGTTTTTAGACGCACATATTGCATGACTTTTGGGCAGTGGTTACATCAGTGACTGACTTGCTTGGTCATATTATAACAGAACATAACACAAAATTACATCTAGGCAACACTAACAAAGGGTACTGGATGAATGGGTTTTAGAAGCACATGTTTCTGTGTAATTTTTGGGCAGTGGTTGTTACATCAGTGAATCACTTACTTTGTCACGTGAGAGGTCGCATGCAACAACCAACAAGTGAGGTCTGAGCTAGCACATGTTGTGAACATGTGCAACTCATGCTGTAGATCATGCTACTGTCTATCTAGACAAGGCTCCTACTCACAATGATGTGAACACTTCCCTGAATAAGGCTCAGGTTCAGGGCCTTGTTATAAGCAATACTTATAGTACCAATACTTATTCTGCAAACTACCAGTTCTCTGGCGTACTATTTCTAGCTGTGTTCTAGACAAGTATATAGTGCTCCAACCTTGGGCACAACCCGCATGTGTTAAAGTTGATGATTTCAAGGACAAATATGAGAGAGAGAGAGAGAGAGAGAGAGAGAGAGAGAGAGAGAGAGAGAGAGAGAGAGAGAGAGAGAGAGAGAGAGAGAGAGAGAGAGAGAGAGAGAGAGAGAGAGAGAGAGAGAGATGAGAGAGAGAGAGAGAGAGGAGAGAGAGAGAGAGAGAGAGAGAGAGAGAGAGAGAGAGAGAGAGAGAGGGAGGGAGGGAGGGAGGGATGGAGGGGGGGGGGAGGGAGGGAGGGAGGAGAGAGAGAGAGAGAGAGAGAGAGAAGAGAGAGAGAGAGAGAGAGAGAGAGAGAGAGAGAAGAGAGAGGGAGAGGGAGAGGGGAGAGGAGGAGAGAGAGAGAGAGAGAGAGAGGTGGAGGTGTGCTGTGCTGTGTATTGATCTGACCTATATTTACAGCAGTCTGTACTGTAGTACAGGCCTAGAGCTCAGTGAGCTGCTCCTGCAGCTGCAGCAAGGCAGGGAATGTGATCTACATATCGCCTCAAGCTCTGTGCTTCATCTACATCCTGGTTGACACACTGTGTTAACTTACTATTTCAAAGACTACAAAAGGGGAGGAAATGCAATATGATTTTCCCGATACCACCATTTAGGCACTATAATACTTTTCTTGTGAATTTTTTTTTTTCTGTCAACATAAGATATTGCACCTGTCCTCTGCAAGTCCTTGCAAATTTAGTCACTATAGTACCTTTCTTGTGAAGTCTTTTTTTCGGTCAACATCAGATATTGCATTTTTACAGAAAGCATTATTTTATTCTGGAATCTTATCAAACTCCCCTGTTAATTTCTGAGTAGGAACATTCCAGCTCAGCCACCACACCCATTGCTGCTTGCCTGATGGAGGACACGTCTTCTAGAGGCTGGAGGTTAAAAGGTAGCCTGCCTCCCAGAACATATTAAGATGTCATCCCTTGTGGATAATGGCACTGCAGTATTCGAGGAGAGTAGTTGGAAGTATGTTACTGCCAGTAGAACCCCATAGTGTGGCATTTGTATGAGTTAAATGGCCAACAGTAGGCCACAAGCCTGTAGTTTAGGTGCAGGCATGACTTTATGTATAATGAACTAAACGCCTAGTAGCCAGGCCAGTCTAAAGGTTGCCTAAGGCTTGTTATAGGGACATCCATCATCTCATCATTGCCTATCTGCAGATCTTTTCTGACCAACATTGAAAAGAGTGATATCATGCATCCCACCTACTGCTCCTTTTTCTTTTGTCAATTCTGGCCTTTCATACATATAACAGCCAACCTGTTAGCCTGTTACGTCATTTTAATTCACAGTTTGGCCTGGTACAACAAGGTAACTACAGTCATCATGTCACAATATAGCAAATAACCGCCTTGCTGAGGCTATGGCTTCTTTCATCCAAAGCACAAGGACGCAAAGATTCTCCATAACCATCTAAACCCTGTCATATTGGTATGCATTGGATAGCTCTCACTGAGTACCCTCAGATGAGTACCCTTATGGCCAGGGTTTCAGTCATTGCTCAAGTTTTTTTGCATTATTTTGTATTGGCCAAATTAGCAACCAGCAGCATAAGGGTTAAGGCATTTTCATACAACTGTTTGGCCTGGTTCAACAGGGAAACTGCAGTCATCATGTCTCAATATAACAAGTCAACCGCCTTT
>OZ012693.1:6693129-6715629 GCA_963942565.1 Maea johnstoni
GGCACGCATTGCTAGATCATATTAGTCATCCTAGTGCAGTCAGGTATGAGGTAACTTTGACACCGACGGAGAAATTTGGGAAGATTGAAAAATAACATTGTAGGGTATACGGGCTTGCCCCGACTCTAATACCAATAACGTCAATATATAAAATGAGTATTAGAGTCGGCCCCGGCTACATACACCACAGCTTCCTTGTATCACACAATGTAAACATGATATAATTACCAGCTACATATAACGTAGACTAGCTCCTACTCTATGATTTACTTAAATGTTGCTTTTCTGTGTTCTGGTCTATCTTTTGCTCAATATTTAGGTGTTAGTTTTAGTTGCTGTTGATAGATGTCGCCAATGGTGGCCACCCTGGTCAGTCAGAATCCGAAATGAACCCATGCTAGCCGCCTGGTGAGCCAATATAGAACTAAATATGGGTAGACATCTTAGAATGGTATATAAACATATATTTAAGTAATTCAAGAAGTGAAATAAATTCCTTGTTTCGTGTAACACTAAAACACCCCATGGAACAATGGTATCATATATGGATGAATTACCATAATCCGATTAGTCATTGTGTTCAATTATTGTTATATAAGGATCATAACTGAGAGGGGGTGCACCCTAACTGTGTTTTAGTACTAATCCTCTTAGCTTTTGTGTTAAACCAAACTTAAGACAGATGGCTGTTTTAGTCCCACGTACCTACGACAGCTTCGGTGCTTTAAGGGTTTGGGTTGTTTAAGGTGTAATCCCTGTTACGAGGCGTGTTGTACGGAAGTTGTTTAACGATAGCTTCGGTGCTTTAGGGATTTGGTTGTGTTCAGGTGTAATCCCTTTAATGAGGCGTGTTGCACAGGGAGTTGTTTTACAAGTGAATGGGGTAGCTGTATGGGATGTGTTTATTGATGGCTTCATCTGGGTTTGTCATCAAGGCAGGGTTCACTGGAATGTGAACCTTGACCTAATTAGTGTCAGTAGGGTTTGTTTGGGTTGTGGGGCTGTGTGTCTGCAACCGGGGTGATGTACACATAGAGCTCACCTTAATCTTTTTAACTAGCTTCTTTTTTATAATTCGCTGCAAAGCGTTTTTTTATTGCCTATCAACATCATCTTATTTCAAAAGTTTCAGTAATACAATTCATAATCAAAAACAAACAATGATAACTATAAAGCACACACACACACACATATATATATATATATATATATATATATATATATATATATATAAACAGGGGCGGATCCAGGATTTGAGAAGGGGGGGTTCAATTTAGTTCCGAACAGTGACACTGGTGGCGCCACTAATGATGATTTCTGAAAACACCACCAGGGGCCAACTGCAGAAAACTAAAAAGTTAAACAAGGGTTTTCATTAGAGATACAACTAAGTATGTTATTGACTATGAAATTTTAAATGAATTCCCTTATTTCAAATCAGTTGCAAAATCAAATTCAGGGGTGGCCACATTGCCTATTGTTTTTGTCAGCAGATGGAATGATGGACCTTTAGCACTTTCAAACATGTGAAAAAGCATTTCAGAAACAAGAGGCTGACTAGTTGCTATTTCAAACAATAACAGTAAAAAGATAAGATAAGATAAGATAAGAAAATTTTATTAAGGTCTCACCCATAGATAAATAATACATACAAGACAAGATAAAACAAAGGACGGTCAACTTTGACCTACGAGAGACCATACAATATGAACAGAGAGAAATATACAATTTTAAAATGAAATAATCATATAAAATCAGTCCGGGACACATCTGTTCTGATGTTTAGCATTTTAGAACAGGTTTTGGCACTGAAAAAGATAATATCACAGTTGGACAGTAGGAACACCAATTTATCAGTGTCATTTAAGTAAATAAAGGATGGCAAGACTGTGCAGGCCTTACGCAAAAGGTTTTCTCTTAGTACTTTGAGGTCAGGGTGCAGATAGCGCAAAAGAAAGTGTTCTTCATTTTCTGTTTCAATAAATCCATTTTTAAAACAATTCAAACACACTCTTTCTTCATGAGGAATCTGTATATTGTTACGTTTCTCCCAGCGACCCGTGTCTAATCTTAAAGGAGCTACTTAACAGTTAAGCATGACATGACACAACAACCCAAATCAACACTGACAGGAAATGATAATTGAAATTACGGTCTAGATGTGTCTCTTTTGTCCTGCTTCAAGCTCCAGGTGATCAACGTCACCTCAGAGACTTGAATACTTGTGTCCAGGCTGGATAACTGATCAACACGCTAGATTTACTTGGAACATAAAATATTGTCATCTTAGTCATAATGATTACACTAGAGAAAACAACAAAAAATTAGTATTGATGTTTGTCCAAATTGTAGTGGCGATAAGTGACTAACCAGTCAGGTGGAGGCGGTCGGACGAACCCCCCCCCCCCCCCCCTCCTCCTGATCTGCCGTCTTGATAAAGCATTAAAGCCTCCTTTATATCATTTAGTTGAAAATATTTTGAAATGCATAGTTTTAGTTTTGTATTCTTAGACTGGAGGTAGATGATTTCCCTCCCCAACTGGTCAGTTTTAATCACTTCCTGCACAAATCAAGAGTGTGTGTATACCCCAAACTATGTAGATTCTGTGTTTCCCCCACTACTTCCTCTCATCCCTGATTGTTTAGTCTCAAGGGGGAGGATAGGTTAGGGGGACAGTTGCATTTACTCTGACTGAGTGAATGGGCCGGGGGCTTCAGGATTAGGGATGGGTGGTTACTGATTGCATTTACAGGATTAAGGAGTCTAGAAGGCACTCAAAGTCGGCAAGAAAAAACGATTAGTTCCGATTTTGTACACCGGTGGGGTGGTGGTGCAAAGTGTCTCACCAGTAAAGGGGGGTTCGGACGAACCCCCCCTGGATCCGCCCCTGATATATATATATATATATATATATATATATATATATATATATATATATATATATATATATATATATATATATATATATATATATCGGATATTGAACAAATAACTCTTGTTTTTAAAGCCTCTTTCAGAATTTGGCAACCAAGATAGGCATGTTTTAAAGACTTACTGACTTTACAGTACGCTGACTAACTATTCTCAATATAGAATATTCCTATGAGATCCAAGGTGATTAGGTGTTAAATGAAATAACTACCTAGAAATCCTCAAGCTGTTAGCAGAGAAATACAACTCCCAGCTGTTAGGAGTTATACACACATTCTATAACATGTGTGGCTTTAAAACACCCTCAAATCACATCTTTAGTGTGTGAAGTAAGATTATCTAGCCTCAATCTTAGCATTATTTATTCATCTATTTATAATCAGCATGATATACCGGCCCTAATTTAGATATACACTCGAAATATTCAGCGCCCACCAGGATATACGGACAGCTAATGTTGGTAGTTCTTTGTCGCCATCTATATTGAACATGAGAAACTAAAACATTGGCATGGAGTCGAAGTCGGAGATCAGTGAATCAGTAGCCACATGCAGACAGCTTATGTGGGTATATCTCTCTCGCCATCTATATTGAACACGAGAAACTAAAACATTAGCATGGAGTAGGAGTCGGAGATTAGTGAAAAGCCACGCGTAATGCGCACTTCTATGCATTGAAAAATACGGCAACTTCAGAAGTCTCAACACATACATATACCAGTGAGAACAGGAACACGAAGACCAACAAACAATTGTCAGACAAAAATACATTTGTCCAACAAGTCAAAAGCAACTTCTGTCTTGCTTTTGTCAAGGACCAAGAAGAGACTTGTGTTTGCTTATCTAAGCTTTTGTCAACAACAGTTAATCAACTTACGTTGGACAGAAGTGGCCTTTGTCAACAAAATTGACTTCTGTCTCGACAAAGGTTGCTTCTGTCAACAAAAGCACGGATGTTACAAACGGCGCCCCATATACTAGTATTGTTTAACTCGGGAAATTTTCGGGAAGCTTGACCAAATGATCCTGTAATGTTTCACTTGCATTTTTAAATACAGATTTTACTAACAACTTTTAAACTCCATCAATTGATACCCTCTATTGATTAATATGTCTTCATTATTGCTGCAAAGCTGATATGGTAGTGCCACTTGGTGGTCACAGTATCCAAACTGATTTTTCGCACAGTTGTCTGTGCTCCAAGACACCCCTGCTAACACCCCTCTGAATTCATATAGCGGCGAAGCATGTGTTGGGCGCAGGCAAAAGGTGGCGACCTCTGGCGATCAAATGAGGAGTTAAGCTCGACCACTTATGAGATAACCACAGGATTAAGATTGGAATTTTATTTTCAATCACCATTAATGACATGCTTAGGCTAAATTGTGACCCACTAGTATAGTTAATGGTGGAGAAACCTGCATGCAGTTAACTGGGAAACGACTTCTTAACCCTAAGTCACTGGTAACGTTCCCACATGCCTTAAGGCAGATCTGAACCTTCGCATTAGTGGGAGATGGAGAGCACTATGTTACGACTCTTAAGCCCACCAGACTCAGATTGGCGCACATGGTCTTAGGTAATTAAATGGAAACTAAACAGTAATTTGGTTGTGCTGCAAAGGGCTGCATGTACAGCCAAACCTGCATTAAGAGACCACCCAAGGCAAAACCGAAATAGGGTCTCTTAATGGCGGGTCATTTAAACTATAATGTTAGACAAGGGGAAATGAAAATGTGGTCTCTAAATAGGGGTGGTCTCACAGGCAGGTTTGACTGTACTTGGTCAATAGCTCCTTTGGGTATGCATATTTGAAAGTGAAGAACACTCCCTCAGACACTGGTAACACATCTAAAATCATCCTCGCACCAATATCTTTGGTTCATTTGTTTGTTTGTTAGTCCAAAGCGATCTTTCATTTGCAGGGGCAAGTGAGAAAGTTGCCAGGGATTTGGGTTTAGGCAGTGGTTTTTGCAAGGTACTCCAGTTTCCTCCACCAGTTACAACTGGCTAGTCATGACTTAGTCGCAATACGGCAGAAAGAGGTACGCACATTTATTTAGCGACCAGCACAACCCGCCAATGATAATCCATCGGAGACACAGGACCACAAATGCACATTATTGGAGTCAAGAGTCAGGATCTTCACAAATATATTTGGGATTTTGTTCTGAGAATGTTTTTACGATGGTGCAGGTGTGATGTTTTTTTTCTGCCGTTCACACCTGCACCATCGTACGTTTTAAATTCAATTTTCAGGCCTTGTTTACCGTATGAGATTACTGCCCTTGATCCAGCCACGGTGAAGATCAAGGTCGTTGCCCAACCACAGACTATCTTGGCCTCTCTGTCCACCTTCCAGCATATGTGGATCAGCAAGCAGGAGTGTGAATAATCTGGTGCATCCATTGTACACAGGAAATGCTTCAAAGATGTAGAGACTGGTACCTGAATTACTTGAATAATTTGTACCAATCTGAACCAACGCATGCGTACGATGCAGGAGTGAACGACAGAAAAGAATCTGTCGTTTTCCAGAAAAAATTCTGCCGTTCACACCGGCACCATCGTACATGATTCATGGTATTGAAAAATGTCATCATATTTTTGAAAGTATTGACTTGGGCAAATGACTTGGGACACAGCATGGGCCCTAGAGGATAATTTATGTGCTAGTGATACAATGCTATACTATGCTAGTAAAGGTACTCAGATTATGTGTAGCATATGTGGAGATACAAGATGTATCTCATGGTGGACACTACTACAATGTAGTATCTGATGTTAAGCCATCACTAACCAGAACGTGTGAAAATATCGTGAAAATAGTGTGCCACGTATTGTATTGTATGTTTATTCGCTGTAATCATATTTTTACAGAGTCATACTGGTCATACAAATAATAAACTCATTACATACTGATAGGATTACCTTTTATGACAAAAATGCATTTCATATATGGAAATACAAGCAAGCAAGCAAACTAAAGTCAGATGATTTCCATTTGAGAGAAAAATCGGACTTCCAACAGATGTGTGAAGACTGCGATTTAGGTATAGTTGAAAATATAAAACATTATGTTATGCAATGTCCCTGAAATGAGTCATGGAGAAGAAATGTTAATCCTTCCAATGCTGAGGCTACCTTCGTCCAAAGCACAAGAATACAACGATTTTTGAAAACTAAACCCTTTTGTATTGGCCTAACTAGCCACCAGCAGCACAAGGGTTAAATCATATATACGGGACATTGAGGACGGGGCAGGAGTTGATGCATTTACCCATACAGAGGACTTACCTCTTATGTTGTTAGGCGAACCTGTAAATGGACTTATACTAGAACAAATGCTCAATATCTGGGAAATACCGGGAAGAACGATACATATAATCTACATGAGAATAGTGAGGAATCGAGAAGGGGTAGGTTAAAAACAAACTAGTATATCACATAAGAGTCCATTGTGTAGATTGTCTATGACAATACACGTAACCTTTATATATTATCATGCACGAAGATGAGACAAAGAGAACATTTCCTCATAGGTTGAATTTTTTTGTCTGTATATATACTCCCGAGTACCTACCATCCGATATAAGGAATGAAATGTATTCCTACTAACATTTTTACTAACATATTTCTGTTTAATTTCATTGGCGGATCCTGGTGGGGTCAACTTTTAACTTACAAAAAAGACTTCCAAAACTGCATACGGCTGACATTGGTATTCTCAAGTTGTTCAGGAATAAACCAGAACATGTTCAAGCATACACAGAAAGCGATGCCAAGAAGTTGATTACAAGTGAGACCAAGTTCTGGTTCTTGAATTACTCGTATGTGAAGACATGCAATCTTTCAAAAGCATGCTTGGTACTTATTATCTGAAGCATTGCATAAGTCATAATGTCGAGAGAAATATTATACAATCTTGAGCTAATGCTTAGAGTAGCTTGTATGTAAGAGACAATATTTCAAGCCTACTCAGTACCTCAATTGCAGATACAGGGCGCATGCGGCGAACACCCCATTCACAATTCTAAATGTTGATTTTCATACTAGAAATCAATATTCTTACGTTGAGGAAATCCACCACTCTGTCCAAGCAACCCATCACACAGAACGACACCCCTCCAGAAATCTTGTATCAGCACCCGTACCTTGCCGGAACATTGTCAGCCGTTGTGCTAAATTAAAAAATATCAGATTTTTTTTAAAAAAAGCATGCTAAATCTTTTACTAGCACACGACTCAGTTAAAAACTGTTTTGTTTGACATCAGCAATCTCAAGTAGCACAGGAATAAACCAAACAATGTTACAACATTCCCTGTGTATGTGTGTATCTATATGCATGATCAAAAAATCTTTATTTTTTGTAATTTTGTTCGAATAATTTCTATTTCTTTGATACCTTCTTGACATTCTAGCTGATAACTTTTGTTGATGATTGTTCTCTTCAAATGTATTGTTATAAAATTTTCTTGCAGTTTAGGTGGATAAACTGTAGACAATTTGCCATTGAGTGCTGTCTGTCCTTCACAGCTGACAAGGTTCAAATCCGGCTGAAGGCATATGAGAAAGTATTGGACGGCGGTCTTCCCCGGGTAGTTTGGTTTCCAACATAATTAAGAGCAGATCAGTCAGGAATTAGCACAGTATGGCAGAGAATGTGACGATAAAGAATATACAAAATAACAACAACATTTCCTTGTATTTATAAGTCATTTTCTAGTATTTGCAAATTATTTTCTGGTATTTATAAATCGTAATAATCTCTTTAAAGATTATAAGCTTATTCTGTTCTGGCAAGGAGGTGGTTTAACCGAAATGCATAGGCGTTATATAAGAATTTTCTTTTTAGAAATTTGCCACCCTCAAAAATCAATAATATGGAAAATAGACGTGGTGGCCTTTATCAAGATAGATAGCCCACTTTGTTCTGACAAGGCCAGCAAGCTATGGCTTTTTTTCTATGCTGTCAAATGGTATGTATAGTCTCACGCACGGAATATATAATTTTACGGAAATATACGGAGGAGCATACGTAACAGGCAAATAAAAAAAAAAATTTTTCTAAATCTTTTTCCGAAAAAATTGCAAAAAATGAAACATTTTCCCAAAAAGTGTAATAATTAGGTGTTTTTTTTCGCACGTTTTCAGAAAAAAAATGTAAAAAGATATTGATATTTTCTGCCTGTCGCATTTGCTCTTTCGTAGAAATATGTTCCTCTTAAAATCATTATAAGCAATTAATTAACTAATACATAATATCTTATTCCAAGACACTGTATATTGTTCATAGTCTAAACAAGATAATCATAATTCTCAAAATGGAAACCCTGTTGCAAGCGTCATCCAACCACACGCAAATTGATATTCAGTCACTTACTCTAAATCCTGTAATGGTTTATTTCTACCTTCAAAAATCAACTTTGAAGGCTCTATTGACGAATAGGATTGGACGATTGCCAAGTCTGTATTTACCGTAGCTTGATATCGATCGTTTTCACCTCTTCGCCCTCCAATTACCAAAACATGAATGCAATTACGACTTTTCAACTCGTGATTAGGTTTTAAGAGACCGCTTGGTCCGAAACAGTCTCGACCTTTCTGATTATGGCCTCCGATATTTATTATCACTTATGGTCTCAACAATTCTTGCGAATAAATGGAAATCTTAGCAGCATATTGGGAGCGGATTGCATTTTGTTTTCCATCAATCAATTTTCAACGTCATTTTCTGCTCGAAATGAGAAAGGCTGAAAAACAGTGTTTGTAGGAAACGGCGCTGGTATCGATTTTCCACGCTTCATTCCCGCCGTGTCTGTTGTCGTCTGCTGCAGCCAGAATAAGTTCCCGGATCGAGTAGTATTAACTCATATGTTGATAAGATCGCTATTCGCTGGTCGTGCAGTCGACGGCGAATTCGTACCGATGAAACAAAGAATGGATGTAACCTGACGACTGCGACAAAACAAGATCACCACGACAGTCTTCAAATCTTCGTCTGCTGGGTTCACCAACCTTAACCGCCGAACCCCGGGATATCAAATCCTCCCCTTCGACCGTCGGCGCGGCTACACAAACACTCTATTTCATTCAGTTATAGCAGCTGACGGCGCATGGATAGCTGTTCACAGCGCGCGCCAGGCAGTGAGGCAGACGAAAAACGGTGCAGCATGGAGGCATGGTAAGTCTATCTTCAGTTCTCTACTTCTAGAGGTGAAATACGATTAAGGGGGTCTGAAATGGCCTATTCAAGCCACGAAGGGTCGTTGTCGCCGAGCCATAAGGCGAAACAGGTAGATCATGGAAGCCGCGCAGACGTATTTATCCAATACTGATCTGGTTACAACAGGCCCCATGTGTGTAGATACATGAAGGGGTCGGTCCGTCGTGGAAGACCTTGCTCTACTTTACTAGCTGAGAGTAGTAAAATAACAGGGAGAGGATACAGGTAGACTCCACTACTCAGTGTGGAGCGCGCATCCCAGCATGCAGTCTTTTGATAAGGCTAGCTGCCGTGCTGGACTAGGACTCACTTAGCTGATTAATAGTTTAGAGGGGCGGTCAGATATGATCGTGATTGACAATCCACTGTCTATTCATCTGAGATGTAATGAATTACCACCATCCCCGCATTCCTTTTTGGATGATCACACGTTCTCCTTTAAGTCTTGCACCAGACCACCATTGGACTCACATTTTGTACTGATTGACCCTTGTTGCACGTCCCTTTGGTTTTATTTCTCTCAGCTACAATACAGACATTTAATTCCTGCACCAGTCGACCGGACGTCTGTCAGTGCCTGGTTGTACAAACACCCGTGGATAACATGTCAAAAGATAAGACAAGCACATCAATGACCCACGTAACTTGCTAATCAAAGCTACGTTCAGTTGTGAGGTCATCCGTGCATCCACGTCCAGGAAACTGGGTCTCAACCGGGCGTGCGGTCGTGTATTATGTCCGGGATGCCCACGCATCTAGTGCAGGAATTACATGTCTGCACTGTAATTGGTTTAACACAGAGATGCAGCACGTTCAGGTTTGAGTGAAAAGCCTGTCTTCCCAATATAGCCTGCGTCTCAATGACCTACCAGCACATCTTTAATTTTGTTTTAAAACTACGGAGAAGCCACTAGAGTAGCAGTGGCTGGTGGCGGTGCTGCCATCTATGGTTAAGTAGCAACATTACACCTAAAAATAAATAAATGGTGGACTCTTAATCTCCGCAGATGTCATGAATGACGTCATGGAAACTTGTGATCTTGGAATACCCTACCTAAGGTTAGGGTTAAGAAATCAAGTCCAGGGTCAGTGTTAGGGTTACCGAACCCTTACCCTAGTCCTAACCCTGGACCTGATTCTTAACCCTAACCCTAGTAAGGGTATTCCAAGATCACAAGTTTCCATGGCGTCGATCGCGATTTCTGACATCTGCGGGGATTTAGGGTTTACCCACGTAAATAGCATCTATTTTAACAATGGCTTTATACCTGGGGCCAGTTTCTCGTATCGTAAATTACGATTTTCATTGTTGAAAATCGTAATTTACAATTTTTATGTTTCTCGAAGCTGAGCCGTTCGTAAATATTTACGAAAATCGCGTAAAATTTACGAGGACCTCAGAGGTCATCGTAAATTTACGAATGACGTTTTGGACCCTTGTTGCATGGCAACGTGGGGTAATCTCACGCACCTACACGGGCACTTGACCACACGATCATCAGGGCAGGCCCGTGATTTATAAATATTTACATATCATTTATCACTATTTATAAATAATCTGTGTATGTTAATATGTGTTTAATTAATATATGCACGTGCATAAATATTAATCATTTATTTATGGATAATTGTTTGAATATAATAAAATAAATAGTTTCTGAATATTTATTAGATCTCATAATTATTTACGAATCAATAAAAAAAATACAATCATTCATAAAGAATGTATAGATAATTTTAATTTTGAAATGTCTATAAGTTATATCTATATATCGTTTATTAAAATCAAAACATGCGACAAGTACGATGCATCATCAAGTGTGAATGAGCAAATAAAAACTTATATTTTAACGACGGGGGGGGGGGGGGGGGGGGGAAGAAAATACAAAAACTACTTATATTCACGACGATTTTGGGGAGAGAAAATACAAAAACTTTATTTTCACGATCATTTTTTTCTTGGGGGGGGGGGGGGGGGGAAGAGGAGAAATAAAGTTGGTACCTATAACATATTTTCGCCATACAATACAATATTGATATTTCCTTGGCGATATGATATCTTAATGATATTTTCAACAATATTGCCTGACTCCCAAAGACTTAATTTTGTTGAATTTGGCACTGTCAGTTTCAGAAATTTTGCTAATAAATAGCAAACTACCTTTGTGCAGAAATACCAGTTGGTCAAGTCAATTTTACACCATTAAAGAATAATATTGGTATTATTGACCTTAAGCGAAGCAATATTTGTTCTATTGTATTGTATCGAGTACTGGTACTTATTCCTATACTGCGGTGCAGGAAAAACTTTTAACCCTTATGCTGTCGGTGGCGAATTTGGCCAATACAAAATGATGCAAAAAACCTGACAAATGACTGAAACCCTGGCACATGGGTACTCATCTGAGAGAACTCAGTGAGAGCTATCCAATAAATACCAACATGACAGCCTCAGCATTGGAAGGGATAAAAATGCAAATTTCCAAGCTTTTATATATAAATACATGGCCCCAAAGCTAGAAAGCTTATACACTAAATACCAGATTTTAGGATTTAATGTTTTGGTAAAAATTGGTTTGCAATAAATCTTATCATGTCAACCTGAAGATATCTTATAGCTTGGAATAAGACAAGAAATATCTAGTAACATACTAGCATAGAAAAAAGTGTTCCACAAAGTAACATAATTATTTTTATTGGAATAAAGCTATAAAACAAAATCTTCATTTTGGGACAAAACTGATGTTTTCAGTCATGTACCTGGTCATTCAGAAGGAGGGTCCACTAAAAGTGGTAGCCCGATACACCCAGACGAGTAAAACCTCAGAAAAAGAACTGTTGGGATGGTTAAATGGTACCCCTTGTAACCATTACCACAAACATGCAAACAAGTTGTATCAAAATATAGTCAGCCAATAAGGTGGGGTAATTCTAATAATTCAACTGTCACAGACATGCACTTCATTTGGTTTATCTAACAAAATGTTTATTTCATTTATTCGTTAACTATTTCAGAATGAACATGAATCATTTACCCAGAATAACCCTTCCAATGCTGAGGCTACTTTTGTCCAATATACAAGAACGCAAAAATTCATTAAAATAATCTTATCATATTAGTTACCCTCTATATTAAAAACACATTTTCAGGAGAAGTCACTGGTTCCTGCTGACTCTTCTCCAGTCATTTTAGTTATGCTTGAATTGAGATGAAGAACCAGCTCTTAACATTTCCCAACAAAAGTATTACATTACAACAGTTATCAACCCTTTAATAGATAGAAAAAAATAGTATACCACTAACTAACTTCAAATGTGTTTTTATATCGTGACATACGCAAAGTAAATAATTTTCGAAAATGTGACCCAATCACGATCGACGAATGACAAATGCGGGACTGCGCTCTATTAATAGCCATGAGCGGCGATTAAACAAGATGCAAATACACCCACAGAGGTGTAAAAGGTACCTAATTCGGTAATGTGACAAAATTATGAATATTTCTTTCAATAGAAATATTCTAAACTATTTACAATTTCGATAAAGTTAAAGTTGAACAGTTTTATTCAATCAAATAACTTGCAAAAGTTAATTAGGTCAACTACTCGAAGCACATTACTGTACTCCAATCTACCTATATAAGTAGCATCATTGGCAAGATTAGGGCAAGCACAACCGATGGTTGTTGCGCTTCCCTGGTCTCCCTTCCGATACGTCATCAGATCGGGAGAGCGAGGGGATTGCTAATTTTGAGTGAGGGCGTGTCGGTGGTTTGTCCCGATACCCTCCTCTGACCTTGACCGTGGCCTGCCGTCTGGACCAGGGCGTTGCCAATGACTGCTAGCCGTCTCGTGTCCCTGTCCGAATTTTGAGTCCCTGCTGGCGCATGAAAGATTGATGCCTTTGACATAAGACCAAGCGGCGGATTGGTTTCCCTATATATCATCCATACCTAATTACATGCGCCCTAGCAGCAACTGGCAGAAAAACTGACCAAAAATGAAAATTCCAAATTTAGGTTTTAGCGTGTTCCTGCGCGGCAGCGTAAGCAGGGTGTACCAACTGCAAGATCGCAGTTCGTGTAGAATGCGATCCCTTTACTATTCTACCCTCGAGTATACTCGTAGTTTCATTAAAAGAATTGCCAAACGAAAAAAAAAAAGATTTTTCTAATTCCTCCACCTGTTACAACTGCCGAAATACGCCCTAGCCGCAATTTCGCTGAAAAAACTGACAAAAAATGAAAATTCCAAATTCTGGTCTCAACGTGTTCCTGAGCGGCAGCACAGGCAGGGTCTACCAACTGCAAGTTCGCAGTTCGAGTAGAATGCGATACCTTCACTATTCTACCCTCGAGAATACTCGTAGTTTCATTAAAAGAATTGCCAAACAAAAAAAAAATATTTCTCTAATTCCTCCACCTGACTTACAGCTGCCTAAATAAGCCCTAGCCGCAATTTGGCAGAAAAAACTGACAAAAAATGAAATTCCAAATTCTGGTCTCAACGTGTTCCTGAGCGGCAGCACAGGCAGGGTCTACCAACTGCAAGTTCGTAGTTCGTGTACAATGCGGTACCTTCACTACCCTACCCTCGAGAATACTCGTAGTTTCATTAAAAGAATTGCCAAACGAAAGAAAAGGGATTTCTCTAATTCCTCCACCTGTTACAGCTGCCGAAATAAGCCCTAGCCGCAAATTGGCAGAAAAAACTGACAAAAAATGAAATTCCAAATGCTGGTCTCAACGTGTTCCTGAGCGACAGCACAGGCAGGGTCTACCAACTGCAAGATCGTAGTTCGTGTAGAATGCGATACCTTCACTATTCTACCCTCGAGAATACTCGTAGTTTCATTAAAAGAATTGCCAAACGAATAAAAAAAAAGATTTCTCTAATTCCTTCACCTGTTACAACTGCCGAAATACGCCCTGGCCGCAATTTGGCAGAAAAAACTGACAAAAAATGAAATTCCAAATTCTGGTCTCAACGTGTTCCTGAGCGGCAGCACAGGCAGGGTCTACCAACTGCAAGATCGTAGTTCGTGTAGAATGCGATACCTTCACCACCCTACCCTCGAGAATACTCGTAGCGTTATGAAATTACGAACAAGATAGGGTTGAGTTTAGATCCCAGTCAGATTTGAGCGTTCCCGGCATGCTTTGCGATATTAGATATCCGCGGGAAGGTCAAAGCTCATATAAAGCTACACTTAGTTTCATAATGGCATATAAAAGACAATATTGACAAACAAACAAATTTACTTTATATGTTTGGCCATATTATTCATTTTGAAATGAAGTCTTTTTAATCCAATTTTTGAAAAACAAGTCACATAGTTTTAGCATCTGCGTTACACCGGCTCGGTCTTCCGCGACTGCTACGACGTGCATTGTCGAGCACGTTTGTGGTGAAAGATCTCGATAAAAACGAAAGGAATATTTTCCAAACTTCTGTGAACAATATATGCGTATATATCGCTGCCAAAGATAATATTTGAGTTTAATCGCGAAATTTATCTGAAAGGACTAGGTAGAACTACATCGAGGACATGACGAGCACCCATATTGACAGTGACGTCACTAGACTGCAAAGCATGCCGGGAACGCTCAAATCTGACTGGGATCTAAACTCAACCGATGCGAAGACGCCCAAGATAGAACTAGAATTAATCATGAGTGATGTTGCAATCAGATATCTAGGTGCTCTGATCGTTTTGGTCAATTTGAAATATTTCATGGTAACTATCTGCAGGACGGGTACTTTCCAGTTAAGTACAAAGTTATAAATCAATAGTTTTTTGGTTTTTTTGCATTTGCATTTGCACCATTTGAAATTCGCCCAAAGTATGCCTTTATTAGGCAGATAGTACACGGACCTGGATGGTAGGGCCTTTTTGTGACTACTGTGAAAGGTTTGACATGTCCAGAACATTATGTTTGATTGTTAACCCACATTAACCACCTGCATTAACCAATGATTAAGATAATTGGTTTCGCATCGTTTTTCTAGGGTTGTCCTGCCACTGAAGAATCAGTGATATTAATATTTCATATTTTCCTTTGAATATAACTCCATTCTCTGAGTGCAATTTAACTGCCAGCAGACTCCCCGCAGGGCTTGTATTTATTTAAAAGCCCTCGCTGAGCACTCTCAGATGAGTGTCCAAATGCCAGAGTTTCGGTCATATTTTTTTGCATCATTTTGTATTGGCCTAATTAGCCACCAGCAGCATAAGGGTTAAAAGCGAACCAAGCAGTTGATATTGAAAGAAAAAGAGAACGAGAAAGGAAAAGAAGAGAAAGGAGAAAGAAAAGAAGAAGAAATACACTGTTGTGAAAAGTAAGAAAAATCGGGCGTTTTCGATTAGGGCGTTTTCGCACATCGGGCGTTTTCGCCTGTATTCAATATTGAGTTGCCTTTGTACGCAGGGCAGAAGGGTAATCGCTGTATCCTTCAATAGTACGCTACGGCGGGATAAATGCCCCATATTTCACCCCTGACGTTCATGTCACTGATGCCACTCCCATAGTGAGTGGCATACGCAACAATATGACTATGTACGCAACAATAGGACTAAATGCGCAACAAAAGGACTTCACAACAATATTTTATCGTAAATGACGTCATCAATTACGAAATTTCGAATTTATTTACGAAGAGCTTCGAGAAACGCAATAACTGATCGTCGTAAAAACGTTCCTAAATTTACGAATCGTAAATTACGAACGATTCGTACTTTACGATACGAGAAACAGGCCCCCTGTCTAACACAGCCTGAGAACCATGTGGCTATAACGTGAGCAGCAAAGCTACTTTCGAGCTACACAGCTCGTTATTTCCCGGAAAGACACAGCAGAGGCCCAATTAGAGTAATATAGAATCCAGCGACACGATGATTGGTGATTCAGTAAGCAATGCAGAACACGTGTACGTTTTTTTTTAGCATTCACGCAGCTTCCACCAGCCTCTAAGGTCATATCGCGCCGAGATAGTAAAACCCCGTAACAGGGAAAACAATCCTTAACCAATAGAGCCGAGAGGTCGATCAGTTGCAAAGGCACCATACACAGTCGTTCACAACCCCGCACATTTGTAAAGCGACCCTTAACCACTATACCCGAGAGGTCGTTCAATTGCAAAGGCACCATAGGCAGTCGTTCACAACCCCGCACATTTGTAAAGCGACCCTTAACCAATATACCCGAGAGGTCGTTCATTTGCAAAGGCACCAGAGACAGTCGTTTATAACTCCGCACATTTGTAAAGGCAAAGGCACCAGACACAGTCCTTCATAACCCCGCACATTTGTAAAGCGACCCTTAATCAATGTACCCGGGAGGTCTTTCAATTGCAAAGACACTATAGACAGTCGTTCATAACTCCACACATTTGTAAAACGAGCAGGTTTATCCGTTGAGTTTTCCAATGACAGTATCCTAGAAGCCATATACACTCAGTTGATGTGCTCTACTGGATAATCTACAACACGTGAGGATCCTCAATGAGACTATTGCGGGTGCAAGTAATTCTCTCACAATCAATGCCAGAATTGAATCTCGAAGGTTGGACTACTGGGGCCAGAGATCCGGGACATGACAGTGACGTGAATCCCATTGTCATTATTTCTTTTGATCTCCAGGGCGCGCAATCCATCTCCAGACTTCCTTCGGCATCTTTTTTCACTGGATAAAAAGATCGAGGTTGAGAGAGCCATCACATACTATAAGCGTAGGCTAAGTTAATGAAGCGACTTTTAAATTTGGGCCTACCTCTATTGCCGAGTGGACTAAGGCATTGGAGCCGGCTACTCACTGCCTGAGTTCGAATATGACTCTAGGCATGTGAGAAAGTTACACGGGACCTATTAGGGTTAGGCGGAGATTTTCCCCGGGTACTCTTGATTTCTTCTACCATTACGTGTTCTGTATAAATTAACGAGTGTATTATATCTATCTAATATGTTTTCCCCTTTTCAATGTTACCATGTTACATTTGCAAATTATCCTCTTTGTAAAACGGAATGGCGTTTGTAATGACCGGATTACAGCAAATAAACATTCAGTTCAATACAATACAATACCAGTAAGCTCATATTTATCCTTAATATGGCTAAATAGAATGACAACCTATAGAGACAAGATGAAAGGAATATGAAATATTATTTCACATTTTTATATTTTAAACTATCATTTCAGAACCCCGTCTGGGCTGAACTTGCCCCAAAATATAAAATTGAATGACTTACACTAACAGACATCAATTATCATCACCAAATATTAGATAAAAACAACAAGTATGACTGTCTTAGTTCTATGATAGAGTAGCAAATAAGATTAACCTGTTTCAATCAAGTACATCAAACCTTCGTCACTTAGTGAAAATGATACGTGTATGATATTGCGCTAGTATGCCATATAGAGCAAGGTACGTTCAGACCACCTCTCAGTTACATATACGTATATATTATAGCCTTTAACCCATTCACAACTGGGGCCACATGGTCTGACTCATACAGAACTATATTGAAAACAAGGAGACTATTTGGGAAATATTTGAATAAAAGTTGTTTCCCTTGTCTGGCTAAACTATCCCTCTTGTAATAATTTTTAAATATCATTCTTTTATACGAGTTATGTTCCCAGTTGCCAGCCCGTGTCTTCACTTGCGAAAGAGTTTACCTATACCTTTTCTGTGCAGGTCTTGTTTCCAATTTAACCCGTTCATAATTTGAGTTACCCTCGGAACAAGTCATTTTGATGTATAGCGCAGATGAAAATCAATTAGAGGGAACGCTTGATGTTGACTGCTATATGAGGGATTAATGTGTGCTGTGTTCGGATAAACATATCTCCTGCAAATACCTTTCAAAAGCAGCTTTCGTAAGAAGATTATCAGATCATGTGTTAATCCGGCCGTTTTTGGCTGCTGCATGGACGATTAGCTTAACCTGTCAACATACATATCCAGTTTCCACCTAGTAATGCAAATATACCGCTGGCAAATGTTTTCGTTTCGATTTACCCTAGTATTGACACATTTTCCCACTCATACGTATATATGCAGGGTTCAATAGGGTACCGTTAGTAATGCCATGTTTAAGCGGCCACACACTATATGCTGATTGTGATTGTTCTCTCACTCCCTGAGATGGATCCAGTACATGTATTTCATTGTACGGAGATTAATTCTGTATGAGAGCCAGGGGTGGGCATCCTAATCCTTTCAATCCTGATGCTACTTTCGTCCAAAGCACAGACAAAACTATTTCTGAAATCCATCTAAACCCTCTCATGTTGGTATTCATTGGATAGCTCTCGCTGACCACTCTCACATGAATACCCACATGCCAGAGTTTCAGCCATTTTCCAGTTTTTGGCATCATTTTGTAATGGTCAAATTAGCCACCAGGAGCATAAGGTTAACATTGTTTATTCTTCTTTGTTCTTATTGTATAGTCTCTCGTCGGCCAAGGTTGACCGTCCATTGTTTTATCTTGCCATATAATTATGTATAATTAAACTATGGGTCAAACTTTGATAAACGTTTCTCACCTAATCTTATCTTATGGTACCCAATGCATTTTCCAATTTCCATATAACTTGCAATCAATGCATTATTTCTTGTAATAATTTGCAATCACTGTGTCATTTCTCATAACAATCTGCAATCAATGCATATGCATATGTCATTGGTTCCTATTGCAATGTAGTCGATGTAGTCTAGATATACATTGCACAAAATGCATTGTGTCATATTGCCAACTGTACCTTATGTAGTTTTCACAATGGCAAATAGATTTTTTTTGCATTGTTATTCATAGTCACCTCCACCCTGTGTGGTTATCTATGCCAGCTGTGCTTTTTATCTAGCTTGTATGCATGTACCCCACCATATGACAACGTGACTTTGGCTATGTTATCTTTTCACCATGAAACATTGCTAAATTCCTATAGAGGGGGGGGGGGGGGGGGGGGTGTAGGGGTTAGGCCTTGTAGGTGGTATTGCACTAAGAAAGCGTTGGAGGTTGTATGGTTATCTCGATTGCCGATGCATTTTTCTTCCACAACGGTATTCATTGATGGCAAATGTCACATCTGGTACATCTCCATTCATCCGAGAATCTGAAATGAAAAACATACACAGCTGGGAGTATGTTCTTTGGTTTACAATCATTTACATACGTTCGTCACAATGAAGGAAGGAAGGAATGGGGTTTTACGCGCGGTATGTCGCTTTCAACAGCCTAGGTCATATCGCGAAGAGATAGAAACCCAGAACCGGGAAGAAATTCCCTTTTCTTCACGAATGGTTTCAAGGGGTATTTCAGTTGCAGAAGAACCATAGACAGTCCTTCACAACGCCGTACGTTTATATGGGCTTATTATTACCTATTATGAATGGGACATACCTCTAAAGTATACTGATCTATGGCGTTGGTACTGGCTGCTTGCCTGCTGTCTCTCACCACTGCCCGGGTTAGAATACGGCTCGAGACATGTAAGAAAGTTGCCAGTGACAATTTGTAGGTCGATGGTTATAAATGTATGCGTTATAAATCCTCCTATATAGTATTTAAAAACAGAATAGCAAGAAACGAGAAACTGAGAAACATACATGCAAATAAGCCTAGGGGTAAGCTCTTGTGACATAAGTATTCTCTCAATTAGAAATTGTCCTCCAGTGCCCACGCAATACTTCCACGTAAGCTCCTTCCACTTTGTTATGGGCTTGGTTATGGTTTTACTCTATGCTACTATTTCCACCACCATTAATAACTGATTTAGGGGTCAGGCAGTGAGTCCCCCTGGTTCTGTGGTTTCCGCAATTAACACCTCATTAGCTAAAACAGCCGGATAATCGCCATTTTGCCGCAAAAATAGCAGTAACAGTGATTATGAGGAGTTTCCAAATGCGACTGCTATTATACAATGTAGCTCCGAATAATGTTCAGCAACGTATAAATAAGCAATAAATTACCTTCGAGCATCGACCGTTTATAGCTGTTACTCACCACTGCCTAAACTCTGTGCATGGCTCGCCAAAGAAGAATTAGTTCAACATAGTGAAATAGCTGTCAACATCACGTACTATATGGCAACATATAAACATACATGGCAACGTTAAACCATGTCATCATTACTAAAACAACTATCAACATTTTATGACCAGAAACTCTTAAAGAATTGAAAATATAACTTACTTTCAACGAAAATTTGTATCAAGATTTTTTTTTTCACAACATTGGAAGTGACCCCTCAATCTCTGCAAAATATTTTCATATTGTAACTGCACTGACACTTCATATTTAATTTCTGCTATATTAGTCACCTTAATTACCTTTCTGTTTGTTTTTTGTATTTGTATTTTCCTTTTAGTCATTAAAATCACCGTATCAATCATGGAGTTCTTATAGGCAATACCAAATATTGTTTCTGAATCTGGAATTTTGATCTTATCTTTTGATACTATACCTAACCAGAACCGATGTTTGGCACACGAGTGATTCCTTTCATCATAAACTTGGTTTGATTTGGTTTGTTATATATATATATCTTTTATTGGCTGTAAGTAACTTACAAAAACAAGATATGTTTCGAACACAAATACAAATACAGTGAAATGATATTGAAACAGAATAAACAACTGTTTGTTAACACAATTGTGGCTATCTCATGGTCCGTTAATTATGACTTACTTGGCTTAGATCTTATCATGATGAGATAGAAAACTAGAAATGGAAGTAATTTTCGTCCCTTAATGATTAAAGATTTACCAAGGGTCTATTGCAAAGGCACCAACGACAGCCCTCCACAACGCCACACATATGTATAGCGACCAGCTTAGCCCGCGAATGAGGATCAAGCAAGCTTAATCCTTATGCTGCTGGTGACTAATTTGGCCTATACAAAATGATGCAAAAAACCTGAAAAATGATTGAAACCCTGGGACATGGGTACTCATATGAGAGCACTCAGCGATAGCTATCCAATGAATACCAGCATGACAAGGTTTAGAAGTTTTTAAAAAGTCTTTGCGTTTGTGTGATTATAATACAATTAGCCTTAGCATTATAAGGGTTAGTATCACCGGCCTGTTATTGTCAGTGCTACTTTATGAATTCACCTCCAAATGCATGCGAACTCTGAGAACTCATCGAAGGGAGGAATGGGTTTAACGTTGCTTTCAACAGCGTCATATTGCGACGAGATAGAAACCCGGAACTGGAAAGAATTTCCTTTGTCTTCACGAATAGTTCCATGGGGTCTTTCAGTTGCCGAACGAACATAGGCAGCCCTCCTCGACACCGCACATTTATATAGCGACCAGTCCAAGCTGCAGCGGAGATTCGAACCTGAGATCTCACGCATGGGAGCCAGGCATCGTAACCACTAGGCCAGGGTGGATCCCTCGAGTACTCATCGAGCATGCGTGGGTTAATAACTAAGGAGCTGGAGTCAACAATGGGGCTGTCCTTATTAAACAAGCCGACTGGGGCTCGTGCTTCATGATAGGATCTGTACTATAATGGAACCTGCTGACTCCAGTGCTGATAGGAGATTACTAATATGCCAAAGTATCCTCCGGCAATATTGATTAAAGCTTCATCATCTGTCAGCAGCAGTAGTAGCAGCATAAGCATTAGCATTGGCAGCAGCAGAAGCATTAGTAGTCAAAGCAGCAGCAACATACAGCTCTAATATAAAAAGCAGCAATATAATATAGTATACTAGTAAATGATAATATATACATAACAATATATAAGCAGCATGAATATTAGCATTAGCAGTATCAGTAGTCACAGCAGCAGTGTATAGTAGTAGTAGCAGCATAAGCATTAGCATTGGGAGCAGCAGCAGCAGCATTAGTAGTCAAAGCAGCAGCGACATGCAGCTCTTAAAGCAGCATGAATATTAGCATTGAATAAACATGGTCAGATCTAATTCACATTTTAGGATAATATTGGAAATTGTACCAGAAGTTGATAAAATGCAGGGTATACCATTTAAGATTTCTGTCTCTTAATCCAAAATCCTCCAATTTTTTATAGAAAGATGCATTTGTTGAGTGTTATAAGTGCCAATATGTTTTTGTGTGTTTGTGCGTGTTGTTAAGATATAAAAACATGCGTTTTGCAGAAATTAAAAAAAATGAAATAAGATAATAATAAATATTAAAAATGGCAGCAGTAGCAGTATCAGCAGTAACGGCAGCAGCACTATACAGCATTAGGAGCAGCATAAGCATTAGCATTGGCAGCAGCAGCACCATTAGTCAAAGCAACGGCATTATGATACAGTCAATAAATATACTACATATACATATGCAGCAGTAAGAACAGCCT
>OZ012693.1:6723129-6818129 GCA_963942565.1 Maea johnstoni
CCGCTTCTTAGGTGTTCATTATAAAAGGACGTACATTTAGACCATGAAATACAAATTGTCGTGTTAAAATGCAATATATTTCTCATGCATATGGAACCTCATGATTTGTTCTAGCGGCACCTGGATCGCCGTGCTTGCCTTTTTACCCTCTATATTAAAAACACATTTTCAGGAGAAGTCACTGGTTCCTGCTGACTCTTCTCCAGTCATTTTAGTTATGCTTGAAGTTATGCTTGAAATGAGATGAAGAACCAGCTCTTAACATTTCCCAACAAAAGTATTACATTACAACAGTTATCAACCCTTTAATAGATAGATAAAAATAGTATACCACTAACTAACTTCAAATGTGTTTTTATATCGTGACATACGCAAAGTAAATAATTTTCGAAAATGTGACCCAATCACGATCGACGAATGACAAATGCGGGACTGTGCTCTATTAATAGCCATGAGCGGCGATTAAACAAGATGCAAATACACCCACAGAGGTGTAAAAGGTACCTAATTCGGTAATGTGACAAAATTATGAATATTTCTTTCAATAGAAATATTCCAAACTATTTACAATTTCGATAAAGTTAAAGTTGAACAGTTTTATTCAATCAAATAACTTGCAAAAGTTAATTAGGTCAACTACTCTAAGCACATTACTGTACTCCAATCTACCTATATAAATAGCATCATTGGCAATATTAGGGCAAGCACAACCGATGGTTGTTGCGCTTCCTGGTCTCCCTTCCGATACGTCATCAGATCGGGAGAGCGAGGGGATTGCTAATTTTGAGTGAGGGTGTGTCGGTGGTTCGTCCCGATACCCTCCACTGACCTTGACCGTGGCCTGCCGTCTGCACCACGGCGTTGCCAATGACTGCTAGCCGTCTCTCGTCCCTGTCCGAATTTTGAGTCCCTGCTGGGGCATGAAAGATTGATGCCTTTGACATAAGACCAAGCCGGGGATTGGTTTCCCTATATATCATCCATACCTAATTACATGCGCCCTAGCAGCAACTTGGCAGAAAAACTGACCAAAAATGAAAATTCCAAATTTAGGTTTTCGCGTGTTCCTGCGCGGCAGCGTAAGCAGGGTGTACCAACTGCAAGATCGCAGTTCGTGTAGAATGCGATCCCTTCACTATTCTACCCTCGAGTATACTCGTAGTTTCATTAAAATAATTGCCAAACGAAAAAAAAAAAGATTTTTCTAATTCCTCCACCTGTTACAACTGCCGAAATACGCCCTAGCCGCAATTTGGCTGAAAAAACTGACAAAAAATGAAAATTCCAAATTCTGGTCTCAACGTGTTCCTGAGCGGCAGCACAGGCAGGGTCTACCAACTGCAAGATCGGAGTTCGTGTAGAATGCGATACCTTCACTATTCTACCCTCGAGAATACTCGTAGTTTCATTAAAAGAATTGCCAAACGAAAGAAAAGGGATTTCTCTAATTCCTCCACCTACAACTGCCGAAATACGCCCTAGCCGCAATTTGGCAGAAAAAAACTGACAAAAAATGAAAATTCCAAATTCTGGTCTCAACGTGTTCCTGAGCGGCAGCACAGGCAGGGTCTACCAACTGCAAGTTCGCAGTTCGTGTAGAATGCGATACCTTCACTATTCTACCCTCGAGAATACTCGTAGTTTCATTAAAAGAATTGCCAAACGAATAAAAAAAAAAGATTTCTCTAATTCCTCCACCTGTTACAACTGCCGAAATACGCCCTAGCCGCAATTTGGCAGAAAAAACTGACAAAAAATGAAATTCCAAATTCTGGTCTCAACGTGTTCCTGAGCGGCAGCACAGGCAGGGTCTACCAACTGCAAGATCGTAGTTCGTGTACAATGCGATACCTTTACTACCCTACCCTCGAGAATACTCGTAGCGTTATGAAATTACGAACAAATATGTAAATTTTACTGAATGACCAGAGTTTGTGGAGAATAACAGGGCGGGTATTTTCCAGTCAATTACAAATTTATAAATCAATAGTTGTTGTTTTGTTTTTATGTTTGCATTTCCACCATTTGAAATTAGCCCAAAGTATGCCTTTATTAGGCAGATATTACATTACCTGGATGGTAGTTCTAACGATAAATATGAAACCATCCTAAATATGAAATCACTTTAGTTAAGTTTCAGATAGCCAGAGGTCGCCACCTGACAATTCTCTGCCGTCTGTTGTTATTACCCTCTATATTAAAAACACATTTTCAGGAGAAGTCACTGGTTCCTGCTGACTCTTCTCCAGTCATTTTAGTTATGCTTGAAGTTATGCTTTGAAATGAGATGAAGAACCAGCTCTTAACATTTCCCAACAAAAGTATTACATTACAACAGTTATCAACCCTTTAATAGATAGATAAAAATAGTATACCACTAACTAACTTCAAATGTGTTTTTATATCGTGACATACGCAAAGTAAATAATTTTCGAAAATGTGACCCAATCACGATCGACGAATGACAGATGCGGGACTGTGCTCTATTAATAGCCATGAGCGGCGATTAAACAAGATGCAAATACACCCACAGAGGTGTAAAAGGTACCTAATTCGGTAATGTGACAAAATTATGAATATTTCTTTCAATAGAAATATTCCAAACTATTTACAATTTCGATAAAGTTAAAGTTGAACAGTTTTATTCAGTCTGCACCACGGCGTTGCCAATGACTGCTAGCCGTCTCTCGTCCCTGTCCGAATTTTGAGTCCCTGCTGGGGCATGAAAGATTGATGCCTTTGACATAAGACCAAGCCGGGGATTGGTTTCCCTATATATCATCCATACCTAATTACATGCGCCCTAGCAGCAACTTGGCAGAAAAACTGACCAAAAATGAAAATTCCAAATTTAGGTTTTAGCGTGTTCCTGCGCGGCAGCGTAAGCAGGGTGTACCAACTGCAAGATCGCAGTTCGTGTAGAATGCGATCCCTTCACTATTCTACCCTCGAGTATACTCGTAGTTTCATTAAAATAATTGCCAAACGAAAAAAAAAAAGATTTTTCTAATTCCTCCACCTGTTACAACTGCCGAAATACGCCCTAGCCGCAATTTGGCTGAAAAAACTGACAAAAAATGAAAATTCCAAATTCTGGTCTCAACGTGTTCCTGAGCGGCAGCACAGGCAGGGTCTACCAACTGCAAGATCGGAGTTCGTGTAGAATGCGGTACCTTCACTACCCTACCCTCGAGAATACTCGTAGCGTTATGAAATTACGAACAAGATAGGGTTGAGTTTAGATCCCAGGTAGATTTGAGCGTTCCCGGCATGCTTTGCGGTATTAGATATCCGCGGGAAGGTCAAAGCTCATATAAAGCTACACTTAGTTTCATAATGGCATATAAAAGACAATATTGACAAACAAACAAATTTACTTTATATGCTAGGCCATATTATTCATTTTGAAATGAAGTCTTTTTAATCCAATTTTTGAAAAACAAGTCACATAGTTTTAGCATCTGCGTTACACCGGCTCGGTTTTCCGCGACGTGCATTGTCGAGCACGTTTGTGGTGAAAGATCTCAATAAAAACGAAAGGAATATTTTCCAAACTTCTGTGAACAATATATGCGTATATATCGCTGCCAAAGATAATATTTGAGTTTAATCGCGAAATTTATCTGAAAGGACTAGGTAGAACTACATCGAGGACATGACGAGCACCCATATTGACAGTGACGTCACTAGACTGCAAAGCATGCCGGGAACGCTCAAATCTGACTGGGATCTAAACTCAACCGATGCGAAGACGCCCAAGATAGAACTAGAATTAATCATGAGTGATGTTGCAATCAGATATCTAGGTGCTCTGATCTTTTTGGTCAATTTGAAATATTTCATGGTAACTATCTGCAGTACGGGTACTTTCCAGTTAAGTACAAATTTATAAATCAATAGTTGTTTTGTTTTTATTTTTGCATTTGCACCATTTGAAATTCGCCCAAATTATGCCTTTATTAGGCAGATAGTACATGAACCTGGATGGTAGGGCCTTTTTGGGACTACTGTGAAAGGTTTGACATGTCCAGAACATTATGTTTGATTGTTAACCCACATTAACCACCTGCATTAACCAATGATTAAGATAATTGGTTTCGCATCGTTTTTCTAGGGTTGTCCTGTCACTGAAGAATCAGTGATATTAATATTTCATATTTTCCTTTCAATATAACTCCATTCTCTGAGTGCAATTTAACTGCCAGCAGACTCCCCGCAGGGCTTGTTCAGGTAAAAAACCCAAACACGCCAAGCGTAAGTTGTTTGTTCAATAAATCATCTGCTAATTTCCTCTCTGACGACCAATCACTCCTGTTGCCACGTGCGAGGTCAGAACGAGGCCAGTTCCCCGGAGCTTCTTCACAATGAGGTTTTTCTGAAGACGAAATCCTAGCACTCCAAAATTGCACTCACGTTGTAATTAGAAATTGCCAGTGCAACAACTGAGCACTTGGCAACACGCCAACAAAAGGGAGGGAAAATTGCTTTTCAAGCAATTGGAAAGGCATAAATGGAAACCCAGGGACCATTATTCATTTCCTATGGAACTTCATCAAATCTGACAGCTTGTCGGTTTCGTCGGAGATACGAGGTCAACCGGAAGTAATTAATCTCACATGAGGTGAACATCACGAACCGGAAGTATTTTGACACCTTCCGTTTCCGGTTAAATCGCTCGTGTTCCACATTGGTGCAGTAGAAACACTCATGGGCTTTTTGCCTCGCTCGCCAGCACTGAAAGTTGCCAGTAATCGCCCTTTATATGTTTATGGTGATATATCTTGTGGGGGCATGAATGAATGAATGAATGAGGCTTAAAGGCACATCGGCACATTAGGCCATGCAGTGCCATAACGTTTTTTTCCGTAAAGGGGTCCTTTGCCATTGTTGAAGAACAATGGCAAAGCATGAGAAAGAAGAAAAAGCGGAAGAGAAAGAGCAGAGTCTTCAAATCCAAAGTGGACAAAGGGATCTTTTTAATGCATGGTATCCATACACAGATCCACACATCCCCATTCTTTTATACAGCGAGCAGGGTGCCACGCCAGCGTAGGGTTCCCCGGGAGGTGACAGCTCCTATTACACACCATTGATCAAGCCAAGAGGGTGTGCCCCTTGCGGGGTTCTTGTGGGGGCAAGGAAATGAAATGAGGAACTACATAAAATGGGACGGATAGATTTTCCTCTTTCCACACTTCTGCCATTTTTAAAGTGGATTCGTTAATTGTGGATCAAGTCGAGGTACCTGGAGAAACCTCATCGGTGACAGTCTCACATGCCCCGAAAAAGATTCGAAGCCGATCAGTGTCGAAAAGCAGCGAGAATCCAAAGGCAAACTGTAAGTCACTCAGATATTGGGGTAGGCCCACGGGACATGTAGTAATGACCTCCCAAAGTCGAGTGCTGTATGGTACTATCTTGCAGGAACTCAAAGTTTTCCAACAAGTTGTCCTAGCCTAGTATATATAGCAGACATGCATGGTGTTCACAAATCAAAGTAACCTTTATTGATCAAGAAAACGTCATTTGAGGTAAAACACTGTAAAATAGAAACTGTGGTCTTATCTAGGTCAGCTCAAGCAGCTAAGTTAAAGAAAACTTTAAACACCAAGACCTCAGAGATTAGATAACCATTGCTAGAAAGGGGAGAAGAGTGCTGAACTAGGAGATGTCTTATTTTGAGTGTGTCACCAGCACCACAGCCTTAAGGGAAAAGTACCTTTTACCCTGGCAGTTGCATTCCGTGCATCAAAACAGGCTGCACGATTTATCATCTGGCATTTTTGCATGCTGCCTGTTATGGCATACAATGAGGTGGTGAAAAAGTTTCGCTGTAGCATGTGGCATTTGATACGTTAGATCGCTCAGCCATGGGGAAACCCACACTCGTTTTATTTACTAGTTATTGATTTAGTACCTATGTATCGTAAATGCTTAAAGAACCATAAGTAAGATGAATATTTGCTATGTAACTAACCACGTTATTCCAAATAACTTTGTGTAAACGTGTGGCGTTAGGATGAGTAGCGTGGTGCCACAGGAATGATAGAGTACCATTCTTAATTCGATTGACCTAAGTCTGCTCACGTTTGAATTCTGCACCAACCTGGTCGCGGCAAGGCAAATAAAAACGATATCCCCTTTCACGATAACGTTTGATATTTATCTTTGATATCGATTTTAACAATTCATAGTGTGGGTTGTAAGGTTTATGCGAAGGCACGTCTTACATCCCATGCTACCAGTAGTCTATTCTTTCCACTAGATCTATCAATATCCTGACGCCTGTAGCGCCCAAAGAAATTGGGTGATTATGATAATGTCTCTCTGACAAAAGAGTATATTTACAAAAATAAATAAAAGTATGAATATATATATATATATATATATATATATATATATATATATATATATATATATATATATATATATATATATATATATATATATATATATAACACCAAACCCAACCCTTGGGATTTGTGAGC
Source organism: Maea johnstoni (assembly GCA_963942565.1). Taxonomy (NCBI): domain Eukaryota; kingdom Metazoa; phylum Annelida; class Polychaeta; order Spionida; family Magelonidae; genus Maea; species Maea johnstoni. The sequence goes on from OZ012693.1 coordinate 6,729,618, forward strand.
ATATTGCAACCATTAGGCGACATTCTGTATCTCTGCATTTTGAGCAAATGTTCAAAGTATATGAATACACTGACCAGCATTAAACTTAATTTTCTCCTAGGACATAGAGATTAAAATATACACTTTTGACGTGTTGCCTAGTGGTCAAGCACACTGGCTTCCTGGGTCACGCGTTGTTACAGGCCAACACTTTTGCACAATATAGACTTTTGCACCATATAATCCTATGAGAATATCAAGGGTGAATGCCATGTAAAGTAATGTGTGGTATAATTCTTATCAAATAACCCATGAGCGGTAGTAATTCCATCTTCCACAGGTGTTTGCATCACTTATATACTATTTCAAACGGGAATTCAACATCACATGACTTACATTCTCAGAATGCCAGTAGCTTGACAAATAATTTCACTCTTAGAATTTCTCATGATTTCTTCATATTGCAATATTAAATGTAACAATGATTAACTAATTTAATATTGTTTTTCAACTACACAAAACAATGTGAAAGGGATATTCAGGGAATGATCAGGGCATTCAGGTCTCCAAGCAACTGAGCACGGAATGGCCTAGAATGACTTTATGTCATCTTAAGTTTAGTGACACAGCTGATCATGACAGTAGGTTTGATAGACCACATCCCCATGGAGTTCTGTAGGAGAACGGATAGGGTTAGTTTGGAAATAAGATATACATTTAGTGGTTTCTACCCAAAAATAGGAAGAAATACAGCCTAATCCAATATGAATCGTCCTGTTAACCCTCAATTATGCCAAATATGTTGTTATACCACCTGTACTTTCCAAATGCAAATGAGTTAAAACGTCTAGTTTATAAGTTCTTCTACGTCATTTGTGACCCCCCCTAAGTACACATATACCTATAAGTCACTGTGTCCTCTCAAATCATTCGTTTTGTGATGATGCGATCTAGACGATACGCTCTAAATATAGCGTATTTGTGAAGAAAACACATACACTTAGGGCTTTTCAGTGTGGCGCTAAATAGGGATTTTAGCACTGAATGATAGGTAATTTATACCTGTCCTGAAACTCAAAGGAATTGCAGAAAAAGTGATTTCTCATTAAAATTCATTAATGGATATCCATATCTTCCTAAGATAAATCAAAGATAAACAGTCACGTATATCAACTTGCAGACACATACCGTTATCGGTATCAAAAGAGACAAAGGCCATACAAAACCCCGTAGGTTACACCTTACTTTCTATACATAAATAGGACCACCCTCGTGGGGTTCCCACATTAACAAGTGGTTAGATCTGGATATAGCTTAAACATGCCAGAAAGGTAACGCTACCCCAGATACCACACACATATCGTTACCATAAGGGCCAAAGAGAATATACAACCTTATACATCTACACATGCCTGTCGTTGTCTAAATAAGGAGAGTACCCCAACAACTTGGTGAAATACACACATATGAAGAGACAATAACTCGCCAGGTAGGACTTTCGGGTTTTCATCACTTTTTCTGCCATATTGCCGCTAATTCGTGACTAGCCAGTTGTATCTGGTGAAGGCAACCGGAATACCCGGCGAAATCACCACCTAACCCTAAGTCACCGTGAACTTTCTCACATGCCCCGGCACACATACCTCGTCAGTATCATAGAGGACAAAGATAATACAGCCCCCATAAGTCTATAATACCTTTTTACACGTGAAAAGGATCCCCTGTTGCCAATGACTGATCAATAAGTCTCATTATTATTTCTTCCTCTGGCTCACCCAATCAGCACTCAGGATTTGTACCATGTGACCGGTCATTAAATCCCCATAATGCCCTCCACCGCAGGGCATTAAATCTCACTTCATAATGCCCTGCAAGGCTATCTAGGTCAGTCACTGACACGATTCGACAATTACTCATTTGTTGTTTAAAGAAAGCGGACAACTTATATAGGTACTTTCTTCTTGCATCTCACTCTCATGCTTAGTCAGTAAATTTGTGAAACAAAAATGCTTACATTAAGCACATTAAACTTAAATGATCACAACAGTGGAATCTAAAATATGTAACACATTTTTTGAAACATTTTCAAAGGCTTATTTAAGAAGAAAAAGTTTTGGAATAAAAAATATGCGAACTTTTGTGGTGAAACTTATAATATAAATAGTTCTTGGTGTGTCCACTAGATGGCTCTTTCAGCTGGTTCCCTTTCTCTCACTCCACATCCTACTGTATATGTTGCAGTGTGGTAAGTGTGAGACAGAGTACCAATATTACTCATAGAGCAAGAGACTAGTCTATCATGGGAGAAGTAAAAAGCTTTATACGATTCATGGATATTTCAGATTCAAAATTATTAAATGAGGTAATGCCATTTAGCATTATCTACACAAGTTCTCATAACAAATAAATAGCAGAAATTAAAAGAAAGAAAGTAGAAGAAAACATTGCCCTTTTTAGTTCTTATTGTGGGTGTGCATACCATATATCACAAGCTACTATAAATCAGATCACAAGAAATGTCTCATTCAGGGAAGCAATAATAAAAACCTTAATAACTGTTCACGCGGGCAGTATGTGTATTAAATGTGCGCCTTCAGGCAACCTGGCCAGACCTCGGGCCTTCGGCCCTCGGTCTGGCAAGGATGCCTTCAGGCGCACATTAAATACACATACTGCCCGTGTGAACAGTCATTAAGGCTTTACTACAGTTCGGTATCGAATCCAACTCGAAGCATGTGAGAATGTTACAAATGACTTGGAGTAAGGCGGTAGTTTTCACGGTTAATGCGGTTACTTCCTTCTTTCAAAACTGACAAACTAACAAGTTGTTATGTCGTATCTAATATTTTTAGATTTGATGTGATAGAAAAAAGTGACGTCACTATTTTTATTTGGTGTGGCAGAAATAAAGTGACGCTAAACGAAATTCCGAATTCAAATCACCCCCTCAGTGTAACATACACGCATACTCGTATGGGGGTGATACATTAACGAAAGTTAGCATGCATTCCAACACGTAGCCATCGACGATGCCCTGAGGAGGTCAAAGCCTATATTTCTGTTCCTCCACGTTCATGAGAGGAAGAAAAGAGGGACTATTTAACAAGCATCACGCACTAATTTACTGACTAGTGCTCCTCAAGGGTCGGCCCGGATCCCCTTCATACAATATTCACCACGCCAAGCCAAGAGCGGCTCCTCTGATTGGTCTGGCGGCCGAATTGCTAGAGTGGAATGCCTGTAGATTTCCACCGCCACGCTGTTGATTTCATCATTCATTTCCCTGATGACCCTTACAGCTGGGGTATGCACATACATCCATACATACATACACATTATATGTATAATATATAAATATATATATATATATATATATATATATATATATATATATATATATATATATATATATATATATATATATATATAAGATATACATGGTTAGAGAGTAGTAGGCTAACATATAATATAGAGTTCTATATGTTAGTACAATTTGAGAATGGAGGCTCAGTCGAGGTTTGGAACACATTATTCCCCCCCCCCCCATATTATGGGCATGCAACCATAGAGGATACGATTTCTTGCATAAGATGTATTAGGGCTGCCATGTATTATTTAGAATAAAGTCTCATTGCACTTATGGCATCAAGCAATCACGTATGTCACAGGGAGGATGTGCAGGTACCTGCATCATAGCTGGGTATACCGAGCAATCAAAGGACATTTATCTAAACCCGGCCATGGCTAAATATCCAATCAGGTAAAGATTATACGTATCGTATTTCGTCGTAAAAAAAGAATGAATGGTGTGAGGGCACGTCGGCACATGAAGGCCATTTAGTAACATTTTACCATAAGGTGTTTCTTTAAAGAACAATGACAAGGCATTGATTACTATAGGGAAAAAATGGAAACTTGCTTTTGTCAAAGAAAAATCACCAAACTATTCAGCCCTCTTTTGGTCGCTTCAAGCATCAATGGGTTAACAGAGACTTAACACAGTTACGCATCCAAAGGGTATACATGGCTTAGTACATGTAAATCTGTCATATTTTGCTATTCTAAATCTTTAGAAATGTCTGTTAGATTAAACATTCAAACTCACACCTCTGCATATCTTTTTCAAATATCACTATATTTTCTGAGATCCGATTTTTTCTCGAAATGCAAGAGGGTTACGAGATCTAGTATATGTCCGTCACTTACACATTTTGCAATTCAAAGTCTTTAGAAATGTCTTAGATTAAACATTCTAACTCACACCTCTGCATATTTCAAATATCACTATTTTCTGAGATCCGATTTTTGCTCCAAATGCAAAAGGGTTACTAGATGTAGTATATGTCCGTCACTTACACATCCAGGGTATGGTCCATTTCGGTGTCGTAGATACCCAATAAATCAGTCAAGAAAGCTCGTTTAGCTTTAAATAATAGAAGATATAGAGTAGAGTAAAGTGAGCATCGCCTTAAACATTTATAGAGCTCGAGGGAAAGCTGGCTCCAGGCGTTGAGAGATTGGGAGATTAGGAAATAGCTCGACAACACATAGAGGAAGATTAATTGCACGGCTATTAGCAGAAGTGGCTGAAGTAGTAGATGTGGAAACAGCAGTAGTATCACCAGCAAGACCAGCAGTAGTATCACCAGCAGTGTCAGCAGTGGTATCGGCAGCAGTGTCAGCAGTATGTATGTACTAAGTATGTAGGTATGTTTGTATCTTATTGGCAGTAAACATTACTATGAGAAGTACACATAGAAAAAAAAACATACATACATACAAATATATACAATTGGGAATATAATGCAGAATTACACAACTCCACATAGCATTAGTATCGGCAATTGATACTACCAGTAGTGCCAGCAGCAGCACTAGCAGTAGTATATGCAGCATTACAAGCAGAAGAAATATTAGCAGAAGTGCCAGGAAAATAGTACATGTATTTGCAGCAGTAATAGCAGTAGTAATATCAACAACTTCACGTGCAGAAGTAATATCAGAAGCAGAACTTGCAGTGGAAATGAAATATTCTTTATTGGCTGTAATCATGATTTACAACAATAAGAAGAAACGTCAGTAGCAATGTTAGTAGCAGTGTCAACAATAGTAGAAGAAAGGACCAACAATAATGAGAAAAAACAATCAGGTCCAATTATAGAAATAGTATCAATATATTTAAGCATGATGGAGGACGGGCAACATCTAGGGCATTAGAATCAGCAGCAGCAGCAGTATTATAGTAGTAGTAGTAGTAGTAGTAGTAGTAGTAGTAGTAGTAGTAGTAGTAGTAGTAGTAGTAGTAGTGGTGGTGGTGGTGGTGGTAGTAGTAGTAGTAGTAGTAGTAGTAGTATGTTTATTTGCTGTAAAATATATCTTACAAAAATCGTTCATTTCAAAAAACAAAACAAATACATCAACAAATACAAATAGAAAACATATACTAGTATTCAGGAAATGGTTTTACGCTGGTTTAATCACAAGTTGGCTAGATGTTAAGGCTCGTATTAAGGCAGTAGTAGTTGCAGCAGTAAGACCAGTAGAATTTGCAGTCAACTAGTGAGTACTAGTAGCAGTAGTAGGAACAGCAGTATGATTATTTGCAGCAACACTGCCCATGTTACCAATGTGTTCTTCGCTTGCAGCCAATTCCGGCAATCCCGACCAAAACAGCAATTCGTCAGTCGATAATGCTATTGTGTGAGACAATCTGCTGACATTTGGCCGAAATACAATAAGGCACCTAAACAAATGTTCATCTTTGTCGACAGGCAACGTAAACGAGTTTTCCTCACGAAAAGTGCGCCACTCTCCTCTTTAAGGACTTGGTAGGATTCTTCTTCTTGTGGAGCAGGTATTTTGGAAATTGGAGTGGCCTAGAGTTTGGATTATAATAACCATGTTCTGCCAGTATAAGTTAGATAGCTAGATGAAATGGTGGAGAAAACCAAAGTACCGGAGCCTCGGAAAACCACCGACTTACCGAAGTTCACTACGAACTTCTCCACATGTCTCAAAGACAGGGAGCTACCCCTATGGCAAGGTGGTCTATTACATAGACCACCAACCGCTTCCCCGTCCTTACACAGTGGAAGATGTGGGTTCGAATCCCCATCAAGTCATGAACGAAATTCGTGGATTTCTGGATAGATATTGTATTTTTTCTTTAGTTTTGCTTTAAAACCAACCTCTTTGTAAAGACGAACGATCACCTAGACAGAAATCCTACACCTGCCCTTGCAGCCGGTGCACTATGGAAAATACATGTGTGGAAGGAAGGTTCTGCGTGGTCAGGATATCCGTTAGGGGTAGAGCTAGAAAGGTCAAGTGGCGGGAAAGCCATCACGTCCTAATATGTTGATCCTCAACAGAAGGACGAACGGCACCCACATGAAATAGGATAATAGAAAAACAGATTTTCTCCGTCCTTAATAAGAGAACGTGTTTTGTTTCATGTCACACTCCAGCCAATCTGCATTTTCTTTGCTAGAAAAGATGTTAACACAAGAATTCAACTAGTGTACTTATGTAGTGCAAGTATTGATTTTGATTGTAAAACGTATTTTCAAAAAATCTTTCAAACCATTTCTCATTTATTATTCTGAGTGCATCGTCCAGGTCTCAAAATCAAATGAATGATTTCCCCCATCTCTCAACATACTCCGATTGATGTTTGTACTCTCACTTGCTCCGACGCACCAGTGCATACATATTGACTGATTGTAAGCAGCTTACTTAGTCTACAGAGTGTGACGTGGGACTAGAAATGCTCTGCGGCAGCTGTTTTTGTAATATGCAAGTTCAACCCAAATCTCTGCAAAGTACCCTTCCCTTAATTGCACAGTCTTTGAGTATAAAGACTAGAAAAGTTTCAGTTGCCACAGCTGATGATAAATTTGTTATCCTTGTTGTGAAAATGGTACACGGCCGATGTGTCCGTTCAGCCAGCGATATCGCACTCGGCCATAACTAATATCACATTTTATCTTGAAAATGAGTAGACATTCACATAGATCTCTCATTTACGTGGCTGTTAAGTAGGGAAAGTTAATTACATGCCATCGGGACAATGATCAAACATTTACCAGGAAATTAGAGTTACACCTTCGTGTCTCACCTTCGTGTCTGTAAAGTGGGGAAAATATTTTACATGACATTATGAGGACGTATGAATATTATTTTGTCCGCTTGACTTATAGTTGGTTATCATACCAGTGTAAAAGTATTTTACAGTGATAATTCCAGGGATATATAGCATTTAATACGGTTGAGGTGGCGGATGATAATGAAAGAAATTTTAACATGTTCTCCGATTCAAAGTCTGCTCTTCAGGCCATTTGGGGCAGAGACTGGATGAATCCTCTTGTCTAAAAGGTACAGGAACGACTTCATTTGCTAGTACAGTACCACGAGAAAAAAATGTTATTTACTGGATTCAAGTCATCTTGGCATCAGGGGTAATGAGAAAGCTGTTGCTGCAGACAAAGCAGGCCTATTGAGAACAGTTACAAATATTCCAATTCCATATGGTGATTTTCAGAAACACATCAATGTCCTTTTAAATCGGAAATGGTGGTCCGATTGGGATGGGGCCATCAACAACAAATTACATGCATTCATCCTCAGCTGGGAGCGAGGAGAGTTTTAGCAAGGATACATATTGCTCTCACTCACTTAACTCACTCCTTCCTTTTGAAACAGGATGATGCTCCCCAATGTCAAGCCTGTGATTGTGTTTTGACGGTCCAACATATTTTATTTGATTGTGTTGATTTTATCAAATCCAGAAATGGACGTTTTGATATAGATAGCTTTGAGGAACTTTTTGAAAAGGTTCCTCCAGACAGTATGATATCTTATTTACATGAGATTGGTGTTGTTTTTTAATTGATTGTTAAACATTTTAAGAATTTAGTTTCTTTCAAAACAATCATGCATGTGCAAATTATACTCTTATTTATTCATATATTTGTTGTTGTTTTGGACAATTACAAAGGACCATTATTTGACACAGATTTTATGGCACTTATTGACCTTTGTGTGCTGATGTGCCTTTAAAGCAACCATTCATTTATTCATTTCAAATGCTAGAATTAAGGAGGTGTGTTTATCCTAATGTCATAAACGTGCAAAACAAGATGCACCCTCCGGCTACTGCAATCCTTTCTCTTTAGAAAAAACCAGACCTACACAGTCTCATAGAGTTCTAGAGCAAATTACAAGAATTTAATTGTAATTTCGTTTTTCTTCACATGTATGCCATATTGTGGTTAATTTATGACTAGCCAGTTGTAATTAGTGGAGGAAACCGGAGTACCCGGCAAAAACCACCGCCTAACCCCAAGTCACAGGCAACTTCCTCACATGCCCAGGCCAGGATTACAAGAATCAAATACAATTACATACACAACCACTCAAAATGCCAACTATAATTTCCTCCCATGGAGCTGTGTTGTTTTCATGGTTTAGTTATCTGAAAAGCGACATTAAATCTCACAGCTTGGATTAGCTGGAAGGGTCCAGATAATGAATGGAAATACACAGCCATCAGTAGAGGCCTACGGTCGCTCATTTTAACCATCTCCTGGGTGCGTCTTAATTAACAAACGACATAGTACAGCAAATCCTTGCTATGCCAGTGTGGTGTTGCTCCTATACACAAATTTCAATTCACACAGGCCGTTGGGAATAGTGTTTTGTCCTTCTATTACGTTTTTCTTAATTACCACACGCAATCGTTTAGCCTATGGTAGGTATAAACATTTAATCTTCCTTTATTTCTAGGCGGAACAGTCACACTTGATTCCCAAGTCTGTGTGCCTGAACAGCTGTACACAGAAGGCCTAAATGTGCCCATTACTTAAAATCATTTTCCCGATGACGTCGTCGTTGTCAGGTTTAGTTCTCATATTGCTGCATCTCGAGATCAAACACAGTAGGGCAATGCCTATAATTGAAAACCAACATTCGATCAATCTTTACTACGTACAGGATGTTGGAAATCATATTTGTTTCTCAAGTAAGTGTGTTAAATCACCACACTCGCTAGAGCAAGGCCTGGATGCGCAAAACGGCCAATATACCTTTAGTATACATTATGTAATGCAATGATTGTGATGTCCTCAACATAACTTTAAGTCAGACCCACCACTTAAACTAACTGCATGATTGCAACGTTCTTATCCATGTGTTTGTAAAGATCTATGCTACCAGCACCGCTACTCCCAAGAGCGCCATCTATTGCCATTTTGTTCTCTCGCAGAGCTGCACGTGTGGTGTACAATGTACGTGAAGCAGGACCTACCACAATAGCCGAGTGGTATTGGTTTGCCACTGACTGCTCGCTGTCTCTCAACACTACTGTACATATCTGTGTGCTCATACAGAAACTCCTTCATGTTGTTTGGAAATAATAGCGCGATAGAATGACTGATTACAATACAATGCAATCACATGTTAGTCCTGCTTAAAATACCATACAAATGAATTTCCGATATAAGTCTAAAACAATACAAAGCAATACATTAGGACAAAAGCAACACACGATGCAATACAACATTACACAATAGCATTGAAAATGATACATTGCAAGTCATACAATAGCATACAACTCAAACTAATATGATTAAACGCAATACTATATATAAATAGATTATTAGGCAAAAACAGACGCATCAGGTCGGGTGTCGGCATCCAAAAGCTATTGTAACTGATAAAACGTAAGGACTGTTCCATTTAAAAGTGTGTGCGGGGGAACGGAAGGTTATTTGAAGGGGTAGGGGTCGAATTCTGAATTGATTTATACCATTAGATTACATATGATTTCTGGTAGGAGGGGTGGGGGGGGGGGGGGGGGGGGTGTCGAATTTTTAATTATCTCCCGTTCACCCCACCCCCCCCCCACTTTTAAATGGAACGGCCCTAAAGATAAATGGATTGCGTTGGTTGTCATCATGGGTAACAATATCCCCCGGACAATATCCCCCCGGACAATATCCCCCCAGGACAATATCCCCCCGGACAATATCCCCCCGTTCCAATATCCCCCCGGACAATATCCCCTCGGATGATATCTCTAGTAAAACATGTTTTAGTAAAAAAAATAAAAAATTCCAGTGTTTTAAATTATCCCAAAACATTTGTTGGTAATTTTTATTTTTTTTTATTTTTTATTTCAGTGTTTTAAATTATCCTAAATCGTGTGCCGGTAAAAAAAAAAAAAATTAAAAAAAAATTGCAGTGTTTTAAATTATTCTAAAATTATTTTTCAAAAATTCAAAAACTTTTTAGTGTTTTAAATTATCCTAAATCATGTCCCGGTAAAAAAAATGAAATTAAAAAAATATTTTTTTCAAAAATTCAAATAATTTTTTTTTTAATCTTTGAATTTTCTTTTACTAACACTTGTTTAAGAATAATTAAAAACCCTGGAATTTTTGAAAAAATAATTCTACAATCACATGTTTAAGGATGATTTAAAACCCTGGAATCAAAAAAAAAAAATTTGATTAAATTTTTTTAGAATAATTTAAAACACTGCAATTTTTTTTTTAAATTTAATTTTATTTTTACCAGCACATGATTTAGGATAATTTAAAACACTAATTTTTTTTGGAATTTTTGTAATAAAAATTTAAGAATAATTTAAAACACTGCAATTTTTTTTAAATTTAATTTCTTTTTTACCGGCACACGATTTAGGATAATTTAAAACACTGAAATTAAAAAAAGAAAACAACTTTTTTTACCAACACATGTTTTGGGATAATTTAAAACACTGGAATTAGAAAAAAATCTTTTTTACTAAAACATGTTTTACTAGAGATATCATCCGGGGGGATATTGTCCGGGGGGATATTGTCCGGGGGGATATTGTATGGGGGGATTTTGTCCTGGGGGGATATTGTCCGGGGGATATTGTCCGGGGGGATATTGTCCGGGGGGATATTGTCCTAGAACCGTCATCATGTTAACTTGGCCCTCTAGTGGCCAAAATGTACACCACTTTAGCAAGAGCGTTTGCCGTGACGAGAAAGAAGAGGGTAATGCGTGCACATCGGGCCACAGGAATGTGGTTTCCTTCTATAAACAGTCCCTAGCAATTCCCCGCTGCATATAGACTGGGAATCAGCCGGGCGTCTGTTGGCCGTGTGTTGTTAGCCTAACGAGTGGAATAGGTCTTGTTTGATGTGGATTGGGAATAGGACCCTCTGAGGAACGACAGCAACTTCACTTCACACGCTAGTTTGTCCTACAATTAGTGCAACCTCCCAACAGAGGCTAGTTTGTTTGTAGAGGACAAAAATACCATTGCACCGATAATATTATCGTACATGTATGACACGTAGAAGAGACAGTGTGTGGCGAGAGGGGCCGGAGAACCTGGGGGCAACCACAGACTAACCAAAGACACGTCTAGTGCATCCATAAATACGAATTTGGTTTTTGAATTTCGTTTTTTGTCAACGTTTTCTTTCATAGTGTGGCTAAGCCGTGACTATCCAGTTGTAACTGGGGCAGGAAATCGGAGTACCCGGCGAAGACCACCGCCTAACCCAAAGTCACTGGCAACTTTCTCACATGCCCTGGGTGGGATTCGAACCCGGACAGTGTTGAGAAGCAGCTAGCAGACCTCGGTTGGCGATTGGGATTCATATCGCTTTCATCAGTCTAGGCGATATTGCTGCAGCGTGGAAACCGGAGCGGGGAAGAAATGAAATTCCCTCCTCTTTAAGAAAGCCCTCTACCTCCTTTAAGTGATAGATGGGCCTCAGAGATAGGGTAGTGTATGCCATATACCCGAGGTGTTCCCAGACGTAGGCCCAAGGCGAAGCCGATCATCCACAAGTGGTATCTCTGCAAACAAAACTGCTCCCGAGCGATGCGCCCAGCTCGTAACACAGGGGAGCTATATTCCACCAATCACAGGCCTGGGTCCGAATACCACCCAGGGCATGTGAGAAAGTTACCAGTGACTTTGGGTCAGGCTCTGGTTTTCGCCGGGTACTCCGGTTTCCTCCACCAGCTACAATTAACTGACTGGCTAGTCACGAATTAGCCGCAATATGGCAGAAAAAGTGACGAAAAATGAAATTCCAAATTCCAAAAAGCATGGCCCGATATTTCATAAACTGGCCACTTTTCAAAGTCTACGATTGGCGGAAGGCAGCTAAATTGGTAAAAGAATGTAATAGAGCCGGTCACAGCCGGTTCTGCGCTCCAAACGGACACCACGATGCCATCAATGAGCTCGCCTGAAAATCCGTCTGTCCTTCTGTGACGTAGCTGAATGGCTCTTGGCAGGATTACCGCCGCAAGGTGCACGGATTACGCAGATATTCTTTGGATTAAGACTCAGTGACGGATGTCAAAGCGACCGGATTATAAATTTCCAATCCGTGACTGCCCGCGCATAAGATTGGTTCGTCTGGTCGATGTCACGTCGGTAGCGGCTGCTCATCAGTGACGTGCGAACTGTAGTCTGCCGTAACGGAGTTCGTCTGCTTCTTTGGCAATTGATGGGATTTATCATTAAGAGGATGGGTAGTTGATGTTCCTGTGTGGATGCCTACTGAGTGCATATGGCGGCGGTAGACAGGTAATCTATTTCAGTTCTGTTCTCTCGCACGCGGGAAGAGGCTGGCGCAAATCTCGTCTGCTACATCCAGCGTCAGAAATCCGCCTTGCAGGCCTCTCTACAGGCGGGTTAAATGAAAAGGCTATGATATGGTATCGTTTTTCTTCACATGTTAGCCACATTTACCGCTGGCAACCTGCTGTCTTGTTTTTCAAATACAGTCTCACATTACTATGATCAACATAGTGACGAATTAGGATTACTATCACTAATGTCAATGTTATTGTTATTATCATTATTATCATTATTATTATTATCATAATTATCGTCATTACTAGCATTATAATTATGCGGTTTCTTTTCGGTTTTATTATTATTATCACTATTATTATTATTATTATCATTATTACTATTATTATTACTAATATTATTATTATTATTATTATTATTATTAGTAGTAGTAGTAGTAGTAGTAGTACCGTCGTTGTTGGTGCTACTGCAGCAGCAGCAGCAACAGCAGTAGTAGAATACGAACCAACGTGAGTGATCTCAACACCACCACCAGCAGCAGCAACAACAACGACAGCAGCAAATACATGTAGTTAATGATGAAGAGAAGCAGAGTAGACCATGTGGTGCAGGGTTCGACTTTCCCTGGGGCCCAGGGGCATATGCCCCTAGATTTTGCTGTGGGCCCCTAGATATTTCAGACTAGGGGCCCGAAATAGTATCTATAATAACCATAAATCCTGTTTTTGACCACAATTTTTTATCATAAAACCTTTTCGGGGCCCTAGCCTGAAATCTAAGTGTCAGACCCTGTGGTGACTTCAAGTCACTGGAGAGTTTCTCGCTTGCCCCGGAATCGAATCGCGGAGTTGTCTCAGTGATTGTAGCGAGCAGTGCGCGCGTAATGCATTAGACCACACGGCCGTGGAGGGAGCTCCTTGCTGCCTCCCTGACACACGTAGAATAGGTGGCTTGACTCTTGAAGGGGAACAGGGGGTAGTGCTAATGTACTGATTCTGAAATTTCCTTGCCAATGCTTATTCACACAGCCCTGTCTTCATTAGAGAGGCAAACTGTGATCTGGGTTTAAGCGATCGTTTTTCTGGATACTCATGTCATGATTTATGAGAAAAACGTTACGATAAACAAACATCTAAATCTAAAATTATTGGCACCTAGAAACAATGTTTACTTGTGGGTGGCTTACTGAAATAAGAGTACAATGGAGCATACGAGCTGACATAAGTAATTCTGCAAGTTTGCTCACATTATATTGTATATATTTGCACGTGTGATCTCATCTATATTCGATAAGTACCAGGGCAAAGTATGGTAGTTAAAGAACGAACTCTATCGCCCTCGCTTCGTCGATTAATGGACACGCTGCTTGCCAACTAGTATTGTCCATCGAGAAGGTGGTGTGTGCTCTGATAGTGGAAGGTTTGAGGGACGGCCATTTTTTCTGGGTGGACTTTGATGTTGAAGCTTGGAGGATTGGGCCAAAAAGTTCCTTGGTGTAGTGCAATATTATGAATACATGTATATTAAACAAATAAAGAAAGATATTGAAATCCTCAAACATTCGTTAGAAAAACAACAAACATACAGAGAATGCCTGGGGCATGGGGTCTATACTAATCATAGACATTCTAAAATAGTACCTACCAGTCTTTTAAGTCCTAACCAGGCATAATTTGTCATGAGCGGTCGCTGTGTGGATGAGAGGTAACTGGCGGATAATTGAACGACTTGTCTGGGGCTTCAAAGGATGGGGGGATGTGAAGCTGAAGAAAGCAGCGCAATCAGGAACCCGCCAGAGAGTGCTGAGAGGAAGATTCACTGAGTAACTAATTCATCGAATAGTAATCACCCTAGAGCAACACATATCTACTGAAAACAAATTCGCAATCAACATCTTTTCTGAGATGAATAAAAGAATGGATATGTAGCGAGAGATCATTTACTTTATGCGCTATAGTGAAGACCTGGCTATCCCAGGGGTTCTGAATCTTGCCTGCGTGACGTCACTAGGAGATGAAGACCAATGATGGCTTTCTTATTGTTTACCTTTATAAGATATGTAACATTGTATTGACATGACTCTGTAAAAGAACTTCACAGTCAATACCAGTAAACATACAATACACTACAATTGCAGAGAAACCTGCGCACCAACAAGCGCAGAACGCGACTTTCAGGCTATTCGCCGCAGCCAGCTTGTTCAGGTTCACCGGCTGATTTCATATCCACTTGTTTTTTTTATTAATGTAAGATCTTTTCAAGTGGACTTTTTTACACTTTAAAACTGATAGAACGAGTTACTGGAATAATAATTCATCGAATAATAATCACCCTAGAGCAACACATATCTAGTGAACACACATTCTTAATCAACACCTTTTCAAATGGAATGTTAACCCTTATGCTGCTGGTGGCTAATTTGAACATCACAAAATTATGCAAAAACCTGAAAAATGACTGAAACCCTGGCACATGGGTACTCATCTGAGAGTACTCAGCGAGAGCTATTCAATGAATATCAACATGACATTTATAGTAAAAATGATAGAAAATTCGCTTTTCTGAAAATTGGATCTTTTTATAGATTCATTTGCTTTTCTAGGAATTGACATAACCAAGTTTAGAGCTAGCTTCCTTTAAAATCATCGGTTGGAATCATAATACTTTTGAACAATAACACAAGAAAAAAGCATGCATTTACAAAATAGTTAGTGGATGCATATATTCTTAAAATGGTGTTTAGGAACTAGACAGTACTTGGCCTATGGGCCGGCTATTCGTAACTAAGATCATGATTCACATTTATCTGTAAAGGCATTTTCATTAGGGTTTAAACTTATCTTTAAAGGCATTATCTGTAGAGGTACACCGAATTGTATATATAAGTGTTCGCGGTTAACCCACATCAAATATTGATGTCTACGCCCCCAATCCGCCTAGATAGACTAAGAGAACTATTTGAGACCTGGCCTAATCTTGTATGTAAGCGCTCGAAACAGCATTACTATACAGCACAAACAGACCTCTGCATCCAATAACAGATTTCCCACATCTATCTTGACTAGCCATGGGATGCACCACTGCTCCTAAGAGAGCAATACATCCATTTGCGAGGTCCAGCGGGGTTGCCCCATGCAAACCTGTCAGCACGTTAGGAATCATGATGATGCGTGGGATGTATGGATATATGGAGTCGGTGCCCTATGGAATTGTAGTTTATATACGGATAACCCGGTTCCGTATACAATAGTAGTATGGAAGAACATTCCAAAGGCTTTGATGTATGTATGTATGTGTATATGTATGTATGTATGTATGTATGTATGTATGTATGTATGTATGTATGTATGTATGTATGTACGTACGTACGTACGTATGTACGTATGTGCGTACGTATGTATGTATTCGTATGTGTGTGTGCATACGTATGTAAGCACGTACGTATGTATGTATGTATGGAAATAAACATGTACTTAAATACATGTACCCACGCACACACATGTATGTTCGTATGTATGTATATATGTATGTATGTTCGTGTGTATGTATTCGTATGTGTGTGTGTGCGTACGTATGTACATACGTACGTATGTATGTATGGAAATAAACATGTATTTATATACATGTACTCACACACACATGCATGTTCGTATGTATGTACTATGTGTACGTATGTATTTATGTATGTATGTATATATGTAAATATGTATTCATGTATATATGTGTGTGTGTATCGGATCAGTGTAGAGAAAGCACGCTAACGCAGAGCCCTACTTGGAGGGTGCTTATTTTGCATGCAGCGCGTACGTTTTCCAAAAGAGGAGTACCGTTGGCTTTAAGAGTGGCGGCACTACACGGCTTGCTCATTACGATGAAGGATGTATGTATGTATATATGTATCGGATTAGTGTAGGGAAAGTAGGCTGCCGCAGAGCCCTACTTGGAGGGTGCTTATTTTGCATCCAGCGCAAACGTTTTCCAAAAGAGTAGTACCGTTGGCTTTAAGAGTGGCGGCACTAAACGGCTTGCTCATTACGATGAAGGATGTATGTATGTATATATGTAAATATGTATTCATGTATGTATATATATATATATATATATATATATATATATATATATATATATATATATATATATATATATATATATATATATATATATATATATATATATATATATATATATATATATGTGTGTATCTATCGGATCAGTGTAGAGAAAGCACGCTAACGCAGAGCCCTACTTGGAGGGTGCTTATTTTGCATGCAGCGCGTACGTTTTCCAAAAGAGTAGTACCGTTGGCTTTAAGAGTGGCGGCACTACACGGCTTGCTCATTACGATGAAGGATTCGCCAGAACCTCTCGTTATTGATTGCCATTCTCCTCGCCCCCAAGCATGCGGCAATCAACTTTATAGCAGCACTGGAAACGTAACAGGAAATCAGCAGCCACTCACAGCACCTTTCTCCGTGCAGGCCTAGTTCTACTTCTAGCATAGGTAGAAAAAGGGATAGTAGCATAACCTTAGCACAAGGATTGTTTTTTTACTTCTTTTTATATTGAACCTGAAAATTTACCAATTCGAAATGTGTTCTTCCTTTTATATTGAACCTGAAGATTGTGTAGTGTTATTGTATTATATCTAACTCAACCAGGTCATGGAAGGTCTAGGCTAGCTACAAGGCCTAGCTGTAGTTTACTACTGTGAAGTCACTACTGACTAGCTTAAACATTATGAAGTGTAGGCCATCTGGTGAGCAATTTCCGAACTAAATCAGAAACTACTTAATTCTATGTTGGTAATTTTTCAGGTTCAATATAAAGATATGTACAGAAAAAAAAACCTTGGGCTAAGGTTATGCTACCACCCCTTTGCCTACCTTTGCTAAGAGTAAAGCTAGGCTTGCACGTACACTAGGCTCCTAGTCTCTAAAGCGTTGACATTCCCCCCCTGTGTTGACCAATCAGTGTGGTGTAGTACCAGGTACCAGGTAGATAGATGGCACCATCTGATCCTCCTTTCTCTAGAGGTTTTAAATTGGCCATTGTGGCCACCTAGACTATTTGGTGCCTGGTACCAGAAAAACTCAAAAACATGACAGAAAAATACATATATCAAACCAGGCCAGGCCCTGATAAATGTCCTCCCTAATCCAGATAGGGCCCCGTTGAAAGAGGTACTGGGAGGACAGTATACTTACAGAGAAGGGGGAAGGCAAGTGTTGCGGCAAGGCGCTAAAGGCCGCAGGAGGAATAGAAAGTGGCAGTGTAGTAAGGATCCGTGCGCCCAAAAAGTGAGTGGCGGGCGCACGGATCCAAGCCCAAAGTACAGGTGGAAGGTGCATGGATAGGGCACTGATGATCACGTGGGGACATGTGAAAGGGCAGATAGAAGGTAGATGGGTGGGAGTTGCATAAAGTAATGCCTTATAGTTAAGTGCTGGACTCAAGTCAGGAGTTCCACATAAGCCATCAGTGCGGGCTCACGTGGGAACAAGGACCAATCAGGGCTCTCGCATCGATTACATTACTGAGACACCTTATCTCCACCACCAGCTGGGGGTGCCCAAAGCACCAATTTATGGCCTATTAGCGGCTATTAGTTGACATTAGTTGAGGCTTGCATGTTCATGTTGACCGGCTGGTTTCGAATCCACTTGTGTTTGGTGATCTAAGGTAAAGTCATGTGCAGCAAGTGTGCATGCATTGATTAGTGTCCTTCATCAACAGATATAAATTAATACTTACACCCATTAAACTTCACAGATCTCAATTTTTATATGAAGGCTAGGCATTACTTGCATCCATTAAACTATATATTTTCTCGAAGAAATTCCTAACTTCACAACTGTGGAAATGTTTATTATAATAAATCAAAGATAAAAGATTGTTTTTAGTCTAAGCCCAACATAAAGTCATCGGCCCTTATAGCGAACGGCAATTCAGGCAGACGTCTTTTCTGGGATCAACGGTTTTGACCAACAATTCATTTTAGCAAAGTTAAGTAAAATTTTTTTATAGAAATAAAGCCACCGTTATTTTGAGTATGAAATATTTCTAAGTACCACACGAAGCACTGGGCGGCACGATAGAGAGATGGAATCGAACCCGCGACCCTAGGATCGGGAGTCGACTGGGCTACCCTGACTGGGCTATCAATCAGGCTATTCCTTCTATTGTGTGAGACGGAGTGAAAAGAGAACCATATTGATGAAATCCCGTAACTCTATTTGGGATCGTTCCTAGTATTCCGAGTCATTCTTGTCATTTACGTGACTGACAACCGTAGTAGATCTTTGTTAGGTACATGTACCACTAAGCCACTTTTATCAATGACCCCACACATTTACATACGGCCCGAAACTGATTATGACCTACCTTCGTCACCTTTGGTAAATAACCAAATCAAATATGGCGCCTGTTGTCTAACTACTGCCAGACGGCACTATCACCCGAATGTCGTTAGAACCCAATAAGGAGCGCCAAAATAGCTGAAAAATTGTATTTGATCTTTTAATCTTATGCCTTTTCAAATAGATAAAAAATAATGATTATATCAATACGCCTTTACATGTCGTTAACTTTATGGCATCGCCAGTTTCGCAATCCAATTTTCCTAGTGTTATGAACTTGCTATTCTGAGGTTCAATTAGTTACATCTGCTGCCGTTTCACTTTTGGGGGCGCTACGCGCTGCATGAACATTTGCGTCAAGATAGATGGTATCGCAATATGCCAGAGTGGTATAGACACCCCCATAAGTGCAATAGTACAGGGTAAATGATGTACAGTATGCCATGTGCTCCTGTGCAGGTGTGAGCATTAACTAATGTTTATATGTAATTAGATTAAGTATAGTATGGGCTAGTAACCTAGCTAAGACTAGGGATCTTTGACATGTAATGATGTGTGTGTGTATGTATGTATGTATACATACATACATATACACACACACACACATATATATATATATATATATATATATATATATATATATATATATATATATATATATATATATATATATATATATACACACACATAGGATGTTCACATATCTTTTACGTTAGTTAACACTGCGGCTGGTGCAAAGTACTCATATATTTGCAATTAACCCCCCCCCCCCCCAATTGAAATACTATCCGTGTATTGACATTTTAGACTGCCCCCATTAAAATTACATTAAGATAGCGAGTATATGCATGTCTTGTTGCATTCCTTTATGGACGTAAGTCAAGTGCTTTTAGATGTCAGCTAGGGTCCACTCAAGAAAATCATAATCATCCTACTAAGCTTTTAAGTTGATTTGATCCTCTACTTTCATAGGTAATGTATGTTAGTGTACGCCAGCTGAGGGCTACAAAACACTAGGCCCTTAAGAGTTGACATTCCCTTCTGTGTTGACTAAGCAATGTAGAGTAGTACCACGTATGGTAGGTAGATAGCACCACTTGATCCCTCTATTTCTAGGGAGTTTAGGATACTAAAACTGATTCCTTTATTCCCCTGGTGAGATAAGTGTAAACTAAATTGACCACTATATGGCCACCTAGACTATTTGGTGCGTGGTAACAGAAGAAAATATGACAAACAAATACATATGACAGTCTAGAAATCGAGGCAACAAAATACAATATTTCCATCCCCCCGTCCCTGATAGTAATGATAGAGTTTAATCAATCCTGCCCTGTGATTACCATAAGTATATGTCTGAGGACTTGGTCAAACATGAAAGTGACCCTTGAAAGTGACTCATTTTGCCCCATAGACGATCCAATGAGGTTCAGTTTCAAAATTCGCCCCCTCCCCATCTTCTGCTCCTCTCTCCCCCCACACTTTTAAATGGGACAGCCCTAACCTGAATCTTATACTAAATTGAAGTACCCTTAAATATGGCAAGCGAAAGTTGAAATAAAAAGAAATTATCGAAAGGAAAAAGTTTTTGATATCAAAAAATCACTTGTTGATTTCCCTAATCATTTATTTATATGAACAGGATGTCAAAACAATGAACTCTTGATTTATGGATATCAAAATGATTTATTGATATCCAAAAATGTTGGCATTTATTGATATGAATGACTTTTTTTGATAACTTTTATGGATATCCATGATTGATTTTTGATATTAATAAAAATGCCAACATTTGTTAATATCAGTAATATATTTTTTGATGTCCATAAATCACTGATGGATATAGATAAATGCCAATATTAGTCGGTGTCCATGAATATTTATTGATATAAAATTATGGATATCAATAAATACAAACATTTATGAACATCAACAATTTTTAATTATCAATTGAAGCACTAAGTAAGTTCCACTTCCCTTTAATAAACTAACGAAACACTTGTTTGAAGATTTTCAGATAAAGGCCATAAATATTCTGACGGAACCGAGTTCCCCTGTGTGACTCATGTATGTGATTTGTCTGTGCTGGGCAGCTGTCGTGCTGCATACAAAAACTGTAGTCACGGTGGGAAAATGGCGGTAGCGGCTACCATCCTGTGTTACGAGAGGATTTTGAATTGGCATTTTAGCCAACCAAACACATATACATGCACTATTACTAACTTTTATCACACATTGAACTTATCTATCTAGTAGATAAGTATTCTTTGACGCACCAAAAATGTTTACAATTTATGGTATTTAAGCATAAAGATTGGAATTAACATTGATTTCGAAGTAACTTGTATTTCAATCGAAATATTGCAATTGAAGCCGTGACGCAATATCCATGTATTTAGTCTCAAATGAAAGGCGTATTTATGATCTTTTCAAATATGTACGTTCATTTGTAATGGGTTATGTGGAATATGAGCTATTAAGGTTTGAAGTTGTGTAAGTAACACAAATTTAGGCGCTGAACCGCTACGATTTGGAAATGGAGCCGCTAATTGACCATGCCTCCTCTGACGTCCGCGCGCTGCGTTTAAAGTTGAGCGGGAATGCGTACAGGGTATCATCCTACAGTTTGCACTGCTCGAATAACTCTACTCCTCATCATGTCTGACGCCGCAGCAGCACCCGCCAAGAAGGCAGCACCCAAGAAGCCCAAGGCACCCGCCGCCCACCCTCCAGTGGCCGCCATGGTGACCGCAGCCATCACCGCCTTGAAGGACCGTAAGGGATCATCCCTCTCCGCCATCAAGAAATACGTTGCCGCCAACTACAAGGTCGATATGGACAGGATCGTCCCCTTCATCCGCCGTTTCCTCAAGTCTGGCGTCGCCAGCGGAGCTCTGAAGCAGGTCAAGGGAACCGGTGCCACCGGATCCTTCAAGCTGGGCGAGCAGCCCAAGCCCAAGAAGGAGAAGAAGGCAAAGAAACCCAAAGCCGCCGCCAAGAAGCCCAAGACTCCCAAGAAGGCTGCCAAGAAACCCGCCGCTAAGAAGACTCCCAAGAAGGCAGCTAAGAAGCCCAAGACACCCAAGAAGGCCGCCAAAAAACCCGCAGCTAAGAAGCCCGCCGCTAAGCCCAAAAAGCCAGCAGCCAAGAAACCAGCAAAGAAGGTTGCCAAGAAGCCCGCAGCCAAGGCAAAGAAGCCAGCCAAGAAGTAATCTGTCCGTCATCTGGAAGGGAAAATTTCCCTCACCCCCAAAGGCCCTTTTAAGGGCCACCCATATCCTCCAGAAAGAGTAACCGTCTGAACGATAGTTGTGTTCTTTAGCTGTTTTCATTCATTTTGATGGATGCTGCATCGTGGGGTAAGTGCTTGGATTAAGAAAAGAATGGATATGTAACGAGAGACCAATTACTATATGCCCTATAGTTACATGCTAGCCTCATGCCAGGACTAGCAGATAAGGCAGCAGCACGAGGTCACGTGGGAACAAGGACCAATCAGGGCTCCCGCATCGATTACATTACAGAGAAACCTTATCTCCACCACCTGCTGGGGGTGCCCAGAGCACCTATTAGCGACTATTAATTGACACTGGTTGAGGCTAGCATGTTCAGGTTGACCGGCTGGTTTCCATTCCATGTGTTGGTCTTCTAAGGGTAAGTGTCCTAATGGGAGTCGTTAACGATAGTGTTTTCTCCCCATGAATCGGCAGGGTTGACCTGTATGGAAAGTTACAGTAATTTGAAAGTGAATTGAATGTACGTGTATATTCGAAGTGATCCTGAGAGGTTTACTGTTTATATCTTAAAGGGTTAAGGGGGTTCGATGTGTTCTAAATAGACCTGCAGTATTGTAAGTTGACACGTAGTGCGATCTGTGCCATGTGTTTGATCTACATGTATGTACATAATGTGGGTATTTTTGCCTGTGGCTTTCCCTAGGTTTCGGTGCACTGTTTCATGGATGATGTTATCTAGGTACTCACTCACGCAATGTATGCATATCTTTGTTGACCTTAAACGTGATACTATGAAAGGTACATCCATAATAAAGGTATGCACAAACAGAGAAAAACAAAATTACTAGACAGTGTAGTTAAGATACATTATATTATTATACCGGTGTGCATCATTGGTCTGTTTCGTAATCAAGTATTATCCCTCTGTCATCAGTGGGGGGGGGGGGGGGGGGGGGGGGGGGGGGGGGTATTTTAACCAACCCCTACCCTGCCGATAGATGTATTCACTACTCAAACAGCTTATTGAAGAAAGTTTTTCACTTTGCGATAATCGAGTGACGTTGCCAGGTTTGTGTATATCGATATCACTGGGCTATGTCGGAAGACTGAGTATGTATTGTATTGTATACTTTCATTGGCCACGTTATGTTGAAATTACAAATACAAAATATACATGGAAATATATATCAAAACATATTAACAGTAACAGACAATGAGAACTAAACATGGAACTTCACCTGTTTAGACTAGGCTCCTAACCTAAAGAGTCGACACCTGTGTTGACCAAGCAGTGTGGTGTAGTACCAGGTATGGTAGATAGATGGCACCACCTGATCCTCCTATCTTTAAAAGAGATTTTAGTTCATACTCAAACTGAGTCCTCTATTCCCCTGGTTAGATAAGTGTGAACTAAATTGGCCACCTAGACTATTTGGTGCCTGGTAAACGAAAAAGAAAACATAACAGAAAAATACATACGACAGCCTAGAAATCTAGGCTACAGTCTGGTTAACTCTATCAGCAAGGTTAACTTTTCCGTGGCAGGAACCAGGTTGCCAACTTGAAATTGCCGCAACTCTTACAGTTACTAGCAGTGGCAGTCGCCTAGGGGTTAGATTTAGGTGTGTTGGCATAACCAGGTTAGCAACGATTCTCCTGCACAAAGTTGTAAAGCGTGTTCTTCCCAGAGGCTTGATTTACCATAATCTGTTTAGCGCGCCACAGGAGAGAGGAAACTTACGATAGATTCATTGATATTACTTCTCGTGTCAGACCTTTTTCTATATTTAGCAGTGTTGGAAAAGTTCTTGTCTTTTTCAGGCGATTTCACGACATAATGTGTAGTTATTGACTGCTCTAAAAGTACAAAAAAAAACGTACATCAAATTAAACGCAGAAAGCTAGAAGAAAAGGGCTAAAATAGGAAATGTCTCGCATGATGTAACTTGAACAATTATTAATGAAAAGCAACCGACGCTATTTAGGGGCGTACCATTATCATATTCTTTGGAAACTATCATATTTTAGGAAAAGAAATTTGCCCCAGAAAATCAAGAAAAAATAGTCTGGGTGTGAAAGGTAAGAAAAAATAGTCTGGCCTTAAAGAAAAACGAGAATTTCTTCATGTTGAGAAAGGAATTCTGACCTGGTCAAAAAGGATAGCCCCCCAGACCCCCGAATATCAAATGATCCGGCCCCTGAGCGTATGTATAATTACACAGAAACCAATAAGCTAAACATAATCTGGATCCACCTTAATAGGTTATGACTTGCTTTATTTTATTGGATCACCCTACTGATTAACCTTAAAAGCATGACGCGATTGGATTATTTTGTATATATGTTTATTTTTGTTTATCCTTGTTCAATATCTCACTTTTGTATCACCATACAGTCAATAAAATCTCTCTCTCTCTCTCTCTCTCTCTCTCTCTCTCTCTCTCTCTCTCTCTATATATATATATATATATATATATATATATATATATGTATATATATATATATATATATATATATATATATATATATATATATATATATATATATATATATATATATATATATATATATATATATATATATATATATATATATATATATACATACATAATTACAAGACTAGTGGAGTCAATCCAAGGGTTTCCTCACTTATAAGAGGAGCAGAAATTCAAAACAATACTAAGTGATGGTAATAATGCCAAGCAATGTGCAAGCTTTCTTAAAACCATCCTCGAGATTAGACGATCTGAATTGATGAAACCACCGGGACACTGAATGTGTCTTATAAACTTTTAAAATGATTTAAAATGTATTAATGAATAAACATCTCTGTGATATGTACTAATAATTTGCTTTAATGTCTCTCATAACTCTTTTAAGAGTGGTCAGTATATTGAACACGCATATGATTTGACCTGTCTGTAATATGTTAATCCATACTGAGTGAGACTTTTAATAAAGATTATATTATTATTAGTAGTATCATTAATCAAGGCATACTCGACACACAAAGACATCCAAACCACACACCAGTAAATCCTGATGTTTGATCAGGAATTTCTTCTCATGTCAATGTTAATAAAAAAACTGACCGTTTTCGCATCAGTTAATATGCTAGGACATTTATCATAGACATAAGGAATTGCATCAGTTATTGGCATTTCCATTCGAATGGCCAAACTCGCCTTGACGGTATTGTAAAGAGTGAATAGAGGGCGATATCGATTACCTTCCAAGAGTCGCCTTTACTGTAAATATGCCATAACTGATGTACTCTACGTACCGCAAACTATAGGAATTTGGCAGACTCTTTGAGTTGCACAAGCTCAACCCTTATGCTGATGGCTGATTTTGCCAATACAAAATGATGCAAAAAAACCTGAAAAATCACTGAAACCCTGAAACATTGGTAGTCATGTGAGAGTACTCAACGAGAACTATCGGATGAATGCCAATAAGATGGTTTTTCTAAATCTTTTGCATCCTTGTGCTTTAGACGAAAGTAGTCTCAGCATTGAAAGGGTTAAGCAGATATCTGCCTGTTTGATTTCTATGGGTGGTTCTCGTCCACTCAAATCTCAAGCTACAAGGCAGGTTCCTGTTATTGGCACTTCCGTAAGAGCGTGCTTCATTCAGCTACACCTGTTTGACAACAGTGCTGACTGCAGGATAACCCTGTCCTAGACTTGTCCTTTTCATTCATATCTAACTTAAAGAGTAATATTAAGAATACCAACTATACGTTTGCTCTAATTAAGTTGTTAACTTATTCTACAGGCAGGTGGTCAAAATGAACATATTTAATTTTTATTCCATTACGATTTACCTTATGTGGGTGCCACCCTTAGCGCCATCTATCCTGACCGTAAGAATGCCTATGCTTTAATTTAATACACTAATGCTCACAGGGCCAAAGGCAGCCTGATACTTTTAATAAAATCTTGCAAGCAAAAGCATAAATGGACACATATTTCAAGTAGTAAAAACGTTAAAATGGGACCAACAACTCTCCTTCAAATATCTTATAAACTCATATTCAATTCCGAAGTTATTGTCAAGGCGACAATTCCTTGAGGAACGCTCAAGCATTAATGGGTTAAAATAAGATATAGGCATGAATGAAGCTCAAGTTGTTGATGAGAACAGATGAAAGGAAAACGTTTATAGCATACATCAGTAGATGATCTATATGTGTGAAGTCAATTATCAGAATGCTAAAACGGCGTCGGGCAGGATTTTATCATGAGATTAAATAAGAACGTTAACGCCTCTGTAAAGACTCTTTGTATTGGGGGGGGGGGGGGGGGGTGAATGCTTTGCACAACATGCTTTCTCTGTATAGGTTGGTAGGTTGTGTTTATCATTGTGTTCATCATTGCCTAATCTTCCAAGAAATTAAATGTAATCAGATTAGGCTAAATGTTGTATATAGATTCATACTATTCCAATGTTATATTATTTTTCTATTTTTGTATCGAAATACCTATTGTTCATTATATAACATGTCTTGTATACTAAGTACTTTTGTAATTATTATAACAGTCAATAAATATACATACATACATTGTCTATGTTCGAATTCTGTTAGGCCAGGGCCCGTGAGAAATATATCAGTGATATGGGTTTATGCGGTGGTTTTCACTAGTTATTCTGGATCTCTCCTTCCCTTACAGCTGGTTAGTTTCGACCTAGCCTGCTATGGCAAATAAATGATGATAAACGAAATTCCAAATACCCAGAGATAACGGACAAGAATAGCAAGAAGTTGCCTTGAATGTTGTTCTGAAGTGTCTGATAATAATGTTTTATCTCTCTTTATGGAACCATTCCTGTGTGTGGCAAGGAGCAAGGAAGGACGAGAGATCGTGTCCTGTCGCTGCTCACTTCCCATTTAGCCAGTATTGTTTTAGTTCCTGTCAACCCTACTTCATTGTGTTTGCCTAGCTGAGCAGACTAGGCCCCAGAGTGCTGGCTGGAGTAATGAGCTGGATTGAACAATTTCCAAGGGGCATCCAGCGAGTTCATGAAACCACTCGCATACTGAGTGGGACCCTCGCTTAAGCCTATGCTAACTGCCTCACTAAGGAATTTTTAATGCTGCCTCAGTCCTCAGACAAGCGCACGACGCACACATTTTACTAATCTGGGAGAAAAAAATGCACCGACACACACTCACACACACACACACATACATACATATATACATACATACATACATACACTGTACACACACACACACACACACACACACACACACACACATATATATATATATATATATATATATATATATATATATATATATATATATATATATATATATATATATATATATATATATATATATATATATATATACTGTAGAACACGAAATTCACGCGTGTCCCAAGTATAGCGAATTGGGGAGTTTTGCATCATAGCGTATCTTTATATTAGCGTCTCTTTACCGTAGCCGCCGCCGCTGACAGCGTCATCTGTCGCAAAAAAGACGAACTAATTTGAGCAGAGAATGCTTGCTCAGCAGCAGTTTGATTGAGCATTCTCTCAAGAGGGGACGCCCGTATTTACAAAGGGTTAATCAAAGGAAGTTAAACAAAGGAAATGGGGCTATGAACCCTATCCATGGTGGCACAACAAAGGGGCCATATCAGGTTGTATTAAGTGTAATTTTTAGAAAATAAACAATTAAAACAGTTCACAATGATTTTCTTTGCTTTTGTAACATGTTTTTTGCTTCCTAATTAGGCCAGAAAAACAAAAAAAAAGAATGGTTCAAGAAGGGCTGCGTATGCTTCATGTTTGTACTAGTGATGCTATCTAGCGGTCACCACGAAAACGAAAATGGCGTCTCCTGAAAGTGTGTCAAATGCCTGTGCTAAAGGCATGCTAAAGGTGCCATTTGTTGTTGTTTTTTGGTTTTAAAATGGAATGTTTATTTATTCAATGGAATCATGAGCTAGCTCACAAGCCCAGAAACCGATTTTGAAAAAGGGTTTCAGCAGGGCTACGTATCTTCTATAAGTTTTACTAGTGGCGCTATATAGCGGCCACCACTAAAACGAAAATTGACGTCAGCGCCACCAGTGGCTAAAAAAAAGACAAAAGTACAGCGTTTTTATATATAGCGAAGTGGCACCAGACGCTATGTACGCTATATATAAACACACGCGGAAATTTCGTGTTCTACAGTATATATATATATATATATATATATATATATATATATATATATATATATATATATATATATATATATATATATATATATATATATTCATTTATGAAACTATAGTTGTACACACATACACAGATAGCTAGATAATATATTTGTACATACATTGCAAATGTAATAGATGGGAACTAGTTATCACACGGATGTACATTCTGTACACATTATTTGGTATATTTACATATTATAATGTTGATAAAGCGTATACGTTATACTATTGCTATATCTGTCATCTTTGTTCGATTTATCACTTGTAATGATACTCCTGATTGTTCATATGCCGATAGTGCTTGAGTTTAGATTCGTGTAATTGATTGAATGCAACAGATGCAAGGAGACGAATTCCTTCATTGTTCTGAAATATCTTGAAAGTCTTCATGTTGCTAGTGATGCGATGTTATTATTAAGTGGCGGCCAGATGTTAAATCCACAATGGCATTATTGTTCCATGGTGTGCACCTAACCGTGACTAATTAAGATGTACTGCTAAGAAAAATCTCAGAAAAAAGTTTTTTATCTAATTTTGAAGGAGTTGGACAAGTGTTAAACAAGAGTCTGCGCGAAGCAGTGAAGAGAACTTAAGTCTATGAAGTGGCCAAGTGTTTGTGTAATGTCTTTAAGCAAACTGAAACTCTAATTTTGAAACTAGAAATGTAACCTATTCAAACTACAGAGACTTGAAATCATATTCAAGAAATCAACATTTTTCGGCCCAGATTTCAATTTAGCTATAACATTTGCACTATACTGCACTAAAGGATGGAACAGCATTCTCAATAGAATTAGCATGCCTAACAAGAAAATCATCCATATTGACATCAAATAACGAGGTTGGTAAAAAACTACAGGAAGACATCCAAAGGGAAATGGTACCTAACACATTAAAAAACAAAATACTAATCACTTTATCTTATATGATATAGTCAATAAAGTTACATCATTACACACACTGTGTAACTTAGAGATCTTTCTTGAAATCATCTTATACACAGTAATAGATAAATTTGTAAATAGTGTCTAGATAGGAAAAGGCGTGGGGAAGCATTATGCATATGCCTTGTTAGCCAAAGTGATAAAAACGAACCTGTTTAATGCTATTATTTATCTTCTGTTTTTTGGACTTCATTTTACCTGCCTCCTGTTTTTCTCCTGTTTTTTATTGTCTCCTGTTTTTCTCCTGTTTTTCTAGAAAACCAGTCTAAAACGACTATAATCTCCTGTTTTTCCTCAAGTTCAGCCCAGATCTACTTAAACTCCTACAGCTTAGCATGTAAACTCAGCTCTTCTAGCCTGCTTAAACAATACTCAGTTGACCTAATTGAACCCAGCTTGCCCAAAAGTTGCAATTAGCCTAGATAACCATTCCTATTTTTAGCATGTTTTATGTTTTAATTGATATTAAGCTGAATTTTAAGAGGTAGAAAGAGGTGCATGCTGGTCTAGAAAAAAATCCAGGTAATGTAACCTGTTTAAAGTGAAAAAAGGAATAGGTTTCGTGAAATTCATGGACTGACAGGAATAATAAATATGGTCATGTTAAAATTGATTTGTTGTTATTATGTCTATCTGTTTACTGCGGAGAGTTGAGAGTATTGGCACTACATTAGGTAGGAGCCACCTAGTGGGACGTTAGTAAATTATATATACAGGTGCGGCACCTGGTGGGAAGTTGGTAAACTAACATATATGGTAGCGGCACTGCCGCATGAGAAAATCTCCTGTTTTTTTTTGGTCTGGGGTTGACAGGTATGAAGTTATACTATTTGTAATGACTGACGGCCTCGTGCAATACCTGCTGGTTGAACGCAATTTATCAAAACACCGTAACACATACTAGCAACGAATTTATCATCAGCTTCCCCCAACCCCACATAAATTTTGAATTACAATACGCAAAACAAGTTATAAATTCAAGGTTCTTGCAGCAGACATCCAAGAAAACTCTTTTTCAGACTCGACTCACACAGCGCGGACAGCACAATTTCTCACATGAACTCCCAGTTTACATACCTAAATCCATCTTCATCACTTCCAACCATCTTATTTCCCAGATATACACCATATTGGCAGTCTGCAATGCGCAAATAGTGTTTCAAACACCAAAAGCAATTTCTAGCGGTGCTCCGGCCAGCAGTGGCCTCAACTTTTGTTGCTGTGGCAAAGCGACCTCTAGCTGCCGGGGGAAAATGTAGTTAACAGTTTACGGTTGCACTAGATGGTAATTTTGTGGTCTTAACACTGAACGTTGTGAACAGCAGTGTTGGATCCCAATAGAGGACAATATTCGCCTTCTAACATTGACAATTGTTAAAAGCAATGTTAGGAGCCCAATACAGTCCAGTACAAATAACAACTAAGAATTTGACTAATCAGCGGTTTGACAAATCAGAGTGGAGCTGATGATAAAGTCTTGGGCAAAGTGTTACATAAATATCTGTGAAAATCCCAAGCATGTGAGTAAGTTGCCAGTGACTGGGTACTGCGGTTTCCTCCACTACTTACAACTGGCTAGTCAAGAATTAGCCACAATATAGCATAAATGTGACGCAAAACATAATTCCAAATCCAAAATCTGTTAGAAACGTGATAAGATAACGTGTTAGTTAAAGATTCAATTTATTTCTTCTCTTATTTGAACCTCTTCTCATGTCGTTTCAGAACTTAAGCCAACCGTCCCTGGGCGCCATGGCAGGTGGAGACAGTAGTAGTGGTATTGACCCTGACGTCGGCTGGCCACTGTGGGTGACCATTGGTGCACCACTGTTGTCAGTCATCGCGTTCATTCTAGTCCAAGTGGGCCTCTACTTCCTGCCGCAAGAGAGCGGCGATGACGTACTCCAAGAACTTCTCGACAATAGAGTTAATTACCAACAGGTCAAGGTAATCTCTCTCTCTCTCTCACACACACACACACACACTCTCTCTCTCTCTCTTTCTCTCTCCCACCCATCCCTCTAACACACACACGCACACCTCTCCCAACCCTCTCTCTTGCACACACACACACCTGCCCTTCTCTCCCTCCCTCCCATCCATCCTACCCCCCCCCTCTCTCTCTCTCTCTCTCTCTCTCTCTCTCTCTCTCTCTCTCTCTCTCTCTCACACACACACACCCCCCCTCTCGTACAATTTATATTGTATGTTATTTGCTGATGGCCTGCGAGGTGGCTGCTGATGTATTTCTCACTGTTAATTCAAAACATGCTGAATGATAGAAACATACTAAAAATGGGCTACACAAACTATGAATCAATCCAAAATGAACATTTGTATGGTTAATGGGTCGATGGTAATATAGTAATGAATATTTTTCCTTACAAAAGGAACACCTAAATGGATATCCTTTACCAAGTCAGCCTGTGCTTTTCATCCCTATTTTTTACCCACACATTAGTTCTTTATGGCATTTAGTCATTGAATAGCTCTCTTTGGGCAATAATGCTCTTCATTTGTCAATACTACGGTGTCATCAGGATCAATCTATGTATTCATGTATTCTTTTGTGAGCATTTACACTAATTCTCTATTCCTTGTTGTTATCTCAACAGTAAAAAAAAAGCTTTTTGCCGTTTTATGTTATGTAATTGACTGATATGCCTTTTAGCATCCATCTCATTCATTCCTCTGTATTATTCATTTTATCTTCCACCATGTTTTGCAGGGCCAGCAGAATGCTCCGGATTCACCCACCAAGTATTACGGGAGCACTCAGCCAGTGGATTCTCCACACCATAGTGGTGGGAATACCAGCTCACATATGGTCAGTGGAAACACACCAGGAATCACAGATGAGACCAGTCTACACATAAAACAGACCAAACTAGGCAAGCGAGCGGTCTGCCTCCAGAAGGTTGACATTAACCCGCCAAAAGTGTATCACTACAAGAAGCGTTACAGAAAGGTACCCAAGCACAGGGATCTTTATGCTGTGACAAAACCTGCAGTCGTCAAACGACCTGATGGTATGCCCATTACCATGGCAACAGAAAACCGTTGGCAGACGGCGGAACAGAAAAATGTGACATTTAGCGACAATGTTGGTCTAATACCAGACGATATCATTACCGTAGGTGATTCCCCAGACTCGCCAAGTCCTGGCATAGTGCGACGTTCGCCGCGAGATGGCGCCACGGGTATACCACTTATTCCATTGGACTTGAGTCCAACGGCTGGATCTAATTGCAGGGCTTTTGATCCTATTACGTCACCCTCTGACCCCATTGAACCAATCACGTCACCTGTAGCCAATGACGACACCAAAATGACCAATCATGATGCTCGCGAGTCACGTGATAAATCACGTGCTCCGGAATATGGATTGAAACCAATATCCTCGCAATTTGACACCTCTAAACTAAGGCGTTCCCCAATATTAGGCGGATTCATGCACGGGAGCCCAGATAGTGACAGAGGGAGAGCAAACAGTGGGGCCAATGATGAAGACTCCTCACACACTCCAAGGTCAAGGCGACCTCTTCTGACTCCAGGGAGTTCCGTTGAGAGTCACGTGACTAAAAGCGGCCATGACAGGAAAAACATTGTTGGTGAGAAGGAGGAACAGGACTTCGAGTCCGCCGACCTCTCTTCCGGAGGGAGCGAAATAAGCGGAGACAGTGGCGATCTTAATTTGCATGATAACAAAAAACGATTTACAGTTTCAGCAGTTATAGAAAGCGATAGCACGTAGATTTACATGTACATTTTATACGCGCTCACACCACTTCACGCAGGGTCCTTGTTATATCTAGTAAGCCTAGATAGTGCTTCCAATCCAGAGAGATTCAATTAAGTATGTATGTCCCTGTTCCAATCACAATGGGAAACGTGCAGTACCGATTATCCCGGGGGTGCTGTGTGTAATAAAAAGAAACATGCAGAAATCCAAGTGTAACTGGGAAACAGTGGAATTCGTTATTTTTTCCATAGCAATTCTTTAAATGCTCGTGAAGCTCGATGATAATTCTACATCCCCCTTCAAATGCAGCCACAAAGTCACGACCCTGTAATCCGTGACGTCATTTCGGGATCTTGTCCCGCAATCACGTCATTCTTTGCCATTCTCCGCCGATAGAGGTCGCCTTTGCTTGTACTTTTTGCGGAAAAACGATACACATGCACACATAGCAATCTTCTTCCAAATTTAACTTCAGGTAATGACAAAAACGGCGGAACAAATTTCAAGGTATCAGTGGGGCTCGCTCTCCTATTATTAGATACAAAAATTATTGTAATTGGCTAAAGCAGAAAGTAACTTTCTTCTAACACATTGAGGTGTAAATAATGATGGAAAAGTTGGTAATGCTGTATTGTTACCTAAAATATATGGACGGTAAAATCGAAGACGGTTTTTGGCTGGAAATACTAAGCATTGTTGCGATGTATGTCCAAAATGGTTGGAAGCCACACTGCCCCCCCCCCCCCCCCTTGGATTTTTAGCACTGCATGTTTTCCTTCGAGTGTTAAACAAGAACAAATCTGAACATCTCTGTTACTGTAATGACCATTAGTTTTGTAAGCGTTATTGTTATTTGATGCTCGTGAATTACACAAGTTTACTATTAATCCATACCATTTATTATGGATATTGACATTGTTGATATATAATCTATTTCTATCATTCATCTGATTGTCTTCCTTTTATCCAACACTAGTGGACGTTTCTTTGCTACTTTGTAGTCTTATTTGGTCCACGTGCCTGTAGTTATTTAGTGGATATGCCAATACTTTTCTATTAAACAGCTACAAGAAATGATATCGTACTTGCAATCGGTTGTAAATCGCTTTTGTTGTTAAGCCTAAAACTGGGCCTTAGCCAGGATATGAAACTGGGTTTCTAAAATGGGCAATCAAATAAGTAGGGCGCCATTGTTAAAGCCACAAACATATTACAAAAATCAGA
Source organism: Maea johnstoni (assembly GCA_963942565.1). Classification (NCBI taxonomy): domain Eukaryota; kingdom Metazoa; phylum Annelida; class Polychaeta; order Spionida; family Magelonidae; genus Maea; species Maea johnstoni. Next base: position 6,763,924 of record OZ012693.1, read on the forward strand.
AAATTCCTAGTATCTATGCTATGTCATAGCATTTACGTCGAAGGAAGAATCTATGATTACTTGTTTCAATTGACATTTCTAGAATTTTCTGACCGAAATACTTAGGTGCACTTAGTTTTGTTTAAGGGTTGGGTTTCCAAATGACATCCAGACACCCTGATGGCCGAGGCTCTGCTTACACCACGTTGGCACCTACCCACTTACACCACGTGACACCATAAGTAGGATTGATAACTTTTTATGCTTACCTAGTATCAACTGATATGCACATTTTCTTCAAAACATATTTGAGCTCATTTTCAGATAGCTTGGCTATGCAAAACACTTGGTTTTCCCAGTTTGAAAGTACGGTTATGTCTCAAAAACTCAAATTTGTGTTGCAAAAACGACTGATGGGTTTTCATGGATATATGTATATGGAGAGGTTGATGAGTCTCAGAAATGAGATTATTTTGTGGGCACGCATGTTAGATTTTATTAAAGTTTTTATTCCAAGCAGGGTATGTTCATGTTCTAATCACCAAATAAAATACCCTTTGATATGCAATACATTCCTCTTTATTATGCACCAGTCAATTGAATCCCCGGGAGGGGGGGGGCCGGGACATGCGGGGATACTGCTCAGGAAAAAATCAATAAATAGCACTCATCCCCACTGGCAGGGACCAATTCTGTGGCAGTATGCCCCACCCCTGGGGCATGCTCAACAAGAATACACAAGTTCCTAAGATTTCAACTTTTTATTTTGTGAAAACAAACCACAAAAATCTTAGCAGTTACATCACAAATAACAAAACCCTTCAGCAGTTATAAAAATAAAATTTTAGACTTGGAGAAGACACCCTTCATATTACTTTTATTAAACACCTGACGTCCATTGTGATACCATTGTCAATGGAAAGTCTCTGAATTACAATTCAATTTTAAAAGTATATCAACACTCTGTGTATTGCACTGCAGTACACTGGAAATGTTTATCTACAATGAAGTGATTGTAGAAAAAGTATAAACAAGTGTTGGGCATAGGGTCATAGAATGAGTTCAACAGATGGCTGCTTTTTTTGAACTCCATAAGTGAATGATTGAGTAGTCTGTTTCAACTTTCCCATCTTCAAGTCAACCTTCCTAGGGAATTTGATATTCTACTTCCCCAAGGTTACCACAGAGAGGCACATTTGGGGCAACTTCAAGCCATGGTCAAAGCCTGGGGTGTGTTTCCAGTGTGAGCATCCCAAGAAACTTCCGAAGAAGCAACCACTAAATAGGAAAATATTTCATCAAGTGGTTCTCGAGATATTGTGCAGACAAATAATTCACATTGCTCCCAAGTGGTGAGCTTTGAAAACTGAGATGACCACCGATAAATGTAATTGAGCCCCAAGAAACTTCCGAAGAAGCAACCACAAAGTAGGAAAATGTTTCATGAAGTGGTTCTTGAGATATTGTGCAGACAAATAATTCACATCAACCTATAGTGGTGAATTTTGAAAACTAAGATGACCTTCGGAAGAAAAGTGATCAAATGATGCCCACTGTTCTGTGGAGGCACTGTTTGGAGAAGTTTAAAAGTTATACCCACCAGAACCAATAAATCCTTTTTTTTTCTTTTTGGTCAAGCAAAAAAAAAAAAGTTTGCTCGACCAAGAAGAAAAAATGCTTGCCGAAAAATAGGCAGGGTAGGTAGTGTTTTTTTTGTTTGTTTCTTCACACTGAAAACCATAGGGTTGAGATTTGCTTACCAGGAACATTTGTTTGACTTGTCTTTTGAAGGATGTACAGCTCACTTACTTTAGCTATTATTCAAGGTCGTATACAACTATTCAAGTGTTTATGTCCATGATTGGGATGTCTTTCCCTATTTTTCCTGACCTGGACTTAAGGATTGGAAATATTTCATTAGGGTAGGGGAGAAAAAACTAAGTAGCCATTAGTAGGGTAGGGTTACCCTGAGCAAACATTTTTCGGGGCCCCTGTTGGGAAAACAGTGGGTGTTGGCATAAGAAAATGGTTGGTGGCAGAGTGAATAAATCAGACCTAAAATCAATATATTCAACAATAGGTTACAGTGCATTTCACAGCTGTCTGTCGCCATAGATTTTGGACAGGACTCTTTAATAAATGGTGCCATGAGGTCCATATATGGCGCAGAAAGTTTTCCCCTCATTTGCATCCCAAATTATGATCAGATGAAAACTACCCCTAGATGAATCATGTAGAGCTCTATACAATCAGAGATCAATTAAACATTGAAATCAAATTTAAACTCAAAGTACATGTGGCCAAGTGGTCTTATGGGCTCAGATTTCATATGATGGTTCATCAGTATTATCATTTTCAATTTTATTTCAGTGCAATACATTTCATCAGTCCAGCTGAAATTTCATCAGGCAGCTCAGTGATTGAGAGTCCGGCATCCGATCCCAACCCATGTTTTACAACTTACCCAGGCTTTTTCTAGGGAGCCCTGGGAATTTTCAGGGAGCCCTTTGGGCTCCCTGGATTTTTTCGAGGGAGCCCAACTGAATTTCGGGGAGCTAATACTAACTAGGCCCAAATAATCAATTTTTATTTTAAGAAAAGTTTTTTTTCTTTTTTTTTGTGGTAAATCTTTCTGTACTAAGTCATTTTTCTCTTTATTTTCTTCTAAACATTTCACCAGTTCAGGTAACTCAAACAATAAGCCCCCAGTGCACTCAAACTGTTAAACAGCCCAGGTTCTATTCATACAATCAAATAATCAATTTTTATTTAAGAAATGTTTTTTTTTTCTTTTTTTTTTTGTGGTAAATATTTCTATACTAAGTCATTTTTCTCTTTATTTTCTTCTAAAACATTTCACCAGTTCAGGTAACTCAAACAATAAGCCCCCAATGCACTCAAACAGTCCAGGTTCTATTCATACAATCAAATAATCAATTTTTATTTTAGAAAAGTTTTTTTTTCTTTATTTTTGTAAATATTTCTTTAATAAGTAATTTTTCTCTTTATGTAACTCAAACAATAAGCCCCCAGTGCACTAGAATTGTCACACAGCCTAGGGTCCCTTCACACTGTTACTATATATGTGTAACCCATACCAAAACAATCAACCTGAATTAAGTGATCAATTTTATTTTTTAAAAGTTTTTTTTCTTTTTTGGGGGGAAATATTTCAATTCTATTATATCTTATTTTTCATTTTTTTATTAATCCCATTCACCATGTCATTTGGAATAGGATCATCTTATGTAAATAATTAAATATGATCCATCTCATGAGCTACCTGACATCAAGGCTGCTGATAGTGTGCAAAACTTCCAAGAAACATGGCTATTTCATCGACTACAAGGACTGTCACTATAAACATGTGTCCACTGACTATTCTTTAAAGCGCTTATGAACACATTACAGGTAGATAGGGCGCTATATCTTTTTTCAATTATTATTATTATTATCATATTTACCACACCGTCCTGCTCCCACGTGTGACACAGCAAAATCGTCTTTTTCGCACCGAAGAAGGAGCGGTTAGTGCGATCGTATCTTTGAAATGTTGTGGCATTGGTCATACCTTACGCTATAGGTGTAATAGTATGACCATTGTCACAACATATCAAAGAAACGATCGCGCGTTAGGTAGACTGCGCACCATAGTCCGTAGTTGGTCAACACAGTGGACCTAGCAGAGGCCGGGTGCGCCCGGCTGATAGGCCTACTGGAATCGTGGCAGCAAAGTATGACGTCACTATATAAATCCCCGCCTATCATGCACCGCCTCGGGACAGCAACAATAAATCACAGTAATCCCGGTACACCGGGCAGCTATTTTAAGCAGTATTTAGCAGAAGCACCGTGTTTCCCGGCCAAGTCCCGGCCCCCCCCCTCCCAGGGATTCAATTGACTGGTGCATTATACCTCACTTGAAGATCGTAAGCCGTGATTGGCTGACTTAACAGTTAACAATCATCATGTTGCCTGATGCCATCAGTGAGGGCTTCATGTTGCCCGTTGCCACTAGCGACACCTAGCGGGGAACGTGTAAATCACCAGTCATCTGTGACCTTGCTTTGTTTAAATTACAAATGGGGTTTGTTCAGTATAATAAAACAAATATGCCATGCCAGTGGGGGTAACATGATGGAATGTTTCCCCTCGGGAGGATGGTTTTCCCTCGGGCTCCGCCCTCGGGAAAACCATCCTCCCTCGGGGAAACATTCCATCATGTTACCCCCACTGGCATGGCATATTTGTATATTGTTATATAGGCAACCCGCAGTGTAGATCACCTACAATGAGTATTAGTTTTAACGTGAATCAAAAGCGAGTATGTACAGTCAAACCTGTATTAAGCGACCACTCAAGGGACATGTCAAAAGAGGTGGTCTCTTAAGAAGGGGTTGGGGGTCTGAGTTAGGTTTTCCCTGCACATGACAGTGGTGTACACTTGTGTGAGTAGATAGGATAGAAAAAAACAAAGAATTCCTAACCAGGCCAGGTTATAGTGAGGTTGTCATGTTTAGCTGTGTTTGTTGAAATTTTGTCATTGATATTTTAAGATTAAACAATTCAGAAAAATAAAAGTTGAACTCCAACATTAATTGAGGACCCTCAGAAATTATATTTTCTTTCAATTTTACCGATTATTTCATCATTTCATTGTGCCCTTTCCAATAGACAAGGCGTCTAGACATTCAAGTGGCCGTTGAATGAAGGGCCATTTGCTGTTAGGGATAAGTTTTCATGGTCGTTGGTCACGTCAAGCAAGTGGTCGTTTAATCAAGGTAGAATATATACAGGGAATAGCCTTGGGGGGATCTGAAGTGGTCGTTTACAGCAAATGGTCGTTTAGGAGGAGTGGTCGTTTGCACAGGTTTGACTGTATGTATGCTTTATTGACTGTAATGATGAATTACAAAATCATGCCACATTAAATGATAAACAGAGGAATAGGTGGAGAAGTTAACTGAATACAAACCATTAGAGGAATTAAATATACATGTATTACTAACATGAACAAATAAAGCGTCGATGTATCAACTGTACGCATGATCTTTACTTGGGTTAAGGTACATACCATACAGACAAGTGGCCTCCCACAACTCTTAATTACAGAATAGAATAACGTGCTGTTCACATAGGGGAGTTTTTGGTTGATTTAAAGACATGAGCTTTCCTAACAGGCGTTCTCTACGTGGAAGTTAAACAGGTGTTTTTACCTGACGGAATTTCGGAATGACTCTTGCAGACAAGTGGTCCCTCCTATAACATGTAACAGGCGGCCTTCAGTGACAGGTTAAACATATCTAACCTGGTGGATTTTCAGTATTACGCTAAAAAAGTGGACATTCCTAAAACTCATAATAGGTGGTCCGTATCAATAGGTTAGACATGATTCCCCCCCCCCCCCCTGTTTTATGACTTCTATCGACAGAGTTTCGGGATGACTCTTAATACATAAATGGCCTCTTATAGCAGGCGGTCTCTACTAACAGATGGAACATGCTCTTTACCTGGGGTAGTGAAAGGAGGGAGCTATTAAGAAAGGTAAGAAAGGTGGTCTCTTCTAAGAGGTAAACATGTTTTTATTTGTGGGAGATATGGAATGGATCTCTATGGGAAGGTGGACTCAGAAAGAGCGATTCGCAGTACTAGCTAGAACAAATCTATAGATGGTTCCACAGAATGAGAAACCAGCTTTTTGTTTCGTACAATGCTGTACGTTGGTCAGATAATTATTTCTATCTTTGTTTATCACATCTGCTTCGATAAAACACCATGTTACTGAAATAAACATTTGAAATACTATACTGTCTACAATTTATTCGCCAGAGACCCTTTGCCCATTTTACAAATAGGGCCACCCCCCCCCCCCCTCTCTCTCATTAAAGGAGGTCTTCATTGTCATCAAACATTGTCACTAAAGCGTGTTAAGGTACTTTTCCATTAAAAAACGTCCATAAAACAAATCTCACATGTCTTAACCCATTCAAGCAGCATTCAAGCAGAAAGCGTCCAACATTTCCTGATATAACCGGATGATGACCGCGCATGCCCAGTCATTGCGACTGGCATGATGGGCCATGCAGGAAGGTAAGAGCATAAGCTTTTGGGTATTTTGTTGCCACTTCCCTCATGCTACTCCCTGTCGTGCCATTGGCAGTTGCTCACTTAATGATACAGGCAACAGGGTTTGAACATCATGTTGGGACTAAGTAGAGCAGATTTCACAAATTGGAGAAGGGGAATAGTACAACGGTGGACACATCTATAGATGTTTGGCAACATTCGCTTTAGATATTAGTGTACAATCAATAATTCACAAATCTTCGTAATTCACAGAATATCCATCTAACGTTTCCCTTAAATCAAGTCAATGTGTAAAGTATTTCTTGGAGATTTTTCCTCATGGCAGGACAGACAAATTTGATTTCGATTTTCTTAGGTTTCACTGCAGTTTTCGGTATTTGAATTTAAAAACGCCCAGTGTTCAAACCCTGTAGTATCAGAGACATTAATCACTATAGATAGATTCTCCTGGTAGTATGTAGTAATAGGGAGGTTCCGCTATGTCGGATACGGCTCCGCGAACGGCTAAGCTTGTACGGAGCCGTAGGCGGAGGCGGGTGGGTAAAAATATGAATCCGCTACGACGGGACTACGGCTACGCCGTAGCTGATTAAAAAAATCAAGTGGCGATCATCTCTGCCAAACGGAGCCTATTTTTATATTTGAAATTTCTATATTAAAACCGGCGAATTTTTAAAAACCGCCCGGTCAACTTTGAGTTAACATATTTAACTCAATGTTCCAATCCATGTTTTTGTGGATTATCAATTACATATCCCATATTTATTCAAATAGCTGCGCCGTTTTAGACTTACGCCTTACAGCGTGGCTGAGCCGGTTGACGAGAACGCGATCGCCCCAGGCAACACGCAAAGCGATGACGATGCATCACTTTGCATGACGTGGCACTCTGCCTAGCCGTCCGCGGAGCCGTATCCGACATAGCGGAACCTCCCTATTAGTGAGCAGTGCCACTGGCAAGACTTTAGTTGATTTTTTTATCCGCTGTGGTGCAGCACCAGCCACATACCAGTCATAAGGCGCCCTCTATTGGCGCTGGGTGACTCAGAAGTAAAAGCTGATTCTGAGTGAACTAATCGAACTATAGGAACTTTTATTGAAAAAGGCTGCATATTTAAGATTTCTTTTTAATAACTGTAGAACATCAGGCACCCAGGGGTAGATCCAGGATTTCAGAAGGGGGCGGGGGTCAATTTAATTCCGAAAAGTGAGAGATGGCGAAATTAACAATACTTTCTGAAAACCTTACCATGGGTAAACTGTAGCAGGCTATATCATGACTGAGTGGCGTATTCCGCTCAATGGACATATCACAATGGTTGTGACAGAGAATTAAAAGTAACAATCTCCTTTCATAGAAATAATGTGATGTTCTGGAAAAAAAATCCTGAAATGTACAAAAATGAAAAACAATCATGACCTGCACCCTCCTCCCATAAAACGGACGTTTTAGCACAGGAAACCCATTTGTTGTATTGCGGACGAGAAAGTGATTAAAATCATTATATTTTGATAGGGTTAGCAGAGGTGTGTTTTTGTGGTGTTTATTAGTAAGTGGGAGGCTAAATTACATTACCAGCGAATATATTTGATCAGGTGATTATTGACCAATGACTTATTGAACTGTTTTGGTACTGTTGTTCCGTCCGCAACAAATAACCTTGTGTGGAAACTGGTAAGTGACATGACTGGTAGAAATTGAGAGTAACGTGGTTAAAGGAGGGGTAGCAATGAGGAGGAAAGCATGGGATATGATATTCAGGGGTACTATCTTATGATGGGGTGGGTGGGTAAAGAAGCAGTATAATGGTATTATGGGGTGCAGCTTAGTATGATGGGGAAAGAAAGAAGGGGAGGAGCAGAGGCAAGAGATGGGTATGTTCAGGGTGAAGGTCATGGGTAAATAGTAGGAATTTTGAATTTCGACTTTTCGTCATTTTTACAGACATATTGTGACTAAGTCATGACTAGCCAGTTGTAACTGGTGGAGGAAACCGGAGTACCCGGCAAAAAACACCACCTAACCCCCAAGTAACTGGCAACTTTCTCACATGCCCGGCCTGCTAGCATTCGGTGGCAACGCATTAGACAGCACAGGCCCTGGTAGGACGTAGGAGATATCACATCTTTTCCATGATCAGTCTGCGGAATTAAAGAGCAAGTTTTACAGAGTATTACAAAAATAAGATACAAGCAGAATACTAGTATGCCATGACTTTTGCACATGTATTGAATAAAAGTGTAAAGGGCATTCCATAGCAGAACGGTGTTTATATCTATATATTGAAATTCACCAAAATATGATTGCACGAAACCAGCATGTTCAATATCAAGTGTTTGTTAATTTGCTCATATCTGGCATAGTTCCAGCCTGAGACTATCATATTGTGGTATTTACCTCTCAAATACAGTGAGAGTATTGCTGCGAGAAGGGTTTCTCCTCATTTTCATTTTTGACTTTGTTCTAAAGTTACGTTATCTAGATGTTAAATAGTCAATTGTTCTACATTTCGCTAAAAGAAAAATCAAAAGAAGTGGTTATTAAACTTTAAAGGAGAACAAATAATAAACACCTACCGTCCATATTGATTTTTTCTTTACATTTGTGAAATTTGATTGTCCTGTTACATAACTGAGGAAAAATGATCCCTTTAAAACGCAATGCATATTCCTTTTCTTTAGTTTTTACCCCTGACTTACCTCTTGTTCGGGCGGGGGGGGGGGGGGGGGGGGGGGGGGTATTTCCATGATGCTGAGTGTATTCTGAATCAGAGAACCTCTAGGCAATATGTTATTCGTAAGGCTTATAGTCAAGTAAAAGCCCGATCATTAAAAAACGTAGTCAAAACGATTACAGGGTACTCTCATAAGCTCTGTCTTAATCTATAACCTGGTTGATAATAGGGTTGATACTAAATGGAATTCGCTCTGTTGATTATTGACTTCTTTGGTGTATATGAGTATTATCACTGGAAGGTTAGGGTGCCCATACAAGTATGATATACTAAAAAGTAAGGGACTCTGTTTATGATATAGTGAAAAGGTAGGGTGTTCATAAAAGTATGATACACTGGAAATGTACCTATGTGAGAGTAAAACTAGTATATTGATAAATCAGGGGACTAGAAAGGAATTCTGAGCTGTAAGAATTCTTACTTATGCAAATTATTTTCTTATCATTAGGAAATGATGTTTTTGTCTGTGAGAGAGGAACAGCTGAGTGTTTTTCATAGCTTGGATGGAATAGATTGATTTTATTTTATTTTATTCGGTCTAGTACGACGTATATTACATAGCATTTGGCACACAGACAAATCATATATAAATGTGACTAGTTGGAGTCATTAACTGCTATGCAATAGAATTCAAACCAGACACAGGATGTATACACTAAAAGTTAGAAACTTATTTCCATAGTGGTCCCAGTCTGCCCAGAGTCCAATGGCATCACATGATCAACTCCACTGCTCAAGATTGACATAACAAAAGTATCATATAGTATAATACAAACGTTCGGACTAGAATTGATGAATTTCTTTTTTTTAAACTTTTTTTATGAGTAGCATGGAATATTTGAAAGAGGGCTGCTGTTTTCGGCAACATTTTTACTTAGAATATTTCCAAATATTGCTCTGGCCCAGATCTTGAAGTACCGCCAAATTGGTCAGTATGTTTTAGCGCATGGTCGGCATGAACAGGTTAACTGATGCCCATCATTTAAGTCACAAAGTGGGTGATGATATTTTAAAACTGATTCACGCCAGGAGATACCCTTAACCTTTGTTTTCTGGTCCTAACGATACTTGTTACAAACCTTTGGGAGTAAGCCTTCATTCACTAAACATTTAACTTAAATGTAAATTATTTAAGGGGAAAGTTTTGGGTTAGATTTAGATCAACATTTCTCCTAAAATTGCAATTCTTTAAAATTTCTCCAGTCGTAAAGATATTAGCAAAACAATCATAACATACGTGGCTGCTACAAGCACGAATGCTTTGAAGGATGTCAGATAGAGGGCCCAAATAACCTGGGGCTGTAAGATTGACAATACCTTGGGAGGTGAAATTACATCCCTGACAATACATCTAATTAGGGTCTAATGAGAAGAAGTTTGGGTTGTATATACCAGACTAATGAGGATTTGAGGTTGTCATGTGTATATACTGATATCAATATATATATTTAGACACTGGAACCTATTACTTAAGTCCCCTAAGACGTAGGTTATACATGACTGTGGAACTGATTTAGTTACAGCCATATGGCAGCGCCAATTAAAGACAGAATACAGGTAATGTATATATATATAATATACTGATATCAGTATATAGATTTACAGAGTGGAACCTGTCACTTAAGTATTCTAGGTTTTAGATTATACATAACTGTGGAACTGATTTAGTTTCAACTCTATGACAGCACTGGTCAAGTAAAGGTCAGTAGAATACAGGTAATGGCAGTCAGTAACCTAAAACATGAATCCTCTATTAAAATAATCAAGATGAAGATTTAAGTATACCTTATACAAGGCTACTGGTGATATAACAAAATACAACTTGTTTTATTTGAAGGATCTGTTTGTCTAGTTTGAAAAACCGTAGTTGTACCAAAGAAAACTGGTGGCAAGCCTGTGTATTAGAGTAATATATGATGCAGGTACCTGGTCACTTCCTGGCCTTTGCTTACGCTATGACCTTTACTGTGGAGGTGATGCCAATGCAAGGTGACCCTAAAGGCTCACATACATATCAGCTTATATGAAAGAAATACACTTCAAGAACAGGATGCTGCCCTTCTTTTTCTCTCAGTGATCCTATTAGGGGAGATTTATGCATATTGCCATCATCCTGCCCAGCCCCTGGCAGCGGCCATGTTTTTCAATTGAGTGGCGATCTGTGCTTCCTGCCCCTAGCTCTGTGCTTATAACACAGCAGGGGTTGATGACCCGGATTCACAATGGCGGCGGCCTTGGCTCAGAGGTGGTGCTATTCACTAATTGCAATTTAGATTCCTCTTTGTGTGGAGCTCTAGGGCTTCCCTGTTTATGACAGATGTTGAGCTATGTTCATGAACTTTCATATACACCTATGATTTGTTCTTCCCCAAGTTCCCTTTTAAACCTATTGAAAAGACAAACATGGGGTTTTGAAAGAAGGGGACAATTCCTGATGCCTTGTGCTTTGATATCTGATTTTGCTCTGTGCTTTGAGAAAGAAAAGGTATATTGTTCCCTAGCATCTTCGGATAGCATCACGAGAAGTCTACAATGGCTGACAAGGAAAACTACCATGTAACCCAAAGTCATTGGTAACTACCTCACATGCCCTGGCCCGGGGTTCAAACACAGGCAGTGGTGAGAGACAGCAGCTTTCTATGGCAATGCGTTAGGCCACTCGGCCATCAGGGCAGTCCCCTACCAAGTTGGCAACAACAGGAGCATTGAGTCTGCACCTTCCAAATTGGATTGAAACTCTTCAAATCCTAAAAAGGATTTAAAAACTCTTCAAATCTATACTAGCATATTGCATATATTTTAGTATATACCTAGGTGTTGTGTAAGGTCGAATAAAGTTCATCTTTTAAACATGTAATCTTCACGACTGTTGTGTGAGGTCGAATAACGTCTCAACTTTTGAACGTGTAGTCTCCACCCTTGTTGTGTGAAGTCGAGTAAGGTCTCAACACATGGGGCGGCTCCTTTGTTCCTATAGATGTAGTGGTGTGATGAAGCTCATCAGTTATCACACACAGATAGAACACTGTTTATGTAAATTCAGTGGCGTTTGCGAAGCCAGTTGGGGATACAGAGGGAGTTGGAGCAATACGACGAACGCCCTTTACCTGTGGGGTTACCTAGTGTAGATGGAGGGAAGATTTCTAACTAAAATGTCAGCAATCTCAAATTGACTTCTTATTGGGCATGGACAATGATATCCCTAAGGCAATTCTGAACCCGCAGTGACCGCAGTTACACTACCTGTATAAGTAGTGAGAATATGTCATTTGAGTGAAAAGTTGTGAATATTGAAATGGTATAGAATATCGGTTGACTAATGACGATTGGCTATGATATTTACTCCCTGATAGCACTCTGGAATCTAGAGATACATGATTATGCTGCTGTGAGGTGTGTTTTGGGATGGGGCTTTTAACTAGCTTGCAATGCTACTCATCACCTTAAACATCAGAGAAAGCGTACACATTTGATGTTTGACGATTCGTAATCCTGAAATTTCACTTTTATTCAACTCGTAGACAGTTTAACTAGATAAGGGCATAGGAAAACACGAAATGTGTGTATTGATATACTTGTTTACTAGAGTTTAGGGTGGCTTTCGTTGCGTTTCTAATACATATAGAATAAGAGACACAAATATAGATTAAGAGACACTAAGTCCCTTTAAATTCTAAGATGAAATGATGGGACCGAATTTGCATAGCACTGTGTTTTATCCGTAACAAAGGCCCGCCCTCAAGGTTGAGTGGTCTAATGTACGTACACGTTTACTACCAATTTATCTGCGGGGTTCGAATCTCATTTAAGGCAGGTAAGAAAATTGCCAGTACATGCAGCTAAGGATTTTACGGTGATACCTCTAACAATTACTACTTTATTGTCATGATTAAACCTAAAATGGCAGAAATAGTGACGATAAAACGGAATTCCCTTCTGATCTTGAATGTTTTATGGATAATTGCCTCAGAAAATTACGTAATTACGACTCCTCTCGTAACAAATCATCATATTCCATACATTTCTAAATCGGAATCATAAATCGCGATATATTATGATTTACAACGCTTTAAGTATGTTTTATGAATTTATTATTCATTAAACATTAAAAATCAATGAGGAAATGGAGTAGTATTTTGTTTTATCGTCCATACTTTTTCCTACGCCATAATATATTCAATCATTTTAGCATAGGAAATTTCCTGCCAGCTTAATCATGCACCTTTTCATTACGCTTATGACGCCGGCCCATAAGAAATGCACGACCTGTTCATTTTAAGTACCTACTTCCATTGAAGTCTACACTGTGCATCATATGTGTATTTCCAATGCACTTCTATAGGTTGTTCGTACCTTTAACATGCGGATTCAAACACAATCTACCCATTTTACCGCCTTAGGTTTATATGGATGTATACGCAGGTGTAGTCACCTTTCATCATACACAGTTGCAAGCTCTCTCTAAAAATCATAGAATTTTTCTTATTATTTGATCTCACCATTGGAAATGAAAAAAATACGTCATCAGGTGTGGGCTACCGGTGAAAGCACACGTTTTGTCCATGTCAACTTCACAGGAAATTTCGAAGTCGTTAAACTCGAGATATCAGTTTGAGTAAGGACTATACAAATCCTGGCTGGGCCATATGAGAATGTTGCCAGTGACTCGGGGTCAGGCGTTACATCTCTCTCTCTCTCTCTCTCTCTCTCTCTCTCTCTCTCTCTCTCTCTCTCTCTCTCTCTCCCTTTCTCTCTCTCTCTCTCTCTCTCTCTCTCTCTCAATCTCTCTCTCTCTCTCTCTCTCTCTCTCTCTCTCTCTCTCTCTCTCCCTTTCTCTCTCTCTCTCTCTCTCTCTCTCTCTCTCTCTCTCTCTCTCTCTCTCTCTATATATATATATATATATATATATATATATATATATATATATATATATATATATGCGCACCAAGTTTCCTTAACAATTTACAACCGGTTTTGCCTCCATATGGCAGAAAAAGTGAAGATAAATAAATTCGAAATCCAAATTGAAAGAGTAGTTATCGATAAGCGAATCTTTCACACAGATCCACTGATTTGGTTTATTAGTTCGTGCAGGTGTCTGATAGCTAACCAGCAAATCTGCTATCAAAGGTGTGTATCTTTGCTTTGAAATAAGAATGCTGTTAATTGAAACTGGGCGTATGCTTTCTGTTCTTTCATCTTCCATGCTAGTCTATTCTATGGTGAGGCACCTACGCAATAAGGTAATCATTTCTTTACCTCGTTACTGCTATCTCATCAAATAGGGTTTGCGTTCGTTGAACTCGTTGTGTTGGCTAGCCGACCCACAACAATTTTCCAAACATTAACTGTAAGTTAAGGTGGCGCGAGCATGAACTCATACTTTGCAACGTTTAATACAAAAGTTTCATCCAACCTACGCTAATCCATCGCGATCGACTAGTCGGCTGCATCTATCTATCAATCTATCTATCTATCTATCTATCTATATAAGGATATATATATATATATATATATATATATATATATATATATATATATATATATATATATATATATATATATATATATATATATATATATATATATATATATATATATATAAGGATATATATATATATATATATATATCTATATCTATATCTATATCTATATCTATCTATCTATCTATCTATCTATCTGTCTATCTATCTATCTATCTATCTATCTATCTATCTATCTATCTATCTATATAAGGATATATATATATATATATATATATATATATATATATATATATATATATATATATATATATATATATATATATATATATATATATATATATATATATATATATATATATATATATATATATATATATATATATATAAGGATATATATATATATATATATATATATATATATATATATATATATATATATATATATATATATATATATATATATATATATATATATATAGATCTATCTATCTATCTATCTATCTATCTGTCTATCTATCTATCTATCTATCTGTCTATCTATCTATCGATCTGTCTATCTGTCTATCTATCTAGATATATCTGTCTGTCTGTCTGTATATCTATCTACCTATCTATCTATCTATCTATCTATCTATCTATCTATCTATCTATACATACAAGTACGGTTGTTGATGCAAAGCATCAATATTCAAAAGGCGGGGCTAAGTTATGAATATTGAAATGGTATAGAATATCGGTTGACTAATGACGGTTGGCTATGAGATTCTCTCCCTGATAGCACTCTGGAATCTAGAGATACATAGTTATGCTGCTGTGGGGTGTGTTTTGGGATGGGACTTTTAACTAGCTTGCAATGCTACTCATCACCTTAAACATCAAAGAAAGCGTTTGATGTTTGACTATTCGTAATCGTGAAATTTCACTTTTATTCAACTCGTAGACGGTTTAACTAGAGAAGGGCATGGGTAGGAAAACACGAAATGTGTGTATTGATATACATGTACCTGTTTACTAGAGTTTAGGGTGGCTTTCGTTGCGTTTCTAATAAATATAGATTAAGAGACACAACTATAGATTAAGAGACACTAAGTCCCTTTAAATTCTAAGATGAAATGATGGGACAGAATTTGCATAGCTCTGTGTTTTATCCGTAACAAAGGCCTGCCCTCAAGGTTGATTGGTCTAATGTACATACACGTTTACTACCAATTTATCTACGGGGTTCGAATCTCATTTAGGGTAGAACCCTACCCGATACTCGGGTCATTTTTAAAACTTAAATATCTGAAAACTGAGTTAAATGTAGACAACGACACTTATGCTATTGTATAGCTTACATCTCATAGTTACAGAATAATGATAAACTTATCAATAATTTGCTATTTTGAGTTGATATAGCACCCTTTATGCACATATCTGTCTGTGTTTCGTTTTTTGGCAAAATGTCAAGACTCACCCTTTGCTTGAAAACCAAACTCTACCATTTGATCATTCATGTCTTTGGCAAGGTGCAAGGTCCTACCTAAACCGGAAATCTGCACGATGAGTATGTTGAAAACATTTTTGAATGTTCCCATATGCCTCAAGATTGCTAATTGCACGTGGTTTACGTAGCTAATGCTGATTTTCAGGTCCTGTCATAATTAGGAGGTACTTATGACATGACCTTGGACCTAGAGGGGGTTCATATCTGTCATATTCTAAAACAATGGCTTTGAAGACCGTATCGTTATTCACTTTCAGCCAAAAAACGAGATGAAAATATTGGTCAAAATGGTCTATCTCGAAGGAATCTGCATGGTCGAAGCAGACAGCCATGTTGTTTGGGACCAATTTAACGCGGAGGGCCCTAAGGGAGCCGCCCTTTGTTCTCGTGGTCGTTAGTGGTCGTACAACAATAGGAAGTTGCTAGGTCGAGATTTGTGGCGGGTGACCACTCCTCATGTACAATCTTTCGTTTTGATATCCATGCATAGAGGCAAGCCAAAGACGCCGCCTAGTGGTGATGATCTTGCTGTACTAGACTATCACCTTAAGGCAGGTAAGAAAATTGCCAGTACATGCAGTTAAGGATTTAAAGGTGATACCTCTAACAATTACTACTTTTTTTATCATGATTACACCTAAAATGGCAGAAATAGTGACGATAAAACGGAATTCCCTACTGATCTTGAATGTCTTATGGATAATTGCCTCTATACATACAAGTACGGTTGTTGATGCAAAGCATCAATAATCAAAAGGCGCGGCTAAGTTATTTATGAACTTGTGAGGGAACCGGATGTATAAAGAACATTAACATTATAGAGGAAAATAATTTATAACGACTAGATTTGTATCAGTTTTGTAGAAATGAAACAAATATCGGAATTCTAGGCGCAAGCTGGAGACTTCGAAATCTCTTGGGTGCGAAGCTACTTGGGTACGCATCAGTTTGGTTACGAACCAGTTTGGTTACGAAGTCTCCTGATTTCATTCTATACACATCGTAATTTTTTTCTTAAGTAATTTTCCTTCCTATACTGAAAAATATACTTTATGTCCGCTTAAAATATTTTATATATTTGAAAACTTCATGCTAAATTAAAATAAGGAAGGCACGATTTTCCGCGGCAAAGGCAACATTTACATTTTAACCAATCAGAATAGAGAATTATATTCAGTCCGGCCTCAGGATTTCGAACATGGCCGTCCGGACTATGAACATTTCAAAACAGCTTCCCAGATAGGCGCGGCCTGAGGGCCCCGCCAAAAAACATATGTTAAGAGAGAGATCTTTGTAGACATCGGCTGTACAGCGGGCGTGGGCGTGGTTTGGCAGGGTTATACAAGAACCTGAGTACCCAAGCAAGACATCTCATGTAACAAGAGCACGTGCCACAAAGTTATATAATTTCCGATGATAATTAGTGGCAATAATGCTTTAATGTAAAATATTGCATAACATTTTTGACGCGACTTGCCATCCACTGTCGTGATTGGAAATGCATTAATGTGTTACATTCTACAGATTATCACGTGTAGTGTTAGGTATCAGACGGCTACTCAAAAGGGGGCTTTTACACCACACCCAACCTGAGTGAGCCTCGAAATTAAAGCTGTCTAAAAGTTCAAAATAGATTTATCTGACGAAAATTCCAAATCCTTGTGTTCTTTTGCTTTATTTGATAGTCATATATAACAATGATTGTGTTAAGCCACAAATTAGTCTTCATTCCCTCTTGAAATGATCCTAGCTCTTGCCATATACAGTTTGAGAAATCTGACACGCAAAGATTGAGAGCTACAGCCCATTTGAGACTTTCCGGATAATTTCTAGTTAAAATTGTGATCCAACAAAACCCAGTCCTAGAACAAAATGCGACAAACTTTACTAGGGAGATTGCAGCTCATTTTAAGCATATCAAAATGAATTTTAGCATTGACTTACAGGTCATTGTGCATTCTACAACATCGTTGGCAGATTCAGTGCGGTTTGCCGGCAACGAACGCCAGGCATCGCCACACAGCGCACAGAAAACTCCTATGGTCGTGTTGGCGTCGACCATGACCGCATGGACAACGCCAAGAAACACTTTCTTGGAAGTGCTTCAGCGTTTCTCGGCGTTTCATGGCGATTCAGTTAATCGCCGAGAAACGCCGAACACGGCGGACAACCGCCACAGTGTAAACGGGGCTTAAGCGACCAAGTTGAGACTTTATAAGAGGTATTTACGAATAATCAAGACGAATGTACGATCATTTTAAGGCTGATATGCTTCTTTCAGGTGAAGATCGCGAAGGTCTCGGATCGGTCGTTCATATGTTGGAAAGGTACAGACTAGAGATCTAGTACATGTAAATAGCTACGCACACTGATATGTTAGTTTAAAGGCATGTTCGGGTATTTGACAAGCTGACAATGGCATCGAAAACTTATAAAACATTTAAATTCATTTAGAATATACCCCACAATAATAAATCCATGAGGCTTTGCATAAGCTATCCTTGTCAGATCTCATTTGGAAATCTAAAATAAAAAGGTCACCACATACGTACAGTCATCCCGTCCATAAAGGTGGCGCCAAAGTGGCGTTAAATTTCATGTCTAAAATTGAAATCCCATTTGAAAAATACCCCGCGATTAGAAATTCATCCAAACCTTACACAGGCTTTCATTACCAAGTCCCCTATGGATATCTAAAATAAAAAAAGTGAGGTCACCAGTCCTGCCGTCGATATAGGTGGCGCCAAAGTGCCACTTCCGTTTACGAATTACATTGTTTGCCACTTTGGCGCCTCCTATTTGGACGGCCTGCCTGGTGACCCCTTTTTTATTTTAGATATTTAAAAGGGACCTGACAATGAACGCCTGTGCAAGGTTTGATAAGATTGTAATTGCGGGGTATTTTTGAATGGTCTTTCAATTTTAGACGTGAAATCTGCAAATTTAGCGCCATTTTAACGCCACCTATATGGACGAGATCGGAGATGACTGATGATCCCCCCCCCCTTTTATTTTGGATTTTTAAAGGGGCCTGACAAGGATAGCTTATGCAAAGTTTCATGGAATAACTATGGTGGGGTATATTTTAAATGGATTTAAATGGATTTTAAGTTTTAGATGCCACTGCCAGCTTGTCGAATACCCGAACATGCCATTAGTTACCAATCGAGTACCTTGTCGAAATATGATTAATGGAAACACGGTATTAATGCTACATGGTGTGGTCCGACGGGCATTCCAGAAAGCTTTCATTACTACTACTACTACTACTACTACTACTACTACTACTACTACTACTACTACTACTACTACTACTACTACTAATGATAATAATAACAATAATGATAATAATTATAATAATGATAGTAACAATAATGATGATGATAATAATGATAATAATAACAATAATAATAATAATAATAATGATAATATCATTATTATCATTATTATCATTATTATTATTATTATTATTTTTATTATTATTATTACTATTATATGAAATAGTTGAATAATTCACGGCAAAAGCCATGAAATAGTTAAAAGAATTACCGCTAGCCAGAAGAATAAAGACCGCTAGCCCGAACACCTACGGAGTTTGCCGAGTAACCTACCGGTGAAACTAGTTCAACAAGGCAGACGACGAGTATTTATCCAAAATCTCTGGTGTCTGTAATTTTTCCCCCTTTTGTGTTTTGTATTTGTTCGGTAAAATAAAACAGATATGACATCTCTGTAAGGTTTCCGCCAGGAATACGCCCTCGAGCGACAATCCTCTCTCGGGGAAGTTATTCCTGGTGGAAACCCCACAAGGATGTCATATTTGTATAATAGTTCCTCAAACCCTGTATACAATATCCAATTTTATTTAGTATCTATACCACTTCAACTACACTGTATATCCTTTTTGGCATATATGTTTATGAACTACCTTGATTCTATAACGTTACTATCTTACTTCTTTTTTACCAAGACAGGTAATAGAAAAATATATTATCTCATTTATATACAATGCTAGAAGTTAGCATTTGCTAGATCTTTGGGGAAAAAAACCCAACCTATATAAACGTTAACTTTGGTGCGTTTGATAAGTCAAATAATGCTGAACGTCCAAATGCTTCCTGTTTTATAGAGGATACCAGTTTCTAGGCTTTGACAGCAGCTGCTCTGCTCAAATCGAGTAGTGTGTGTACGTGTAGGTCGTTAGGTCTAGCCAATTCCAATATCAAGTTACATTTCTTACGTTAAATTACTTACGTCGGCTTCTCACCCTAATCTACTTATTGCATTCCCTGTGCTTCGTTATCAGGTTATGTAAGGATACTGTTGCCTTGGTTGATACGTAAAGAAGCACATGTAAGAACTTAACTGTCCCACATAAGATACTAGTGACTAGTATGTATACAACGATGAAGTGTATGTTGTGAATATCAATAACTACATGCATGATAAAGATATTTTCGCAATATATTCGATTGGAATAGAATAGAATAAGTATCCAACACAAAGGAATATTGAAAAATATCAATTCAAGTGTCTTTTATAATAATTTTCCTGCAAAGCACTCACCGTATGAATCTAAGTGTTGTATAAAATAAGAATGCGGAGAGAAATAAAGGCAATCTGTGTAATAAAAAGAGTAACGAACAAATATGTACACCAAGTTGGGTTCAGGATTTTGTTGTTGTAGTGGCAATGATAACAGACCCATATTTATAACAACAGAAATTCACAAATTTATTTGACATTTATGTTTTAGATTTTTCGGATAGCAATACACTAAAAATCAAAGGTGCAACACATGCATATGAAAATCACGAACATCATAGGTAGGGATATGACTTGAATATAGTCATTGCTTTCAATCTCTTTTGTTAGAGACGATATCACTTTAAAACTATAAAGAACTTGTTGTAAAGAAATCTTTCTGCATCCCTCTCTTAGTCTCTTTCCATTGTCGGGGTACTATTCTTGCTGCTTGGGGATTATGAGAAAGTTGCAGTTACTTGGGTTGAGCAGCGCTTTTCCCTGTGCACTTCTATATCACTTTGGAATGGCTAGTTACTATACAGAATATATGTGGCAGAATAAGGGGCAATATATATATGGAATTAACAAATCACAACTCAAGGTTTCATTATTTCAAAAAAAAATTCATCCCCTAATTGTTATTTATCTCGGCTTCTGTGAATATATCATGGGTGTTGGGGATTTAGAATTTCGATATCAACACTTTTTCTGCCACATTTGGGTAAAATCGTGATAACCCAACTGGTAGCAGTGGGGGAAACTAGAGTATCCAGAAAACTGCCACTTAACACCGATTTACAGACAATTTTTCCTACATGCCAGGGCCAGGTTTTGAACTCGGGCTACGTTGAGAGTCAATAAGCAGCCAGTTGCATCATGTGAGACTACTCGGCCATAATACAGAAATAAAGTCCAAACAGAGATAAAGGCAGCAAAGAAAGAATATTTCCAAAATGTGATTGAAGAAAATATGGGGTATGGTCGTAAGATGTGGAAATGTCTGAAAGACATGGGAGTGTATGGTATACAAATTAATAAGTACTGTTAACACTAAGAAAGCTACAGGTTTGGACGGTAATTCTGCCAAATTTATTAGGGATGGCTGCTCTGTCATCATTTCTCCCATCACCCACATACTCAATCTTTCATTATCTCAGTCGACCGTACCTAAAGCTTTTAAAGAAGCAAGGGTTGTTCCCCTCTATAAAAAGGGGGGCAGGGGTAAAGTTGGGAATTACCGCCCGTTTCAATCCTCCCTGTAGTTTCAAAGATATTTGAAAGGATTATGTATGATCAGCTAAGTAAGCATTTAGACAAACATAATATTCTCTATAAATATCAGTCATACTCCACAGAGACTGCTCTCATCGATCTCTCTGACAGAATCAAGTTTAGCATGGACAAGGGACTATATACAGGAATGGTTATGATTGACCTGCAAAAAGCTTTTGATACAGTCAACCATGCCATAATGTCTGATAAACTTCTAAGAATCTCATGTAATGGTATCAAAGTGGGAGAGAAATAGGTTGTAACATACCTGGGTGGTCAACTACACCAAGACCTGTCTGAAAAATCTATGGCTCAGAAAATCAAGTCCAGTCTCAAATTCCTTTACAGAAAGAAAATGTTTCTAAATCAGTACTGCAGGAAAACTGTCTGCATGGCAATGATTCAGTTGAGAATAGACTACGCCAGCAATTTCTATTACCACGGTCTACCAAAATTCTTACAGTGTCGCCTTCAGGTCGTACAAAACAAAATGATTAGATATGTTTTAAACTACTCAAACAGAACACACTTGGTAGCCAATGACTTTAATGAGGTTAAGTGGATGAGCATTGAAAACAGAATAAAATATCTGGCCGCAAGCCATGTATTTAACTGCATTGATGAACAAGCTCCAGAGTACCTTCAAGTTTTTGAAAGAGTAAATGAATCCCACCACTATAACACCAGACACAGTGTTAAAGCTTTGATTTTACCAAAGGTTGGTTCATATGGTATCAAGTCCTTCCACTACATAGGTGCCAAAATCTGGAACTCTTTGCCAGACGAGATCCAGACTACGTTCAGTAAATCTCTTTTTAAAGTGAGATGCAAAAAACATTTCATGTCAGTCCTCTCTGAGTCATAAGAAGAAATTCATCAATTCTAGTCCGAACGTTTGTATTATACTATATGATATTTTTGTTATGTCAATCTTGAGCAGTGGAGTTGATCATTACATGTGATGCCATTGGACTCTAGGCAGACTGGGACCACTACGGAAATAGGTTTCTAACTTTTAGTGTATATATCCTGTGTCTGGTTAGAATTCTTTTGCAAAGCAGTTAATGACTCTCCATCTAGTCACCGTTATATATGATTTTTGGTGTGCCAAATGCTATGTAATACACATCTTACTAGACCGAATCAAATCAAATCAAATCACATCAAGGGTTAAGTCTTAATATCATGGACAAGGTAACTATGGTCATCTATGGACCAAGCATAGATGAAGCTTTTCTGGTCCTTGTATTTTAATTAGTCATCAAAAGTATCATTTTCATAACTGGGCCCCCTTAAAGGTTTCTAATTTAATTCTACTGCCATTTATAGCTAAATATGACTTTACCAAAAAGCACCTGATTGATATTCAGCATTGAAATCATGGGGTACCTTTCAATCAGTTAATTGACTGTTGTGGAGTGATCAGCAATTGGTAATCCTCAAAACAGATTTCATGTCAGTCTTAATACCATGGGTAAGGTAACTATAATTATTTATGAACCGAGCATAGACGAGGCATTTTCGGTCCTTGTGTTTTAACTAGTCTAAATTTATGTAAATCCTGTTAGCCACTGAAAACTGATAACTTTCTTCTAATAATTTAGAAACCAAATCATCTAATCACTTTTCAAACCTTGAAACCATTAAAATGACATAAAGCCATATTGTAATCATTACAATGTAGCCCTGAAAATATCACAAGAGAACACAGACTTATATACAGCTTAGGTGATTGCTTACACAAAATTAGCATTTTGTAAGGTGTCTGACATCACTTTACTTCTCATACTGGAAACAACCTCCTGGAATAAATATTCATCATAAAACCTATAACCTTCAAACAAGGTCCAACATATCCTAGGTCAGATGGTGATTCCTTACGTTTTATATCGGTCATAGTTTTGGGTAATAGTTGATCAAAGATGAAGGGAAATATATTGATCATGAATTGATTTTGGGAAAATATCCTTCAAGGGTAAACATTTGAAAAAATAACAAATCTCTTAAGAGTATACCTCTGGAGTCCAAAATCCCTTTCCATGACAGTTGGTCATCATGTTTTATCACATATGTGTCATACAACACTAATGTGTAAACACTTGGCGTTTACAACCAAGAAGCTAGACTCAAAGCACACCTAGGTGATACCAGAAAGAAAAATCTACTGTACATGCATGTTATTCAAGGCGTAATTGGCCATCAATAGTGATTTCTTTATATTTCTTGATACAAAATTTATAACTCAGTTCAGGAAGAAACTCGTTTGTCTTACTCAGTTAATCTGATTATGGGTTATCTTCAAGTATTTTCCTTATTTCCTGTAAGTCATGGTTTAGCTAATCAAATTTTTGTAATGAACTAGTATCCCAGTTATTCAAGTTACGAATTGCTTCTACAAGAATACTTATGAGTATTTGAAAATCTATAAAGTCCAGATAATGATGGTTTTCAAAGTAAATGTTAAAGACTTTTTTGGTTGGAGTTAGGGCACTGATTACGTTCGATACATTATAAACTTCATAAGAAAGTTGATTGAGTACAAACTAAAGAGGTACTAATTACACGTTGGTGTTGTATTACAAATAGGTGATAAAACATGATGACCAACTGCAATTGAAAGGGATTTCGGACTCTATTGGTATACTTTTAGGGAAAACCACAGTGATACAAATCGCACCAATAATAACTATATTGGTTCTGACACCAAAATTCACACATGCATACTTATTTGCATATATACATACATACGTACATACATACATATATACATGCATGCATACATTTATATAAACATACACGCAAACTCTCTTACATGCCTCAGGTCATTCACTTTGTACTAAACCGAGTTAACTAATGCCGCGATATAATATCTTTCATTACACGCTTAAATTCTCTACTTTTGAAAGCCCACACAATAGGATTGAGGATAGAATTGAGTGTAGGAATGGAATTTAGTATTACAGATAACCTAACTGGCATCGAACATACAGGTAGGTCATCTCCGCAGGAAAAGGCATGTATTACCATATAGATGGCGCTAGGCAAATAGCAAACAACAAAAAGAGTAACTACCAATGCTACACATTTGATCAAATGAATATTGCGTCCTGAATGTAGCAGTTGTGGCAGACCTTTCGTTCTGATATTTGGACGTCTTCTTCTTTTTCCATGATTTAGTTCTTTATACCCCTGTTTGTTTAGGTCATTATTCACAACATCTGTGGCTCTCTGTGGCTCTTGTAGGATTTCTTGGGGCATTCCCATGTGACTACCTGCCAATGTCTTTTGGTCATCTAGTGCAACTGGGGATACTTCAGTTTGGTAAGAACATCCAGGTTGCACTAAGTCTGCATTCACATTTTTACCATACATCCCATCATTACTAGTGCTTAATCCACCATTGTCCTTTGCAAGTTTGTGCTTTCTTGGCTTGGGTAAAGGGGACAAAGCCTCACTTTCTGACTTTGTCTCAACATGTGGAATGTTATTCTTTCTTGTATATTCGGCAAACTGAACCGGATTCGAAGGTCTGCCCTCCAACTTTGACATTCTTTGACCAACTTGAATTTTTCTAAGTGGGAAATCCGACTGTCGTGTGGTAGAAATGACTGTTTGGGCCCTCTTTAATTGATACAATATCCCACATTGGAATATGGAGACACCAAAAACGTGAATCAAAGTTATAATCCCAAATAGAGCAAACATGCTTGAATTGCTGCTAGAAGTGGATGCATAGCAGCCTTCTTGTTCTATATCTGAGGCTTGAATGTTCCCAAAAATTGTTTTCACACCCGCCACTGACCACACTATCCAAATCAATGCAATTAATACTAGATGTTTTTGTCTTCGGGATCTGAAGGATTGGTTTGATAACAGTTGTTGATGTTGCATTGTTTGGTATGAAACAAAAGACATACCCAGCATGCCAGTCATAGTCGCATAGAACGTAATGACTATGAAGCACATATTCAATTTACAGACCAGTTGACTTTGCAATGAAAACATGTTGATAATTGCGCGAATAACCACAGCCACCGCAAATATGATATCTGTCACAGCTAAGTGAGATACCCAATAGTGGATGGAAATGCGGTAGTTCTGAAGACGTTTGACAGCTGTAAGAAGTAAAGCATTGCCTACAACCATAGCCAAAGGTATAAGTAGGTGAATCACATTTACCAGTACGTGGTAGAGTCTTGTCCTTACTTCCATCTGTTCCAGTTGATGATCAGGGCAACTTGTCCAGTTCTTCCAAGATATATTTGATGCACTACAGCTGAGAGGGTCCTCATTGCAATCAGAAGAATTCATCAGAGATGAGTTAGAAAGGCTGCAATTGCTAGAGAAAGTCATTTTAAGAGTGCTAACTAAATCAATCTTTCTTTCTTGAGTGGAGAAGTGTTGTCCTAAACAGCTTGGTAACGGTGAAGTGATAGGGACTATTGAAATGCGAATGATAGAGTCTCACCATGCAAAAATGCCAATCCTGCTTTCCTGAGTGGAATAGAAACCTCCCTTGCGTTGTCTGAGCAAGAGTGATGATATGGCCAGCCTATCAAAAGCCCTGTGCGAATTATAAAATGCTGGCAGGTGCCAATCTCTTGTCTACTGTGTGATGAAATCGTGAGTATAAAATTAGCACCCTTTCATACAACCTGCTTAACACCCACCTACTTTGCTTAAGATACATTAGTTGCCTTCATTAGAACAGAACTTCCGTAAGTCCTTTCATTGATATGCTAATGAAATCAGAGATGATTCATTAGCAGCAGCCAAATACATCTGCAATCCACTGTTTAATATCTAGACATAGTCAACACATCATGATATCTTGATTATATTTATCAAATGATATTGCATACACAATATTATACCTTTTGGGTCTCTGCTGATGAAACAAATGCTGTTCCCAAAATGATATGTATAAAAAGGTTCCAAATAAGGAAAACGAAGGATTAAATCATTGCAGCAATGTGAGTTATACATATTAGACTTTATTTCTGATAATTTGTTTAAAAAATCATTCATTGAAGTACGAGGAGTTCTGTGATACATTTCAAAATGCTTTTTTCACTCATAAATCACACGAAAGTAAATTTCCAGAGAAAATAGGGGAGTTTGCCATTTAAGTAATTCCTTTTATCTAATTGCAACTACTAGATACATATGGCAAGCCAAAGATATAACAAAAGTGGGCATTTATTGATATCAATAAATCATTTGACCTAGGATTAGGCAGACCTAGGAACTATCCTTGCTTTTTTTACAGAGTTTGCTGAGAATCCAACTGCTTCCCTTGAGGAAGCAGCTTTTCTTTGATGCTATGAAAAATAGTTCAGAAAAGCACAGTCTGCAGTTAGCATCATCAGATGTCACTTTTAATGCAGAAAGGATAAAAGGTAAACAGAATTGTTGAAAATATGTGTTCCAAGAAGAATCAGCTGAATTGTAAGGGCTTCCATATTTATTGATATCAGAATAGAACGCTTGTGTATAAATGGTTTATAGTCACATATGACTGGTGACTATACTGTTGTTTGTTACCTATTGTCAAAGTTCGAATATAAAACATGAAGGTCGATCATAGATGGCTTTTGCAGGAGCCGTCACCTAAATCGAGATGTAAAAATGAGTTTTCTCAATTTCCAATTGAGTACTTGTGGAATGTCTGTTTAAATTACCTGTCATTGCGAAATAAGAGATGAGAAATGCTCTAGCTTAAGGCCTACACACATTCACACATACTTACTCCTTACCAAGGTGCAGAACCAGTGGGACCCTAAATCTCCATTTTTGAGGAATAACACATCCATATTGATCAAATGCTCTTTTTGGTATAATTGTCTAACTTATAACCGTCCAGGATAAAAATTCAGGGAAGAACACAATATGAAACAAGGAAACCGTACCATAACGAGAGTTGGACCTTAGACTCGTGACTCATGACCTTTTATGACATGATTACCAAATCTGTTTATAATCCAATTGTGGAATTGAAAATCTTTTCTACATTAATTATTACACATGCCATAGTCCGTTTAGCTTTCCCTAACCCAAACCATGGTTAGTACTAGTATAACTATTACTGCTTTTGGACATTAGTCCAAAAATTCAAGGATCTAATTGATGAATTCTCCATGGAGGCAAAAGCTTTACCAAAGATTACTCAATCTTAAACACACTTATTTCACTTTTAGATTTCACTCTCTGGAATGCAAATTACATTGTCCAAATATCTTTTTCTTAAAAACCCTACAATTGATGTGACCATTTTGTCTGGATAGATGAAGCTCCCATCCAACAATGGAACACTGGTAACAATACCGCCAAAGAAATGTAAAGGAGGCATTGAGAATCCTAAAAGTCTTGAGTTGTGGTGTTAGTTGCATAATGAAACAGACACCTTTTTATATTCAAAACAATAATTCATTTACTTATTTATATGAACATCTACATGTACTTAATATATTTCAATATCTTATAACAAAGGTAACAAAGCAGACAATGAACATATACATCATAACAAGGAGCACAATTTAGATATAACCACTTTTATTCACTTTCAATTTTAAGAGGTTCATTGTTAGTTATTAAGAACTTATTTTCCCTTCAGTACATGTTTCAATCGCAGTTTTTTTTACCACTGTGTGGGTTCAAAACTTGCTCGGTGCAAGTGCAAATGTTGCCAGTGACATGAGATAGGAGGTTTTTTTCCCAGGTACTCTGGATTATTTCATCCCTTACCAAAATCTAGTCACTATCGAGCCTTTTTATGACGATGTATATAGGTGTGTATTAGCACATTTCCCCATCTATCGTGCTCTATATATGCTTGTGTATTTATAACATTTCCTGTTTTTCAGTCAACAGTGAATTCAAAACAATTAAAAGTTTTGAAGAAAGAATATTATTCTTGTCCAGCGTTTGTCTTTCCATCGTGGTGTGAGACAGACAATCTTTAATCCTAGTGTACAGCACAGGGATAAAACTGAAAAACCTAAAAAAATGCTTTTCTGCCAATTATTTTGAAACGAAATCATCTCAACACTTTTAAAACCTTGAAAGCATTCACATAATATAATCTCATATTGTAATCATTAAGATATAGCTCTAAAAGGATGGCACGGCTAAGAAAAAGGTGAATGCCTACAATAAATTAGCATTTTCTAAGGTGTCTGAAATCACTCTACTTCTCATACTGGAAACAACCTCCTGGATTCAATATTCATCATGCACAGGTAAAGCTTTGAAACAAGATCTATCACATCCTTGAACACAGGGGGATTCTTTATTTTTCATTTATATTAAATCGGGTAATAGGTGATCATAAATGAAGGAAAAGATATTGATCATGGATTGAATTTGGGGAAAATCCTTCCGGGGTTAAATTAAGAAAAAATATAAAAAGGTCTCTACATGTTTTAAAGTAGTTTTCTTTGAAACACCTATATATGAACTTAGCAAAACATTTATTGAAGGAAGGAGATTGTTTGCAAAATGATTTGTATCAGATATCTACTTTTCTACCTTAAAGCCACACGCTTGCGAAATTGTAATGAACTTACTTAAACTCTTTCTATATTCAGTCTCTTTCAGTTTCCTTTACTTCTAGCTTCCTCAACTTCTACGGATTTGACTGCAATACAAATTAGTGATCAATCTGTCAATGGTAGTCTTGCTAAAAGTGCGAACGTATCCTTTCTACTGCCTCAGATGGGTGATGGATTATATCATCACTTATATCCTTTTTGAATACTTGTAATAATTACTTCTTTATTTTGTGCTTATTCACTTTTCTTATAACTTTATACTATATCAATAATAATCAGTCCCCTAACTCAGGTCAAAAAGATCTCTGAAAACCATCATTACCTATTATTTTTAGATTTTCAATTACTCTTAGATATTCCTCTAGAAGCAATTCACAATTTGGATAACTAGGATACATTACAAAAACTTGATTAGCTAAAACATGAATTGCAGGAAGTAAGAAAAGTGAGTTTCTTCCTGAACTTAGACATACATCATTTATCAAGACATATAAGGAAATCAATATTGACGGAAAATTTCGCCATGAATAACATGCATGTAGAGTAGATTATTCTTTCTGGTATCACCTAGGTGTGCTTTGAGTCCAGTTTCTTGATTGTAAACGTCAAGCGTTTACACATCGGCATTGTATGACACATATGTATTAAAACATGATGGCCAACTGTCATGGAAAGGGATTTTGTATATACTCTGGAAACGCGCAGTTAGACAAATCTCACCAATTTCACCAATCACACCTTTTTTGGTCCAGACACCATATTCATACATACATACATAAATAGATACATACCTACAAACATACATGCTCACACTTTTACTTATATACATGTATGGATATGTACATACAAACTAGCACTCATACATGCGTACAAACATGCATACTCACACTCCTACTTATATTCATATGTACATATATACATACTTAAATACAAACAAACATACATACATACATACATACATACATTCATACTCACACCCTTACTTATATACATGTACAGTGGAACCTGTCTACATTGAACGCTCACGGGAAATGAAAAAGTGTTCAATGTACGCAGGTGTTCAATGTATTCAGGTTCCAAGTAATTGGAGGTCGGTTGAAATAGAAACAAAATTAAGGGTAATTAGAGAAACATGATCATTTCATTGCAAAATCTACTTAAGTCTTTACCTCACTTTCTTCATATAGTTAAAAACTTCACATGTTCAGCATTTAAAGGATATCACTAAACAAAACAGTTAATCTTATGTACCTCATTTGTCCTCATTTTCAGTGAAAAGTTTCAAATCAATACAGAATGTTCAAAGTAGACAGGTTAAATGTTGCCTGCGGCAACAAATATGGTGTTCAATGTTCAAGGTAGACAGGTGTTCAATGTATCCAGGTAGCCCCCCATTGATTTTCAATGGGAGTGTGCCGGGACATGAAAAATTGTTCAATGTACGCAGGTGTTCAATGTACACAGGTGTTCAATTTGACAGGTTCCACTGAATACTGATGTACATGCAAACTCGCACGCTTACATATATAAAAACAATCATACATACTTGCACTCAGACTTATATTCATACATACATACATACATACATACTCGCATTTACACAATCATACCCTTAAACTTGCTGACATACCTCAAGTCGTTCAGTTTGTACTAAAACGAGTGTACTAATGCCACAATATAATATCTTTCATTACACGCTTAAATTCCCTACTTTTGAAAGCCCATACAAAAGGATTGAGGATAGAATTGAGTGTAGTAATAGAATTAAGTACTACATATATACTACCTGGCATCGAACATACACCTAGGTCATCTCTGCAGGAAAAAGCATATATTACCATATAAATGGCACTAGGCAAATAGCAAACAACATACAGTGTAACTACCAATGCTACACATTTGGTCAAATGAATATTTCGTCCTGAATGTAGCTGATGTGGAAGACCTTCCGTTCTTATGTTGGGACATCTACTTGCTTTTCTGTTTAGTTCTTTATACTGCTGTTTGTGAAGGTCATTATTCCCATCATCTGTGGCTCTCTGTGGCCCTTGGTGGTTTTTTGGGGGCATTTCCATGGGACTACCGGCCAACGTCTTTTGGTCATCCAGCCCAACTGGAGATACTTCAGTTTGGTAAGAACATCCAGGTTGCAATAAGTCTGCAATCACATAGTTACCATACTTCCCATTATGACTAGTATTTGATCCAGCATTGTCGATTGCAGGTTTGTGCCTTCTTGGCTTCGGTAAAGGGGACAGGGAGTTTTTTCCAACATGTGAAATGTTATTCTTCCTTGTATATTCGGCAAATTGAACCGGAATTGAGGTTCTTCCCTCCAATTTTGAGGTTCTTTGACCAACTTGTGTTCTAAGTGGGAAATCCGACTGTCGTGTGGTAGAAATGACCGTTTGGGTCCTTTTTAATTGATACAATATCCCACATTGGAATACGGAGACACCCATAATGTGAACCAAAGTTATAATCCCATATATTGCAAACGTGCTTGACTTGCTGCTAGAAGAGAATGCATAGCAGCCTTCTTGTTCTATATCTGAGGCTTGAATATTCCAAAAAACTGTTTTCACACCCGCCACTGACCACACTATCCAAATAAATGCAATTAGTAATAGATGTTTTTGTCTCCGGGATCTGAAAGATTGGTTGGATAGCAGTTGTTGATGTTGCATTGATCGGCAAGAAACAAAAGACATACCTAGCACGCCAGTCATGGTCGCATAGAACGTAATGACTATGAGGCACATAATCAGTTTACAGCATAGTTGACTTTGCAATGAAAACATGTTGATGATTGTGCGAATCGCCACAGCCGAAGCAAATATGATATCTGTAACGGCTAAGTGAGATACCCAATAGTGGATGGAAATGCGGTGGTTCTGAAGACGTTTGACAGCTGTAAGAAGCAAGGCATTGCCTACAACCATAGCCAAAGGTAAAAGTAGATAAATACCATTTAGCAGTATGGGATAGTTTCTTGTCCATATTTCCATCTGTGGCAGTTGATCGAAGCAGCCAGTCCAGTTTTTCCGAGATGTATTAGATGCAATGCAGCTGAAAGGGTTCTCGTTGCAATCAGTAGAATTCATCAGAGATGCGTTAGAAAGGCTGCAATTGCTAGAGAAAGTCATTTTAAGAGTGCTAGTCTTTGAAGGCAAACTAAATAAGTCCTTTTTGAGTGGAGGAGTGTTACTCTAAACAGTGTGGTAATCGTGAGGCTATATATGCTTATGAAATACAAATGATAGTGTCAAACCTTCCAAATAAATCCGATCTTGCTTTCCTGAATGGAGGAGTGCTCTCTCTCACGTTGTCTGAGTAGTATGACAAAATGGTCAGCATGTGCGAATCCCTGAAGGCTGGACGGTGCCAATACTTACCCGTGTGATGAAACGGTGAGTATAAAACTAATACCCTCTCATGTAATCTGCTTAACACCCACTTCCTTTGCATCAGATACATTAGTACCTAATACATTGGAAATGCATTAGTTGCCTTCATCAGAACTTGTAACTTAAGACCTTCCGTTTATTGGCTAATGAGGTGAGAGATGACACATTAGCAGCTGCTAAGAACATCCACAGTCCAAAGTTTGATAATAATACATAGTCAACACATCATGATATATAGATAATATCTATCAAATGATATTACTTACACAATATGATTCCTTTTGGGTCTCTGCTGATGAAACAAATGCTTTTCCCAGTATGCTATGGATAATTGCATTTCTGTCATACATATTAGATTTCATTTCTGACAATTTGTGAAAATAACTATGTATTCAAGTACGAGGAGATTAGCGACACATTTCATTTTCACTCATATAAAACACAAGAAATCATTGATATCACATTGTTTATGTCCAGGGAAAATGTGGGAGTTTGACAGTGAGGTTGCCATTTGAATATTTTTTTTTTATCTAATTGCAACTACTAGATACATATGGCAAGCCTAAGTTATAAAAATGGGCATTTATTGATATCTTGAGTAATTTAATGATATCAATGAATTAATGATGTGACAATATCAATTAATAATTTACTGATCCTGTATTAGTAAATGCAGTTATTTATTGATATCAATAAATCACAGTATTTATTTGTATCAGTAAAACATTAATTGATCCCAACAGATAACTTATTGATATCAATGATGTATACAATTACTGATATCACTAATTAAGCCTAAGTTATAAACAATTCTGATATCACTTATTAAGCCTAAGTTATAAAATGTCTTTAAAATTCATTAAAACCATCAGTACCTTGATTTCTATTAGTTTAAGATTTCTAATTACTCATAATCATTCCTCTAGAGGCAATTCATAGTTTGGATAACTATGATAAAGCCCCTGTCTCGCACTGGAAAACCTGCGTCGCTACCGTAAGGAATAAGGGAAATAGTAAATCGTTTTGGGATCGTAACCTTATTTGGCGTGATCCGTTACCACATTGTTGCCATCGCTGAGCTTTCGCAGTGGTCAGTTTTGGGTCGAGATCACGGCCATGTGCTGCGATTTTTTGAGCATGTTCAAAAAATTGTAACAGCTTAGGCCGCGATCTGACTCAGTGCCGTTTCCTTATGGCAGTGTAAAGCCATCGCTGAGATTGTATTTTGAACGTGACGCGTTCGGTCCACTCGCAGTTGAATCCTTCTGCTCGTTGTTCAATCAGAGATTTGAGCGTGGGAAACCATCTAGCAATGTCACTGCGACAGCATTAACGATTCAATAGCGATCTCATAGAGAGCTTTGCGATGTCACAGTGAGTCGTTAACAACGCTATAGCATTCCCAACGACATGCAAACATGTCACGTGATGCGCAACATTTGCGTCACTTCCTGCTGCGGGTGTAGGAGAATGAATATTTTCTTTTATTTTGAAAAATGATTTAAGAAGAAATTGTGATCAGAACCCAACCCCAAAATCTTTTACAAATGTCCCATTCACAATCTCTTAATCCATTTATCACTTGAGATTTCCTTGAAAATTGTCGTCTGAACTTTATGATACTATAACTTTCAGAATTAATCATAAGTTAGAAAATGTTTCAAGGAGACTTGTAAGTTAACTTCAGTTAAACATATCTTCCTGAATTATTTTTGGAATATTGCTTTTGTTGGAGTAATAATAAATGAAATTGCAATCTCCAAATCTCAATTAGCCCATTATAATCAAGTGCAAATTCTAGGAAAATGGCTCATTTAAGGCTGTTGAGGCTTTTTTGGGTGATTCTGGTACTTTTTTGTATGTTAATTTGCATAATGTCTTTTTTTCAGGTCAGTGTCAGATCATGACAAATGTGGTATCATATTAAAGCTCTGACGTGTGGGAATTCATGAGAGCGTAGTTTTGGTAGTTTCACTGGTTGCCATGGCAACGGGAGCCAGAAATGAATCAAAAACAGAGGAAAACTGGTCATTTTCTTAATTTGTGTGATACTTAAGTGCGATTTACCACAATCAACACGTACTGATGTTTTTGTGGTATCGTTGTGCTCGCAATGTTGTCCGTGTACCCTCTGTGCGCCTTCTTAAATGTCGTAACACCATCTTTACCAACGCTACGGTGTCGTTCATGATCGTTATGCAATCGTTATGTCATCCCTTTTCCATTGTTGTTCCATCGTGTTTGTATCGCTATGCTCTTATTGTTATCGCATTTCTATTATAATAAACTCTTTACA
Source organism: Maea johnstoni (assembly GCA_963942565.1). Lineage (NCBI taxonomy): Eukaryota > Metazoa > Annelida > Polychaeta > Spionida > Magelonidae > Maea > Maea johnstoni. Next base: position 6,798,749 of record OZ012693.1, read on the forward strand.
ATCTTTATCAACTCGTTATTGAGTCACTTTTCTTGCTAACTAGGTCAAATGTCTTCGACACCAGACCGACCTTGCCCCAATTACTTACTGTATAAAGGGTAATGTTAACGTGTGCTTAATCTTCCCGAATTTACAGAATGGGTTTGAGACGGGAACAATAAAAACGTTATCTTTAATCATTTTTGTTGGTATGGTGTGGCAGACGGTGTTCACAGATGACGATGTGTCTGAGTCTGAATTCTCAGTGTGTGTTAAGATATGAATTTGTTACGTTATATATACTAGTTTTTTGTAAATAAATGAATCTTTGAACTGAATGAAAATGTAATTATTTATATATGAATTATCATATAATAACTCCCATCTCCGTTTACGTTTTCCATCCAACGAACTGGCCATGCTTTTTGTGACGTAAATTTATACCGGCCTTGGCAGGTTTGGGGATTATGCCTCATGTTTGCAGTACTCACAGTCTTTCACAGACAGTTGCCAACCTACCCACGAACCGGTCCTCAATGGATAAATTCAGGCGGACTGATAATTTGAGTGTATTCTAGTACTGTTTGCAGTACTCACAAAGTTTCTCCACCTGCCCACGAACCGGTCCGACTTGGATTTATGATGCTCTAATTGCTATTAATGCTCAGAACAATAGAGTCAGCCATGTCATCTCAATTGAGCTGGGATGGCTTTGTTGTTCTGCATTCCACGGCACATTCAGTGCATACAACATTTGTCTGCACTAATATATTCAGAAGCGAAAACACACACTTTCGGTAAATTTAATATCAGTGCAGCCATGTGCAGGACGGGAAATTAAAAAACGGGACAAAGTAGAAAACATCATTTTTCGGGAAATAAAAGTCCCGGGAAATATACCCGTTATACAGTATTCGATACTCCCGCGTAAGTTACCTAAACTTGATAAGCGAAAACACGACTTACAGAAATAAGGACATTTAAGGAAAGTTATAGTTTCTTTCTGAACATAGTAAATTATGTATCAAGAAATATATATGGAAATGACTATTGAAGGACGATTACGCCAAGAATATTATGAGTACATGTAAAGTAGATTTTTCTTTCTGGTATCACCATAGTGTGTATTACCGTAACTTGAGTCTGGTTACTTGATTGTAAAAGTCCAACGTTTTCACGTTGGTAATGTGTTACAAATAAGTGATAAAACATGATGACCAACTGCCATTGAAAAGGATTTCAAACTCCAGAGGTATACTCTTAAGGACAAGCACATTGACAAACTTGGTATTGTTTTACAAATAAGCGATATTAAAACATGATGGCCAACTGCTATTGAAAGGGATTTCAGACTCCACAGATATAATCTCAAGGAAAATCACAATGATGCAAATCACACCAATCATCAATATATTGGTCCAGACCGCATAACATACTCACATAAATACATACATACATACATACATCCATATATATACATGCATATATACATACTTACATATGCGCACTCTTACTTATATACAATGATTGACAAACAAGTGGGACTTCACAGGTTCCAGTCTGGATTCCCAAGCGGGTTAGCCTGGTCACTTTATAAATGTGCAGTGTTGTGGAGGGCTTTCTATGGTCCTGCAACTGAAAGACCCCTTGGAACTATTCGTGGAGAGAGTGAATTTATTTCCGTTTCCGGGTTTCTATCTCGTTGCAATATGACCTATACAAGGCTGTTGCAAGCCATATAAAACCGTAATTCTTTCTTCTTACTTATATACATAAATGCTTACGTTCATACCTACATACATACATACATAAACACACACACATACTTACATAAATGCAGACAGACTTTCTTACGTGCCTCAAGTCATTCACCTTGTACTGAAACGAGTGTACTAACGCCGCAATATAATATCTTTCATTACACGCCTAAATTCTCTACTTTTGAAAGCCCACACAAAAGGATTGAGGATAGAGTTGAGTGTAGTAATGGAATTAAGTATAACAGATACACGAACTGGCACAGGACATACACGTAGGCCATCTCTGCAGGAAAAGGCAAATGTTACCATATAAATGGCACCGGGTAAATAGCAAACAACAAACAGTGTAACTACCAATGATACACATTTGATCAAATGCATATTTGGTCCTGAATGTAGCAGTAGTGGAAGACCTTTCGTTCTGATGTTTGGACGTCTTCTTCCTTTTCTATTTTGTCCTTTATACCCCTGTTTGTAAAGGTCATTATTCCCAACATCTGTGGCTCTCTGTGGCTCTTGTAGGTTCTCCGTCTTTTGGTCATCTAGCGCAACTGGAGATACATCAGTTTGGTAAGAACATCCAGGTTGCAATACGTCTGCATTCACATAGTTACTATACTTCCCATCATGACTAGTATTTGATCCAACATTATCAATTACAGGTTTGTGCCTTCTTGGCTTGGTTAAATGGGAGTTTGTTCCAACATGTGGAATGTTTTCTTTTCGTGTATTTTCGGCAAACTGAACAGAACTCGCAGGTCTGCCCTCTAATTGTGACACTGTTTGACCAACTTGAAGTGGACAATTTGACAGTCGTGTGGTAGAAATGACTGTATGGGCCCTTTTTAATTGATACAATATCCCACATTGGAATACAGAGACACCAACAATGTGAATCAAAGTTACAATCCCATATATTGCAAACTTGCTTGAATTGCTGCTAGAAGTGAATGCATAGCAGCCTTCCCTTTCAATATCTGAGGCTTTAGTATTATAAAAAAATGTTCTCACTCCCGTCGCTGACCACACTATCCAAATCAATGCAATTAATACCAGATGTTGTTGTCTCCGGGATCTGAAGGATTGGTTTGATAGTAGTTGTTGATGTTGCATTGTTCGGTATGAAACAAAAGACATACCCAGCACACTGGCCAATGTCACATAGAAAGTGATGAATATAAAGCACATCACCAGTTTACAGCCTAGTTGACTTTGCAATGAAAACATGTTGATGATTGTGCGAATCACTACAGCCACCGCAAATATGATATCTGTCACAGCCAAGTGAGATACCCAATAGTGGATGGAAATGCGGTGATTCTGAAGACGTTTGACAGCTGTAAGAAGCAAAGCATTGCCTACAACCATAGCCAAAGGTAGAAGTAGATAAATCCCATTTAGCAATATGCGGTAGTTTCTTGTCCTTACTTCCATCTGTGGCAGTTGGCGATCGAGGCAACTGGTCCAGTTCTTCCAAGATGTATTTGATACACTACAGCTGAAAGGATTCTCATTGCAATCAGAGGAATTCATCAGAGATGAATTTGAAAGGCTGCAGTTGCTAGTCATCTTAAGAGTGCGGGCAAACTAAATCAATCTTTCTTTTTTGAGTGGAGAAGTGCTGTCCTAAACAGTATGGTAACAGTGAAGCAATTGGGAACTATTGAAATACAAATGATAGAGTTTAACCATGCAAAAAATGCAAGTCCTGCTTTCCTGAGTGGAGAAGTGCCCTCCCTTGCGTTGCCTGAGCAGTATGACGATATGGCCAGCCTACCAAAAGCCATATGCGAGTAAGAGAATACTGGCAGGTGCCAATTTCCTGTCTCCTGTGAGATGAAACTTCCTTTGCGTGAGATACATCAGTACTTGAGACATGAGACACATGAGTTGCCTTCATCAGAACTTGTAAAGTGAGTCCTTCGTTGGTTGGCTAATGGGGTGAGTGATGACACATTAGCAGCTCCTAAGTACATCTGCAGTCCACAGTATAATAAGAATACATAGTCAACATACCATAATATATTAATAATATCTAAACAAATGGTATTACTTAACCAACATGACACCCTTTTGGCCTCTGCTGATAAACATATGCTGTTCCAAGTATAATACAAATAGAACGGTTCCAAGTAAGGAACACAAAGGCCTTCATTGCAACGAAGGGTCATACATGTCATACATTCCAGATTTTATTTATGATAATTCGTGAATATGGTTATAGAAGTACGAGGAGTTCTATTGTTATACATTTAAAAAACAAACATTTCAAATCGTTGAAATCTCATTGTATACGTCCAGAAACAATATGGGAGATTGACGTTGAGGCTGCCGTTCGAAGACATTGTCATATAAGTGTAAAGCCAAAGATGGGCATTTATATATTGATATCAACAAATGATTTATTGAATCAACAATTCACTGCATTCATTGATATCTCTAAAACGTTTATTGATACCAACACATACCTTATTGATATCATTAAATGTATACAATTATTGGTATCATTAATTTATTGGTTGATATCAGTAGTCACTGATATCAACAAATGGCTGCATTTATTGATATCAATAACTCACTTCTTGATGTAAATAAATGATTTAATGATATCAATATATGTTGTATTCACTGATGCAATAAATCATTTATTGATATGAATAAAGCATTTATTGATATCAAGAAATGCTGTCATTTGTTGATATCAACGAATCATTTATAGATATCAATCAATGAATGTCTAGTTTTATTCATTAGAGCCGTCTATACTAATTGTTTCCTTGCCTTATAAACTATTAGGGTTCCAAAACATCAAAACCATAATGGCAGGCCTCTAGATTATCCTTGCTGTACTTTAAGTTTGTCCAACATCCAATTGCTTCCCTAGAGGAATTTCAAATTGTAATGAAGGAGGGAGAGATGCTTTTCCAAGAGAGTTCTGAAGAAGAAAAGCAGGCTGTGGGCCCTTTCTTTTTGATGCACTGAAAAACAGTTTAGAGAAGCACAGGCAGTAGTTCGTATCATCAGATGTAACTTTTAATATGGGCCGTGCTAAAGGCTTTTTAGTGAAGTGCCTGGCGAGGGCGAGTTGCCTAGCAGGTCACCTCATTAGCTAACAATTAATCCTGTACCCCTGTCGTGTGAGTTGATTGTAATTAGTGGTCGCAGAATGAAGGAGACAGGGTTTCCATGGGTGACATCTCATGATTGTTGGGCATGTCAAGGGAGTGGGTGGTTAATGAAGGTAAGATATAGTGGAAGAAATCTTGGGGGATATAGATGCATGTTATTTACCTTGCTCTGGATCACGTTGAGCAACAGGTGATACTGAGAGGGATAATGCGATATTTTCTGACTCAAATTCTGCTCTACAAGCAGTTTTTGCATGAACTGGAGGCATCCACGTGTTTGCATAGTACTGGGAGCCTTCACTGGCTTAATGATCAGTACCTTGGAAAGAGGAGAGTGTCTTATTGGATACCCAGACATGCTGGCATCAGGGGTAATTATAGGGCTGATAATGCAGCCATATCAGGAATTTCTGCTTGAGTGACAGATATTTCAATTCCTTATTTCGAATTTAAGATAAACATCAATGACCTTTAAAGAGCAAATGGCAAGTGGGATGTAACAATTGATAATACACTACATGTAGTTCAGCCTCTGTTGGGTTGTGCTCTGGAGATTCTTCAGCTATTCAACTTAAGGAGACAGTTTTGGCAAGGGTTCAAAAAGGTCACACCATTTAACTCACAGTTTTATCTCAAGGGGATTATTGATCTTCCAAATGCACCCCCTGGGATCGCTCTCTGACTGTGAAATAGGCTTTAATTGAGTATGTAGAGGTTATAGACATTAGGAACAGATATTTTACAGCAAACACTCTCTAAGAACTTTTTGATAAAATCTCTCCAGACTGTTTTGTATCTCTATATACTTCATATTTGATTATTGATATGACTCATTAAAGCTTGCTGACATGCGTGATTGTCTTATTACAAGAAATCTTCGCTATGCGGCGCATCTCCATCTAACTGTCCCTCTATTTACATGCAATTGAATAAAACAAAGCAATTCTAGAAATAAAAAAAACACAGAAGGTATAGACATAGAAAGCGGAGCATGTTTGAATGTTTTCTTGAAATACTACGTTTCTGTACCTTTTTCGATAATTTTCCAAACCAAAATTATCTAGTTAAGAGTTTGGCATGGGAAATCTTAAAAATCACTCAAAAATCTGTTGCAAAATCAATCAACCGATAGGATTAGTGAGTGTCAATAATTTGTTTGTTTTTCTAAAACCATGAGCATATTGTTCATCGCATTTCTAGCAGAGTTCCTAATATTAGAAAATGAATTTTCTAGAAGCAAATCCCTCTTTTTGCACAGTGTTCCTCCCTATCTAAAAATTTGCTGTTTTTTATTGTCTCCATTAAATGAGGCCAATCCGTTGTACCAGATTCAGAGTAATGACATTAGCAATGTATTTCATAAATAGCAGAGAGAATTAGATGAATTAAAATGTAAAACCAACAAAGATGATAGAGAATTATACATCAAAAATCCATAATTACAATATACACACTCATGTAGATATACTTTAATCAGGGGGCAATCTATAATTTCAAAGGTCGTCTACAATGAAGTGCCACTTTTTATATGGAAGTTTGGTTCATCTAATGTTTAATTTGGCAAGCAAAATTTCTTTAACCATCTGATTATAAAGCTTGCATCTCACTTGCGCTTATGCAAGGGTGCCACCCATTTGCCTGCTTCTATAGATTACTTCTTGTGCGGCTAAAATCACAGTATTCATAGTTATGTTAATGCGGTGGGTACCAAAGATCGTATCTTCATCTGAAAGTTCGAGGTGTCTATCAATCACTCTTCTTTTCCAACAATCAATGCTCCTCCACAATCTTATAACATCATCGCCCTCAAGAAAAGAATGAGCAGCTGTTTCTTCTCTGTTACAAAATAAACATATGGACGAATTAAACAGATTAATTTTTAAAGTGAATTTTATTGGTCATCACTCTATCATGTATCAGCTTAAAGTGTACAGGTCTAAGAAAATGTATCAATTAATGGTAATAATAATGTTTATTGACCATACGTGCAACATGAAAAAGTACATATTATCAGAAATTAAGACGAACATAAGAAAACTCACTAACACATGTATAACCAATATCCAATACCCTTAATATTGACGTTAGCATCAAGCAAATATAAACTGCATTTCATGATATTTATTCTTTAGATAAAGATGTCTACATAAGGAATGTGAATTGCAAAATTTTACATCATAAAATGGTGACGAACAAAAAACTTAGAATTATGGGTATGAAGGAGTCAGACCTCTCACCTCTGTGAACTTTGTGAAGACAAAGCTGAGAGTCAAGGATATGCACTTTTTGAATGTATTTATACCAGAAAATTATGGTTAGACGTACGTACACTATTTGTAGAACATCAATTAAATTGAATGACTGGCAACGACTTTTAGGAGATCCAGAATCAAATAAACCAATTAATGTCATTATTCAATTAGCCAAAGTCTTCATTTATAAAAATAGACAGTCCGCTAGGAGACACAATATCGTTGGCTTTAAAACAATATATAAAGATCCATTGAAACTATCAAAGATGTACAAGCCACCAATAATAGTCGTTGTCTGCATAAATATGTATACACACACACATATATATATATATATATATATATATATATATATATATATATATATATATATATATATATATATATATATATATATATATATACATATGTATACATATATATATATATATATATATATATATATATATATATATATATATATATATATATATATATATATATATATATATATATATATTATATATATATATTATATATATATATATATGTATATTTATATATATATGTATATATATATATGTATATATATATATATATACATATAAATATATGTATATATATATATATATATATATATATATATATATATATATATATATATATATATATATATATATATATATATATATATATAGAGAGAGAGAGAGAGAGAGAGAGAGAGAGAGAGAGAGAGAGAGAGAGAGAGAGAGAGAGAGAGAGAGAGAGAGAGAGAGAGAGAGAGAGAGATATATATATATATATATATATATATATATATATAAGTGTGTGTGTATGTGTGTATGTGTATAATCGTATATTATAAAATGAGATTTTCTTTTATGTCCGTACACGGACAGAAATGTCAAATATGTTTTGTTCTTCATATAGCAGGAAAAAATAAACAAAACATGCCCCTTTGGGGCGGAATTACAAAAAACATACGTAGAACCAAATTAATGGATAGAATGTGGGTAAATCGAGCAGGGGTACTGATTCTAGTAAAAGGACTATATACAACCAAACATCACGTCCATTAACAGAGCAGGTTTCATATTTCGTGATACCTTAAAAGAGGGACTAGGGTATCCATCCAATATCGTTGCATGTTTTTATCTCACCCTAATAAATTATACTAATCGTATTACTGGCTATGCACAAAGGTTTCATTGCATCTTCATAACATATACACTCTATGTGTTACCCACAAGCCAATAACACACCTGTTGAGGATTTCTTTCAAAAGATATTTTAACATGGATAGAGTTATCAAAATTTTCTCTATACATTTTTCTCTCTTCCAAAGTAACATGAAAACTCACAGGAAGATTTTTTTTATATAACGAAACTGTCTATTTTCATTCAGTTTTGTAGACGAATGTTATTTCGTCTTTACATTCGATTACGAATATTAAAACAGCCTTCATTTGAACATTGAACCATTTGAAAATAATTCCCAAAATTTCCCAAATTCTCTTATGTTGCAAAACCAGACATGTCACATATCCCCAGATCACACCCAATGACGAGAATGATTCTATGAATGATAACTATTAATGAAAAATGCGGTCGAATGTGTAATTTAGATATTAGGGCTGCCCCTTATAAAGGTTTCTAATTTGATTCTTCTGAAATGTAAAGCTCAATATGATTTTTAGCCTCCAAATTGATAGTCAATACTAAAATCATAGGGTACTTCAAAGCAGATTTGTTGTCAGATTAAGGGTTTTGTATAATAAGGCTAAATTGGACAATTGCTATTGGTGGGTAGAACCAGAGTAAGTAGAAAACCAGCAACAAACTTAAAGTCAATGGCAGCTTTCTTGCAAGCATCAAGCCGTTCACTTCGTACTGAATGGATTGCGCCAAGGACACTTTGTAATATCTTTCATTACACGCTTAAATTCTCTACTTCTGAACGCCCACACGAGAGGATTGAGGATAGAGTTGAGTGAAGTGATGGTATTAAGTATTATAGATATACTAACAGGCATTGAACAAATACCTTGGTTATCACTACAATAAAAGCCATACATTACCATATAAATGGCACAGGGCAAATAGCAAGCAACAAATAGTGCAATAACCAATATTACTGATTTGGTCAAGTGTATATTTCGCCTTGAACAAATTGGATGAGGAAGATCCTTTGTTTTTATAATTTGACGTCTTCTTTTTTTTCCTTTTAGGCCATCAGACACCTGTTTGAGAGGATTAATGTCTCCAACCTCTGTGGCTCTTGAGGAAATGTTAGATTGTATTTCAACACTATTGTGAAAGAATCCCTCTTTGTTTGTTTTAGTTTCATCAATTGAGGACGGGTCAGCTGACTCCAGTGCCGTGTGCACTGGATGGAGTATGGCATCATTTTTGTTTTGCATTGAATCTTGTAGGTATCCTTGGCGTTTGACTTTGGGACGGCCTGTCAACGTATTTGGGCCATCTAACGCAACTACAGAGTCTGCAGTATGGTAAGAACAATGAGGTAGCTGTAAGTCTGTTACCACACAGCTGGCATACTTCCCAATGTGCCTAGTGTTCAATCTGGCGTTGTTAATTGCAGCTTTCTGAACTCTTTGAGTGATAATTTGGGTAACATCATTGCTTAGAGAGGTTGTTTCAGTGCGTGGCATGTCATCCTTACTTGTAACCTCAGCAAGCTGAACGGGACCTGATGTTCTGACTTCCAAATCTGACGTTCTTAGACCAACTTGATTTCTTAGTGGAAAATTTGACTGATGTCCAGTAGAAATAATCGTTTGTGCTCTCTTAAGCTGATACAGTAATCCACATTGCAAAACAGATATACCAACAATGTGGATCAGAGTTACAATGCCAAACATTGCCAATGTACTTGAACTGCTGAACGAGCTGAACGCATAACAACCTTCCTTTTCAAGAGTAGCGGCCTGACCGTTGCCAAAAATTGTCCTAACACTGACCACTGACCATCCTATCCAAATCACTGCAATGGCTACCAGATGTTTATGTCTCTGGGATCGATGAAATGTGTTGGATGTCAGTTGCAGGCGTTGCATCGATTGCCATGAAATAAATGACATACTGAGCACACCGGTCATAGTCACATAGAATGAGGTAACTACAAAGCACATAATTACTTTACAGCTTAGGTAACTTTGCAAGGAAAGCATACTGAGGAATGTCCGAATTGCCACGGATACAGCAAGTAAGATATCTGTAACGGCTAAGAGAGATACCCAATAGTGGATGGGAACACGATGGTTTTGAAGGCGTCTGACAGCTGCAAGAACCAAAGAATTACCTACAACCATTGCAGAGAATAGAAGTAGCTGAATCATGTACACTGGTGTTTGAGAGGATTGTGTACTTACTTCCATCTCTGGTGGTTGCAGATCGAGACAGTTTGTCCAGTTCCTCCTAGATGTGTTAGATGCACTGCAGTTGAAAAGATCCTCATTGCAATCAGTAGAATTCGTCAGAGATGAGTTAGAAAAGGTACAGTTGATAGAGAAAGCCATTTTCTCTAAGGATTAGTCTCTAAAGGCAAACTAAGCCAATCTTACTTTTCTGAGTAGTGTAGTGCTCTCACACACGTGGTCACGGTGGTGAAACGGTTTGATGGCATACAGTAATCAGATGCAAATGATAGTCTCAATAGGCGAAAAAGGCCAATTTTACTTTCCTGACTGGAGCAGTTCTCTCTCTCGTGATGTATGAGCACTGTGATGACAGGGCCATCCTACCCATACATCCACAGCACAGAATGCTAGCAGGTGTCAAGTTTATGTCTATTGTGTGCTACTACGGCGAACGGAAAGCCGACACCCCTTTATACAACCTACTAACTCACACTTTCTTCCCTATATTACATCACGACTTATATACACATTAGCTGCTTTCATCTGAATTTGCGTAGGCAATTTTGTGGATGACCCAACAAGATGGAGAAATTTGAGGGGTTTCTGTTGTTAAGATAAATGCTGTTAGCCGTATGATGTAAATAAATGTGTTGAGGAGAACGATGGGTTTCATTGGAATGAAAGGTCTCATGCAAACTGTTTTCTTCTGTAAATCCATGAAAGGTACATTTAAAATGAAGGAATTCTGTTGAACATTGTAAAACAAAATAAAAGATGTATATACACATATATATCACAAGAAAACAAATTTTCTTGATCACAGATTCTATCACATTTTTGGTAAATGGGGTACAGACTTCAATATTTACACCTCTGCAGTACATCCTACCCATATACATTCCGTATATTAACTACATTTTACCATTATTTCCTGAAATAGCCCAGACACTACTTTTCCAAAAAGAACAATGAAGGAAACAACTTATAGCTTCCACCAACTATTGCATTTATCCTTAAAGACATTGCACGGCCCTTTGTCTGTGATGCCGGGAAATGCTACTTGACATGACAGGCGTTACCTAATTCCCCTGAAAGTAGACAGGAAACCTATCCTCGGCCTCATTAGTAACCTCATCAGCCTTCGATAAACTGACATATCTGACTATAGAGCTAATCAAGGCCAGAATTGGAGCCTTGCCAAGTCTCACTGTAATGTTTGTTAAAATCAATTTCTCAAGAGTAGAAAAAGATGCACTCCTACTAAAGATTAGATTAAGTGTCTTGGCATAGTAACAAATGTTAAGTAGCTGTTTATTCTACCTTTACAACGTTTCAGATGATTAGATCATAAGAAATATCTAATGTCAGTTTGCCCATGATTGTGACAACCTGATTTGCATATAAAAATCATTTTGGTTTCGAGATTTGTGGGTTTCTCTTAATCAGGACTTTCCCCATTTTGAACGACCAGTATACCCCACCACACTTGGCGTGACCTTCATTGCATTTCACTAAGTATTTTAACTTCAATTTCTAAGAACGCGAAACCTTTCAAAATCATATATTGCCCACAGGGCTACGTTAATCATATATTGCCCACAGGGCTACGTTATAAGTTAAATACAACATACATATTAAGAATTACCCAACGTTCTCATGAAAGAGAACCAATCTCCATATATATTTCAATTACATTTGCTACTGGTAACCTGGTATTATTGTGTTGGGTACACCATCAAGCTTATATTAAAGATGATATGAATGTAAATATCGATTAGCTTTTGTTAGGGGAAGAAAATTATTGATATTTTACAAATCAAAATGGAATGTTTTGATGTTATAAAACCTTCGTATTATTTAAAAAAAAAGATATTGACTCGAAAGCATGTTTAAGTGAACTTAAGACATCATATACAGATAAGATGAAAGGCCAAGTATGTGTCCTGGATACAAACATAAGCCTCAAGTTATATTTAACTATGTCTGTACTACTAACATCATCTCATGTAAATATTTGGATGTTTATTTAGATATTTAACCACCACAGGCAAAGGAATTCTCTGCATTCTTGGACATTCTTTTGACTCCAGAATTGGGATAAAAAAGACGTATTGAATATATTCATTTTGATACAACATCAAGATAATAAAAGTTACTCATTATTTTCGATCTCTGAAATGTGCTACTAAAGTGGTTTATTTGGCAAATAAAAAACTTGTAACTCTGCATACAAGCAGCCTGATAATATGGGCTAATAATGCAAATCATATATTGTAAAAATTATAAGTAAATATTAACCTATTTTGGTGATTTCACATGATTTGGGTAAATGTTAACCCTGACATATGTGAACCGGGTTAACGTTTCCGACTTCAATGGCAGTGCAGGTAAATCATTGCTTTTGAGTATTGGGAGATTGTTTACCCGCCTAGGGTTAGATGTCATCTTATAATAAGGGGTAAACGTTTATTTCGGAGGGATCGGCGAGTAATTATTTTTTGTGATGCATAACCTTTAACATGTACTAATATCAAGTACGATATAAGGTACATAAAACATACATCTAGAATAAAATAAAACTGCCACGGCAGTCCAGTTATTGATGTCTATTCTTTGTTATCTTGGCTTATTTAGTTCTTTTCCTGCAGGTTTTCTTCGTCTCTCTTCCTCTTCTTCTTCCTCGTCTCCTTTACCACAAAATTGTGCTGGTGGAATTACAACGACTTCTGTTTTTATGTTTTCACACTGAAACATCATATGGATATGAATTCACTTTAATTGTGCGAGATTTTAAGATATTATTTCTCTATCTCTACACCATAACCATAACATACTTCTACAGTAAATGCTGAAACGTGGTTAAGTGTACTAATTCACGGTAGATGATGTTCTATATGTAGGAAGAACACACCAAGTATAAATGTAAAGAATTCCAACGTTACAAACAAATCTTAGTCACTTACTGTTCGAAAATGTGTATAAAACCAGAGACAATATTCCTGCATAGTCTCTATAAAACCTCTTAGTAGAGCCCTCACAATACATAACCCAACCTCAAACTGGCCGCCACGAAGTAACTTAAAACTGTTATCTAGGTCACTGCTCCTTTGTTTTAGCTTATCACCATGACTAATACTAATGGAAACGTGGTCTTTCAGTTGGTTGATATGTGCGACGACAGGAACGACAGGAAGTATGACATATGTTTAAACTTCACTGAAACTTCGTCAAACATTTACACAAAAAGGTAAAGGTATTACTATGACATTCACTGCAATGGGAAAACCTTACCTTAAAAAGTTGAGGTTTACCGAAAAATAGTGTAGGTTCTCTGTTAGAGGTGAACCTTAACATTTCAAGCGGGTTATCATTTATCAATGAAAACTCATTTGGGAAGATGTTTATCTAGTAGTAACTAATTAGTGCAAAGTTCACCCACATTATACAAAGGTTAATCATTTTCAGATCAATGAAACTCCAAACTAGTTGAATCTTTACTGATCCTTCTTACAGTGTAGAGTACTCGGAATGATATTAGTTTTCCTTTTGTGTGAAGAAAGGTGAGAAGAAATCTTTGTACTATTTTCTCAAAGACTATACAAACTGATGGCACGCATATACATGAGGTGCATCCATTAGAAGTTACGAAATCATTTCCTTTATATCCTGAGATTACCCGGTAAGCCGGAAAGACCATTGTTTGGCAGCTGCTAATGAGGATCTGCATCACGCATTTCATCTACAATACGGTGTTCCAAGAAATCATTTTACAGATAGTATGGCATACGCGTGGCAAGGATCATGTGTCAGGATTTTAACTTCAGTAGGATGTTTGTGCCAAAATGGATTTCATTAGCTTACTTTGGGTGCTGGCCAAGCAAGCACATTATAATAGAATACAACAGTTCTTGGCTACCTCCCATCTTGTATTTGTATGGGTGTTTATTGACTGTAACGGTAGTTATGGAATCATACAATTATATGAAGTGAATAAATACATAACATAATTAACAAGAAAGAACAGAAGAAAAAATTGCTGTTTGTTTATGGGCACCTTAACATGTGTAAAGGATCATTAATATGAGGTAGGTTAAATATTGCGTTCTTCACTCACCTAGCATCTAACTTTCTTACCAACATCGATGCATAGCGGTCAGATGTGTTCACGTATGACAACCCTTTGATTTGAACAATCCTAGTAGGGCGACCTAAGTGTTAACAGTATCCTGCAGTGTGACCCGTATCCCCAAACCGTTGCAAGAGTCCATTATAGCCTCGAACTAAGTTATTTTAACTCATTGATATAGGGACATCTAAGAATAAGGTGCCTTGTGTCTTCAATTTAAAAAAGGTCTCATCATTGGAATATTATCTTGGTCCAAATTTCTTTCCTTAACTTCTAATTGCCACATTTAAGTGCACTAACGCCACACACGAGCTTCATAATTTCACAAGGTTTAATACGTTTGGGAAGTTGGTCTAAAATGCTCCATCAAATCAGACAATAAACATTATTTTCTGATAAATGTATAGCTCGTAGTTGCTTTCTGAACATTGTTTCTATAAGACCAACGCTCTTTCCCAAGCTCAAAAAGGGTATTTTTTCACATACTAGTATATAAATTTCTCCAATCTTTTTCCACAAATCTCGTCACCATTAATTTCAGACAAATCCCCGAGGCAGCATTTAAGGCTTTTCTTCCTTTACTGTCTTTGTCATTCGTCCTCACATTGTTCACCCACTAACGTCAACATTTTAAACAAAGATGATTGTAAACTGTTTTCTCCTCTATGATATCCTTACCTGCATGATCTATATTTACTAGTCTGCTTCTGCTGCGCACAGGTCTCTCCATACACTAAAACTGCATTTTTTTGAGGGTTAAAAGCATAGCGCCACCTGTTCCTACGCAACAAACACCTAACGTCCTATTAATCTCACTTTTACTCATACATGATGTCGCAACGTCACACGTCATCAGAGTTACCAAGTCGTACAAAGTTAACAACGTTAATTGCACAACACAATTCAAAAGTTTCCAATTTAAAGATTAAAGAGTCAATAAAAGCAATATACATGTATCTAACAAGACTCATTTCATCTTGAGTAAAGGGCACATTTTTCCACTCCATCGTTTACATGTTTGAAGTGTTTATTGATAAATTCTGGTGACTCTCTCATTGCTCCTAACTTGCTAAAATGATTTCTCCATACTTCTAAATTCTCTTCTAGTTCATGTTTCACTACCCAGCCTTGTTTTTTTTAAATGGAAATACAAATGTGAGCGATCTCGCGTATTTCTATTCCTGGCAATTGGCAAATTTTACAATGGCACCTAATGAGCAAAATCAACATTTTGCGGATTTGAAACAAAAGGTATGTGTATATTATCCAAATTAACATAGAAAATCAACATCTAGGCAAATGTCAGATATTTCGGTCTATCCACAAAGCGGCACATGTATACAGCAATCAGGTCAGCCTGTTTCTGTGGGTCCAGTGGAGACTCGGAGCTGCGAAGGAGAGAAGGAGAGAAGCTAGGCCGAGGACCACAAAAGAATAATGTTTCACGCTACGATATCTTTCACCACGCATCTCAAATGAAGCATTTGCTATGGAACTTTATTTTCAGAGTGTAGGTCTCGCTAGATAAAATTGGTCAATTTTGAATTCATGATTGGAAATGCACAGTCTTACACTGAGTATCAGTTGAGTGTGATATGAACTAATTAGATGCAAGTGAGTATAGGTCTCACCAGGCAAATCAGGACATATTCGTTTCCCTGGGTGTGGGTGGAAGCAGTGCTCTGTTACTCTGCATACAAGCAGCCTGATAATATGGGATAATAATGTTAATCAAATAGTGCTCGTGGTGATATTAGCTTGCCTTTTGTGTGATAGAAGGTGAAAAGAAATCTTTGTACTACCTGTTCACAGGCTATGAAGAATGGTGGCACGTATATACATAAGGTGCATCCATTAGAAGTTACGTACGTCATTTCTTTGATATCCTAACAAGATGGAAAGAGCATTGGTTAGCAGCTGCTAAAAATATCTACAATACGGATTTCATCAAAATAGAGTGTTAATATATAAAGTCCTAGAAATTATCATACAGAGAGTATGTTATGCAAGAGGCAAGTCTCGTATGTCAGGAGTTTGACTCGGCCAGATTTGATTATATTGGCTTACTTTGAGTGAAGGGCCAAGCAACCAAATGAAAGCAAGGTAAAATACAATAGTTCCTAGCTACCTTCCACTTTGTATTTGTATGTATATGTTTATTGAGTGTAACGGTAGTTATGAATCATGCACATTAAACAATTATATAAAATAGATAAATAAATAACATAATGAACAAGAAAGAACAGACGGAAAAGTGGTCTAAGCATATGCACACATTAACATAAAGACACTTATTTCCCAAATGATAAATGTTGAAATAAAAATAGCATTTCTAAGAATAAACAGAGAAATAAAATCATATTTGGCAAGAATTAAATAAAAAAAATTAGGAAAAAATTAAGTTTTATCCTGTCGGCCATCTTAGAATTCAAGATGGCCGACATCGTAGGGTCCTAAATATGTCATAAATTGATTCTACAACCCATAAAACATGGTTTTAGACACTTAGATCTTGTTTCTACCATACTTTATGGCTGAGATATGAAGAAAAACAGATTTTTGTGGCGGCCATTTTGAAATCCAATATGGCGCTGGTTACCATGGCAACCTGGTTGGGTACCCGGCTTTAAATGATTCTCCATTGTCTAAAGTACAACTATGCCAATTTTCACACTTTTGTCAAAAAAGTGAACAATTCACCCAAATGTTGGCTCTTAGCCTCCCCACTAACAAGTGTAAATGTTCATTAATATGAAGTACAGTGAAGACATATAATTCCTGCACTAGATGCGTAGGCATCCCGGACATAATACACGACCGCACGCCCGGTTGAGACCCAGTTTCCTGGACGTGGATGCACGGATGATCTCACAACAGAACGTAGCTTTGATTCGCAAGTTACGTGGGTCATTGATGTGCTTTTCTTATCTTTTGACATGTTATCCATGGGTGTTTGTACAACCAGGCACTGACAGACGTCCGGTCGCCTGGTGCAGGAATTAAATGTCTGTATTGTAGGTTATCGCGTCCTTCACTTATAAAGCGTGTAATTGTCCTACTAATATCAAGGCATAGCTGGTGGATGCGTTCAACTATGTCATCCCTTTGTTTTGATAAATATGTAATATTTAGCTGTTATACAGTTTGTCGTCTAGTTTGTCTCTTCGTATAACTGGGATTGACTTTACCCAGTAGAGTGGCCTGAATGTTATCAATATCTAGTCCTTAAAAGCATCGAAAACAAGTTGTCTTAAATCATTGCAAAAGGGCCATCTAAGAATAAGGTTCCTAGCGTCTTCAAGTTCAAAAAGGTCACACGTGTATTTGGCATATTCTCCTGGTCCACATTCGTTCCTTAACTTCTGATTATCCCATTAAAGCGCACTAGCACCGCACACAAGCTTGACTATAATTTCACAAGGTCTCATAAGTTTGGGTAGTTGGTGTGAGATGCGACAAGGGGGAAAGGTAAGGGTTGTACGTCGCTTCCAGCAGCTTAGGTCATATCACGACGAGATAGAAACCCGACACCATGAAGAAATTCCTTTCTATTCACGAATAGTTCCAAAGGGTCTCTCAGTTGCAGAAGGACCATAGAGAGCCCTTCACAACGCCGCACATTTATATAGCGACAAGGCCAACCCGCTTTGCGATCCAGTGGAGACTCGAACCTACGAACTCACGCTTGGGTGCCAGGCATTGTAACCACTAAGACACGCCGGATCCTTCTGAAATGGACTACCAAATCAGATAAGAAAAGGGATAATTGTAACTTTGACTCTATTTTCATTACTTTAAAAAAAAAAATTACCAAATCAATGTATAAAACAAAGGTGGTATTGAATGACTTTTCTACATTTATAGTCGTCTTAGTTTCCCCTACACTAAAATCTGGTAAAATAATCATACCGCTATTAAGACATCAGTCCAAAAATTCAAAGCGTTTATTGGTAAACGCCGCGGAAATTAAGTTGAAAGGTTATTCCTTCGAAAACGCATTTATTCTTTTTGTAATTTCACCTTTTATAATGGAAATTACACTGACCGAATATTTTCCCTTGGGTTTGTTTGTTATAATAAAAACAAATAAACATCCCAGTGGGGGTAATATGATGGAAGGGATACCCAAGGGAGGATGGTTTTCCCGAGGGCGTAGCCCGAAAGAAAATCATGACAATATGTCATATAACAGGTATGCATGACAATGTCATATTTGTATAATATACAAATATGGCATCCCTTTGTATTCAACAGGAATTACTCCCCTGCGAGGATTGTCGCCCGAGGGCGTAGCCCGAACGCAACAATCCTCTCGAGGGGGGGGGGGGGGGGGGGGCATTCCTGTTGTACAACCCACAGGGATGTCATATTTGTTTTATCATACCGAACAAAACAAAGCACAAAAGGGAGAATAATGACAAATATCAGAGATTTTGTATATATACTCTTTTGTCAAAGTTCTACAAATTACAATCAAATGTTCATAGAAACAGTAGGCTCAGAGGGCATGGTAGTTTAACATAACAGGTGTTCATGAACTTATTTGATAGTAACATTCATCAGTAATTACTGGATTGCACAATGTTGAAACGAAGGTAACAAAGCAACAATAGATGATACTCCTATGCATTATGAGTTGGGTCATAAACTGAAATTAACCACTCCTTCAAATATGCATTACTACAGTTCCATTTTAAGATATGATATGCATGCTGCAAAGAAATCATTTTATATCCCTCATATTTCCACATGTTTCCACAGCAGTCTTTCAGCACTA
>OZ012693.1:6820629-6825629 GCA_963942565.1 Maea johnstoni
TTGCAGATGGTAAAGATTACGAAAACAACTTAACAGAAGTGTCTAACATATTCATCTGACTGCTTTAAATTCTCTTCTGGCCTTTATAGACACCAAGGAAAGGAGGCAGACACTATACAGGGCCTAAAAGTTCTCCAATGCCAGTTTTTCAACAGATAAATACATTTTTCCTTCAAATATTTTTCAGGTTCTTCTTTTGTTCACTATATATATGTATTCTCCTAACTAAGATATATTTGGGTTACAAGGATATTGCCAATCTGGCCTAAATGCAAGACCACAACTACATTGAGGTACACAGCAGTTTACCATGCTGGACCTGTTGTCAAGCACTTGTTTAGGTACTCAGCCTCGCTTTGAATCCAATATGGCCGAACTGTGCATAGAGCCTATATTGCAGTACCATCCCTTCAAACAGGGCCATAATTCCTTAACAAGTATAAATTTCTTTAAAGAAAGATGATTTTCCTTATCCAAAACTGATATTCCTTAATCATTTTAAAGGGCAACTGCGCCATTGGGATAACCTGTGCTAAAGGTGTAGTGCCATATGGTAGGTGTCAATTGCCCAACTCACAAATCCATTCCCAGTACCTGTTGAAGAGGAAATTGCAATTTTCTATAAAGCCAGGTGCTTCCTACCCAATTTCATGTGGGCGTCTATTTTTGTAGGTCACATGACCCTTTCCTGTCATAGGCTAAGCACCACTGCTCTAGTGCTGAGTGACACTTACAGCTACAGTCAGTGCAGTTCTCCTACTCATGTTGGGAAATTCATGAATCATGGTGATGGGTGCAGCATATGGATGTAGAAATAGGACTGACAGGAATCTAAGGGACAAAAGATCATTTTATACAATCCCTAATCCAAACATACATCCAGAAAGAAGGAATTAAGCAGCACAATGGCTTCACAACATTGGTACTGAATGGAGTGTCAAGAACTTCAAATTTGCTTCATATATAAGACCATATGAGGACCACTTTGAGGTATCAGGATGCTTCTTGGATGATATGCCGGTAAAACCAATGAGATATCAAGAGAAAAATAGTTGAAAAGATATGCAGTGCCAACCATTTCTGCATTCAAGCAGTATTTAGTGAATGATAGCCGTGCCAAAAGAGCAGAAAAAACACAACCAGAAACAGGGGAATTATATGTGTTTGAACAGTCATTTAGATTTATATGATTAAACCTACACATATGATTTAAGCATCAGGCAAACGATGCATTTTATTTGTTTTTCATCAAACACTCTTCTATCTTCTATCAATCAGAGTTTTTATTGCAATTGAAATAACTTCTTTAGGTAATTGCAGAGGCTATCACTATCATCTATGAACTGGGTGACCTGTCATTGTTTAGGAGCATTTGATTTACTAAATAGTTATGTTTTTGTATAGTTAGAACTCAAATTGACTCTTGCACCTGATAAGGTGATTGGGTTACTTTACAGTCACGTGGGCAGTTTTATATCCGTTTCCTCGAAATATTGCATAGTTATCAACATATTTACACATGTGTTACTTCATGTTTATGCACTAGAAGTGAATGGGTGAAAATGTTACGCGTTTTACAATAACAGAATAAACAAGTGGGTCACTGAAATATTGAGCGACGACGATAATTCCTCTTACAGACTGTTTAGCGGGTTTGCCACAATGCTTTTACGAGTGCGAGACGGTGTCAAAACACCTCCATTCAGGGAAATGGCGACCGGATGTGCAGTTATTGATTTGAGTCAGCGCATCTTCGTCAGATGATGGAGTTAGGCGTACATGGCTAGACCTGTGATCTGGCTTAGAAGAGGTCAGTGAGATCAATAACGTACCTGTATGACACTTGTACGTTTGGGCCTATTTAGGGCCGGCTCTCTCCATGGCAGATTAAAAAGGCAGCCGTATAGTAGTAGTAGTAGTAGTAGTAGTAGTATTAGTAGTAGTAGTAGTAGTAGTAGTAGTAGTAGCAGTAGTAGTAGTAGTCCTTATTGAGTATATTAAATGATGCAATTGTACACTTATACCAAGAAAGGAAATAAGAACTGAACATTTTACAGCTGTGATAGAAATAAAAAACAAACTATACATACAATTCCAACTACCCTTACACGCTTGACACTCTTACTAAAGTCAACACGTTGCCAGCCTCTATGGCCGAGCGGGCTAATGCATTGCATACTTACCGCTTGCTTTAATGAGGCCACTTTGATAAAATAAAATCTGCCATCATGACACATGAATTGTGTTTTGTTGGACCTGCCTCCCTGGTAGAGCGGTACATTGCATTGTGCAACAACCGTATGCTTCAAGGGGAACAAGATGATAAAAAACATACCAGTTTCGTTACAGCCAATAAATGATATATAGTATCATGACACAAATACTTTGTCTACATTGAGCCTGCTCTTAAGTCCGAGTGGTCAGAGTTTATGCCATTAGCAACATTCCGCGCCATGGACAGAGCGAGCGCTCTATAATGCACCCGTATGCTGACATAGGTAGACATAGGTCGTGAAAGTAACCCCTCTGGCGACTCTTACAAAGGGAATTTCCCTATTGTTGCCACGGGACATTGACAATTTTGCTTGCCAAAAAGCGTAAAACGTACCCTATCAGTCGTAGCTCTGTGGCAAGAAAAGTAGCTCGGAACACCCCCATTTGTTTACATATATCGAATGCAATTTAACAGAGCAAGAACATATCAAAAAATAAAAAAATCCTTCGGACTAAATATTTTTTTACAACTCATTACGTGTGATATATTGCCCTATATTTGCTTCTTAGCGAGCGCAACACGACTCCAACAGTGGGAGTTCCCTCCTATTGTTGCCACAACAACAGGGAAACAAGGGGTGCGTCATTGTCTTTCCATTTTCATAAAAAAGCAAAAAACGTACCCTTTCACCCAAAGCTCTGTAGCAAAAAAAGTAGCTCGAAACACCCCCATTTTTTTCATATATGAAATGCAAATTTACAGGGCAACAACATATCAAAAAATAAAAAATTTCTTCGGACTAAGATTTTTTTTACAATTCATTACGTGTGATAAATTGCTTTGTATTTTCGTCCGTTTTGGTAAAAAAAGGGAAGATTTTTAACTCAACCCCTACCATTCCACATTAGGCTATGCAGAAAATAGAGTAGGTTTTGAAACACAGTTTGTGCAAGCAAAAAGGGGAACTACTCTTTTACCTGCATGCAAATTTACGCTTATAAAGACCGCCAATTTATTTTTTTTGTGCACGAAAAACACAGAATGAGCTGACAATGTTAAAATGCGCTATGTGGTGGCCCCTTTTTCCATCAAATGGCCACTTTTCAAAATTCACAAAATTGTCTCTAGCAAAAGAAAACAGCCAAACAGCCAATTTATTTTTAAATTTCCTTTATTTTTGTCCCACAATGTATAACATATCCAAAAATTAAAAAAATCCGAGGACAAAAAAAAACTGGTGCGGGCATCCTTAAGGGGTGTAGACAAACCTAGGGTATATGAAAGCCAAATCAAGCCATTTTCAAAAGGGATTGGCATAAGCTCTCCCCATAACAGTTATCCCTAACAAGGTTTAATAACAATAAATTAGTAAATTTCAGTCATTTCAGACCACCCTTCTAAGATACATTTGAAGACTCTGAATTATCATCTTGATGACAGGAAGTAAAATAATATACATAGTAAACCCCGTCTAGACTCCATTCCCACGAGGGCCGGCTTACTGACTCACAGGTGTTACTATTACCTCTAAGTGATCAGCGCGTGTGTATTTCATAGCAATTAGGACATAATGGTTTCTATCCACCAACACAGATCAAAGGTAAGAGCCCTGAAAATGACAGTTTCCTTATCAGCTGATGATCCAAACATAAATTTGCCTCGTCAAATCCATTTAGTAAAGGAATTTGTTTTGTTAGCGACAGTTCCATAAAGTTTCACTTTTTCAGGCATTTTTGGATAAATTTACCCTAAAATCAGGCATTATGGGTACATTTTATGGTAGTTTTAGTCAGTATTTTTCAAAGAATATTTTAGTGAGGTTTGCAGTTTCTAATCAGAATTATACATTTGTACATTTGGAAACAAGCAATATCCCATTTCAGTATTTTAAAAATAAAATACCCTAAAATCAGGCACCATGGGTAAATTGTCCAGTGTTTACTTTAAAAGTTGTAACAAATTACACTTAAAGAATAATTGTGATTAGCACAACTGGATTTCATAGCAATTAGGACATGATGATTTCTATCCTGGATTCCACCAGCACTAATCAAATGAAGGAGCACTGAGAAGGACATTTTTCGTTATTAGCTGTTAATCCAAATTTGAATTTGCCTTGTCAAATCCATTAGGTACATTTTCTTATTTATAAAGTAGTTGGAGTCTTAGATATCTGTCCAACCTTCAATGGAAACACTGAAAACCTCAATCATAATAGGTTAGATTTATACCTATCACTACGGAGATCAGTGCTGTCTCACTTCTACTTTGAGATAATGACCCCTGTAATGACTTCCTGTCACTGCTATCTCTTGAACAGTCAGAGGTTGGTGCTTAAAATGTGTAACCCTGTCTTGGTAATGGAAGCCTCCATGCCCAGCCTCAGGCCTGGTTTTTACTCACTTTCATAAGCCATAACTGAGGAGCGCAGAGGACAGTCTTGTGGGTGGTCTTATTTGAAAGGTGACATGTATACGCCCATTTCGAACCTATACCATCATGATGGTGCATTTGCCCTTTAAGTATGGAAACTGATTTTCCATTTCGTTCGTAAAAATCATTCATATTTAAAGAAAGATCATTTTTCATTGAAGAAAATCCATTTTTCATCAAGCAAGAAATATCATCTTTCTATTCCTTTTACTTTTTTTTAGTTTACTCCTACTTCTTTCTCTAAATGTGAAAGGTATAAGAAATAGCAAAACAAAAAATGGAAACATATCTAGATCTGTTCAAAAACCATGATATTCTTTACGCATACATACATACGTAAATGCATATATAT
>OZ012693.1:6826883-6861378 GCA_963942565.1 Maea johnstoni
CTTTCATGACGCGCTTAAATCTCTGCTTTTAAAAGCCCACACATACGGATTAAGGATAGAATTGAGTGAAGTAATCGTATTAAGTATTACAGGATACTCTAAAGACATTTTACAAACACTCTGGTCATCGTTACAGTAAAAGCCATATATAACCATATAAATGGCACTGGGCAAATAGCAAACAACAAATAGCGCAATAACCATTATCTGATCAAATGTATATTTCGTCCTGCATAAATTGGATGTGTATGTTCCTTTGTTTTGATATCTTGAGGTCTTCTTGCTTTTTCTTTTTGATGAGCCGGCACATGTATGCGAAGACTATCATCTCCTCCAACCGCTGAGGCTCTTGAAGGAATGTCAGATTGTACCTCACCACTGTTCTGAGATTTCCCTTTATCATTTGTTTTAATTTCTTCAATTGAGGAGGGGTCATCTGACTCCACTGTCATGTGCATTGGATGGAGAATGGCTTCACGACTGTTTTGCAGTGAATGTTCGCGTATGCTTCTCAGAGTCTCTGGGCTGTCTAACGTCGCTCCTGTGTCTCCTGTATGATGAGAACACCCAGGTTGCTGTAAGTCTGGTAGCTCACAGATTCCATGCTTCCCATTATGCCGAGTGTCCATCCTGCGGTTGCTAGTCATTACAGATTCTTCAACTGGTTGAGTGGTAAAAGGAGCCAAATCTTTGCGTCGTGAGTTTGTTCCAATGTTTGGAACGTTATTCTGATTTTATATCATTGGCAAGATCAATTGGGAGTGAATTTCTGCTTTCCAACTCTGACATTCTTAGACCAACTTGAATTCTATTTGGAAGGCTTGACTGAAGTGTGGTAGAAATGATCATTTGCGCTCTCTTTAGCTGATACAGTATCCCATATTGGAATGCAGATATACCAACAATGTGGATCACAGTTACAGTGCCGTACATCGCCAATGAACGTGAACTGCTGAACGAACTGAAGGCATAGCAACCTTCTTTATCCATAGCAGCGGGTTGACCACTGCCGAAAATCGTCTTCGAACTCACCACTGACCATCCTATCCAAATCAATGCAATGGCTACCAGATGTTTATATCTGCAGGAACGAAGAGATTGATTTGACGACAGGTGTTGATGTTGCATTGTTCGCCATGAAATGACCGACATACTAAGAACACCGGTCATACTAACACAGAACGTCGTTACTATAAACCACATGATCAGTTTACAGCTTAGGTGACTATGCAATGACAACATACTGAGTAATGTGCGAATTGCCGCGGCCACCGCAAGTATGATATCCGAAACAGCTAAGTGAGATATCCAATAGTGGATGGAAATGCGATGGTCCTGGAGGCGTCTGACAGCTGCAAGAAGCAATGAATTACCCGCAATCATGGCAAGAACTACAAGCGTCTGAAATATATGTATCATAGCGTGAAAAGATGTTGTCTGTAGCAATATCTCTCCCTGTTGAGGGTCCTGACAGCGTGTCCAGTTCTGGCTAGATCTGTTAGATGCACTACAGTTAAAAAGGTCCTCGTTACAAGCAGTGTCGTTCGCCAAAGATGTGTTAGAAAGACTACAGTTGCTGTAGAACTTCATTTTTTCAGATTGTAGATATAACCAGGCAAAACTGGCCAATCTTAAGTTCCTGGTTGGAGAAGTGATCTCTTACACCGTGTAAAAGCGATGCAGTGGTATGAACTGATTAAAGACGTGACAAAGTGAAGGCCATTCTTGCTTTAGTGGGTGGAAATGGAGATATGTTTCACTGATTACTTAAGTAGTGAGACGATATGGAATAATGAAGCAAGTTATGGCGTGCTTGTAGTGATAGCCACCTGCCTTCTGTGTGATGAAAAGGCGAATAAAGAAGACCAAGAACGCTTTATATTGTCTGCTTTAATAAGGCCTGGTGTTGTTAAGTGTATGATTCACATTAATCTACCTACCCAGATTTTAACTCCCGATGTAGAAATGAAAACAAGTTGTATTCCCGTTGACCTACAGGCCAGGTGATCATCCGTTCAGAAGATAAAATCAGACTCAGATAACCAATAGCTTACCACAGCCTCGCAGCCTGCAAAAATATATTTATTTTCTGCATTTGAAAAAAGATATATTTTGTTAAATGAAACTAGTAGGGATTTTTACCCACCTTCAAAATGTTGTAGACGATCAAATCCTTATTTAGTTTTTGTTTTTTTCCTGCTCTGTGCGTTTTTTTTCTCTTCATACAAAAATGCAGATTATGTATTTGAGTACCGGTATATAGTATGATAACGTCTGTTTACAGTCAGTGAACATCACGATTTAAATTACACAATGACGTAGAATAGGGTACATTAAAAGAAAGGTTCAGACCTTGAACAAGAATAACAAATATCTATAACAAATTTATGAATATTCCTTAATGAATTACAAAATATGCATGACTGGACTAAGATTTTCTTAATCTAGCCTGAATTATGAATATTCAGCTGAAAACATAGCTATTTCGAAAGGAGTTTATTTGACTATATGGACCATAAACATCTGTCCACTGTCTATTCTTTAAAGCGTTTTTAAACATTATAGGTGGAAAGGGGGCTATATCAAATTTAAATTATTATTACTATTATTATCATTATTATTATTATTATTATTATTATTATTATTATTATTATTATTATTATTATTATTATTATTATTATTCAATAAACCATGTGTAGATAATATTAAATTAATTATAACTATAAATTCATTTAGTATTATTCCTCAATTAGTGTACTAAGTAATATTCATAAATGAGTTTAGAACTGTTAAAGATAATCTACGAATATTCATAATTGAGTGTGAATTATGAATATTCGTAAATCGGTTACGAATACGGAATATTTCTAATTCATAATACAATTACAAATGAATTGGGAATATTAAAAAATTTCGATTTGAATTTCAAATGATCTTTACCTTTAATATTGCTATATGTCCGTCATATGCCACTACGGTTTGTCATAGCAAATGTTAAAGAGTGGGATGAATTTACCTTTCAGCAGCCATTTGCATCAATTAACTATGCCTGGCCTGATATGCACTTCACAGGCTACACTATACACGATTAGGGTAAAAAATATGCAATGGTTGCATCCTTACATTAGGGGTTGCGTGTGTAATTTCTTTAATGCCACAACAAAGTTGAAAGAGCATCGGTTAGCAGCTGTTGAACCGGACTCGATGTTTTCCCCATTCAGTAACTGATGACTAGTTTTAGAGAACCAACACGTATATCATTATCATGTAAAGACAAACGAGAGTTTATGTTAGAGGAACAACTAGCAAGAAATGCTGATTAAATTTACTTTATCGACAGTTCTTCGTTGTTTCTATAATCTAAATATATGTCTCCAATTTGCAGTTTACAGAATACGTGGTTTGATTAATCTGCATATTGTAAACGCCAACTACATGCCTTTGTTGTCAAGAATATCAGTAAACCTACTAGGACGTATCCCATTTCGCGTCCTCTCTGGTACAATAAGTGCTGTGCCCAATACACTGTGAAAGAAATTAGGCCAAGGAAAATGCATTGACGATTTCTCAAGTGTATTATTGTAGAATTGTATTCTGCAGTCAATAAACATACGTTTATTGACTGATGCAGAATCAACTTGTTGTCTTAAAATCTAAGCTTGAATCTTAAAATGAGCAGAAAAGGTTTACCTCTTCAGGTACACAAACGCAAACACACATACAAACATACATACATACGTACGTACGTACGTGCGAGCGTGCATGCATACATAAATACATGCATATGTACATACAATCATACAAACATGCATACATGGATACACATCATAGAAGTGGCATTTTACAAGATAAAGAAAACCCCTTAAGTTAAGTACGATTTTTGCACTTGATGACCCCTTGCCTTCAATCGATGTACAAAATATTTTGTAAAAGAAAGAAACTTTTAACCGGAAGTGTCAAGGAAGAACAATGATTCGGCTATGCATCTTCTAATTATCATCGTGGATTATCGTCGTATTTCTACCAACTCAATTTTCTTTGATCGATCATTCTTGCGATGAACCATTGATCAATTGACTGATTTAAATAGTAGAAGATAGAGAAAATGACGAAAGTCGTGACGAAGAGACATTGGCGGCGTATGACAAACAATTAACAAACGTGCGGTATTGCAGACAACTCTCACTAACAGGCGCGCACTGGCTGGCATTCCTCTAATAACCCTAGCAGCTCCTGATGATATTCGAAATTGTGCTCGCTTATACAGGACATGATGATAATAATAATAATAATAATAATAATAATAATAATAATAATAATAATAATAATAATAATAATAATAATAATGATAATAATAATAATAATAATAATAGTAATAATAATAATAATGATTATAATAATGATGTTAATGATAATAATAATGATAATGATATAATAATACTAACAATATAAATGATAATGACGATAACAATAATAATAATAATAATAATAATTATTATTATAATAGTAATGATAATAATAATAATGATAATACGTACGTATGTACGGAGAGAGAGAGAGAGAGAGAGAGAGAGAGAGAGAGAGAGAGAGAGAGAGAGAGAGAGAGAGAGAGAGAGATTATTGTGCATGTATGTATCAAGGACCAAAGTTGCTCATCTAAGGTATGTATCAATCCCGGGTATCAATCATATTTAGTGGTGCCCGCAACTATGATACCATAATATGGGGCTGCTTAGTACGAGGCACATATTTAGTGTACTTTCTCTTCGAATGAGGGCGCTTCAGCAGACTTGTAAATCGACACCTGCTCCACTACAAATACGGAATCAGCTGTGATGCATGAGCGATAATAGGCAAGTTGCAGTGAAACTCCAATGTCCAAGGACGAGGCAACATGTCTATAACGCGACAAGTGCGACCAGTGAGGCAGATTGCCAAGTAAGCCTAACATATAATTAAGGGAATGATAATGTCGAGGGACTGGGTGGGTGACTCGGTGGTGTCCGATTGTCGATATGTTGCACAGGCGTACGACAGGCCTCAAGACGTACGTCAGGCCAAATCAAGGTGTACAGATGTAGGGTAATCCCATAAGTTATTTATAGATTGTTACGTCATCACTTGGTGGTGGTGGGACATAGAGAGCTAGTTCTGTATGTAGTGAGATGATTAGACAGGTTGCTTTTATCCGATATTTATATGTTTTGGATAGAGAGTACTATTTTATTATGCCAGTCAATTACTGTTTCTATGGTCCATGAACCTATGACCTGAGAGTAGTAGACAGGGAGTGGGCACTGTGCATGCATCATCAAATTTCGCTGCCTCGCACTATGGGTCATAGATAACCTGTGTACCCCAGCCTGGCTGCCTGCTGACCCCATCTCCTTGGCAACCTATCTGACCTAGATAGGATGACGTGGTTTCACGGGCCCTGGATTCCAGGCAACATCCTGCCAGCCTCTTTCTGAAAAAAATCACGTGACCAATACTTCCCCAGGCTACACCGCGTAACCCGAGGCGCACACACCCTAGGTACTAGCATGCTGTGCCTATGGGTTGCGGATCAAGGGGATGTATTTCTCTGCTATGACTAAAGATTTCAAGATAAAAAGGGTATACACAGTGTAATATCCCGGTGTAATATTCGTTCCATTCCAAAAACCTAGTCATGTTACATAATAATAGAAATGATGGATTTAAGTTTGTTTAAGGCAAAATTTTGATATTTTGTTCATTACAAAATATACCTACATAATTATGCAGTGCTAACTTTGTTCCAACTCAAAAGCACAGTGATCAATTCAACTTTATTCTAAATCATCATATCATTAGTGTCACCGCCAGCTTTATAGGAAATTAATTTCCAGGATATATTTGAACGGAGTTTATACCACATGAGGGGGTTTGTTTTATAAGAGAGATCGGTTGATTAAAAGCAAAGACTAAGATATGAAACAATTCTTAATAAGAAAATAGACATTTTGAATTCTAAATACAGGCTTCATTGAACCACTCAAACCCCCTCTGCATCAGGCACATAATCATTTCTTATCCTCATTTTTACCATCTCTAGAGGAAACTCTTTTTATGATACTTAAGTATCATATGGACTTCTTGTCTACTGACCTGACTCTGAAATAACTTTGAATAAATTCTTCAAAAAATGTGTATTAACTTGATCAACCTATATTGAAGCTGATCACAAAACTAAAGCATCAATCCGCCATTTCAGCAGTCCCTTCGCGCTCTCACTATTCATAATCGCCGCATGATCCTACTATTGACCAAACGTCTAAAGCAAGCTGAACAGCGAGAGTGTGAAGGTGCAATAAAGGTCATTTCACTCCGATCGGCAATCATTTAGGGGTGCGGTTATATGGATGTTTGACAACACCCCTTCCACAGAAAATTTTCCCAAACTCTACCCAAACGGTGCCCTTAATCAAGCGAATACGATATATATATATATATATATATATATATATATATATATATATATATATATATATATATATATATATATATATATATATATACACATTCTAACCATCTCCTAAGATGAAGTTTAGAATGTCCCTCAATTGCTTCATATACTAGCTGTTCCCCAGGCACATCACTTGATAGCTGGAAAAGTGGTCTATTCCATTTCTAATTATAAAGTGTTCCTTAAGTTATATTTGAGAGAATGATAGAGAGCTCTTCAGTCAGTGTTGTCAGTATTAGGTCAGTGCCAGAAGCTAAGAAATTTATAGCACAAGCTATAACTTCCTCTTCCTCAATTCAACAAGTGTAGAGAAACCTAGGCCTTCACAGAACTATTGTTAACATTACTGTATAAAAGAACTTCCTCTGTTTGTTAAATTCTTTCATCACAGATGTCCATGTCCCAGTTGATTCAAAATATACATGTGAATACAATGGGGCTTTAAATGAGCTCAAACCTCCTGTTTCCGAGTACAGCAGGGGTTATCAAGTCCTTTAAGTCCCTACTAATACATTCGCTACTGTAATTCAAACTTAAAAGGAAAGGAAATTGTGTATCTGCCATTGAATATGATCTCAGATATACCATCCCCTACT
The DNA here is from genome assembly GCA_963942565.1 of Maea johnstoni. Lineage (NCBI taxonomy): Eukaryota > Metazoa > Annelida > Polychaeta > Spionida > Magelonidae > Maea > Maea johnstoni. Next base: position 6,833,967 of record OZ012693.1, read on the forward strand.
ACAGTAAGTGCCCATCACACTAAGAGCTTGTCCAACCACCCCCAGAGACACTGTTCAGTGACGTCACACATAGCTAGTTCTGCAAGTGCCCTTACCTTTAGAATACAGACTCACTGTATGTCGATTATATCAGAGAATTCATATATTATACATAGGTGCTGAGCATAGAGGCACACAAACTTTCTAAAAGTCAATCTTAAACATTCCGTATATTACCTTAGATGATTAAAAGTATTTATCTAAGATATTACCAAATTAATGAAATATTACTCAAATCTTTTGAAACCAAATGAATCAACCAAACATTTCTATTGAACGATTGGATGAAGTTCAATATGCGGATTTATGTGTGGCCACATCTTTATAGAGCATACAGCATAGTAGACTTGTGTTGCGGTGACTATGATGGACCAAGTGTGAAAGAGAAAATAAAAAACAACAACGTATTTTTACCCGACCGCTCCAGAAGGGTGTGTAAGTTTAAATAGTCCAGCGGATTATCGCAGATTTTTGGGCAAATCGTTATTTTTTTTGGCAAAAGCACCTTATTTATGCTCCCTCCACTGAAGGAAGGTAAATAAATTTCAAGCAATGGCTGGTTGCCTGGCTCATTTTCCTGCCAAAGAGAACTATCATTTAGAGGGTCGCGAAAACGACTACGTGTATGTCCTTCAGCATATACTTGTAAAAAAAAAATTAAAATAATAATAGTAATAATAATAATGATGACGATGATGATGATGATAATAATGATAATAATATTCATAAATTGTTCATAAATTCATAAATTGTTCAACAGCGCTGCATATTGTCAAAGTTTGAGTCATAGTCCACAAAGCATCAGTGGGCAAGCTTGAAAAGGTGTGTTTTGAGACACTTCTTTAAGGCCTGACACGATGTAGAATCCTTCAGGTGTTGTGGAAGCGCATTCCATAATCGCGGTGCACTTCTGGAGAACGCACAATCTCCAAATTTGAGTCTAGTCCAAGGATCATCCAGAAGGCTCCTTTCGTCTGATCATAGATGGCGTCTGGGTTTATATGGCACTAGCAGCTCCTTGAGGTACTTAGGTGCAATCGGTTGAGTGCCTTGTATACCAGCAGTTGAACCTTTAATTGGATGCAGAATTTGATTGATAGCCCGTGGAGCTCGATTAGAACAGGTGTGATATGTTCATACTTCCTGGTTCTCGATACTATCCTTGCGGCACTGTTTTGTAATCCTCCTTGCAGCTTTGAAATCAAATCCTGTTGTATTCCAATTAGGAGAGCATTGCAATAATCGAAGCGAGACATCACCAGCGATTGCAACACGGTTTTTGTGGCATCTTCTGTTAACACATGTCTCGCTTTTACGATATTGCTCAGGTGAAAGCTAGATCTTTTCACGACACTTTTGACATGGGGTGCCATGCACAGCTGAGAGTCAAACATAGCTCCCATATTTCTCAGAGGTTCAGATGCAACGGACATATCCGTCCCCGCTAGAGAGAGCGACTTAATGTTCAGCTCAACTAGGGATATTGGAACGAGGGGGATTTTGTCCGGGGGGATTTTGTCCTGGGGGATATTGTCCGAGAGGATATTGTCCGGGGGATATTCCCCGGGGGATATTGTCCTGATACCATATAATATGGCAATTTTTGTGTTCCAGGGCATTTGGCAATCACTTCACACTGGACAGTAAGGCAGCTAGAGCAGAAATGATTATACCAGGCATCAGCTTCAATGAATATGACAGAACAGGTAATGGATTAAACCCCTCATTCCGCATTTGCTACTGAATTTAGATTTGGAATTTTGATTATCGTCACTTTCATATCGTCCTTTTGAGATTCATTTAAGCCTACACCCTTTTCCTCATAGATCAATTTATAGGCCACTGCTGAGGAGAGTTAGGGAACAAAGTATTAAAGAAAAGCTCATATAGGCTTGCATACAAGCAAGGGTTTTCTCTCTTTTTTTCAATAACATATTTCACTAGAACACAGTCGCTTCAAACATGCATTTTGGATATCAAATGGCAATGCATTTTGAAGGGAAGGTATCACATTTGTTCCAGTCTTAACTTTGTTCATAAGATATGGTATCTAGTAATGTTTTTGAAAAGATATCTCATTTTCAACAAAAAATCTGAAAAAAATGAAGACGAACTTTGAGCTGAGGAAAAATTAGAAAGCATATGATATCCTTCCCTCTTTGGTCTTTCCTCCATATTTGTGAAATTTGAAGGTTCCCGGTTCATATTTGTAGATAGGAGATCCGAATGAAAACACTATGTATGTACTTTAAAAAAGATTTTTTACTCCCCAAAGTCATTAAGCTACGCAAAGTGCAATTGGGGTTTGTGTTGTAGGTGGAGACCAAGGAAGCTGTGGTCTACTCGATGTGTTATGAGGCGAATTCAAGTAACCCTGAGGGTAAATCGCGTACACCACAGCTGCCGAGGGATCTATTTCGTTTGTACAGCAGTTTACTGTCTTCCACCAAGCAGGGATCAAAAAGGGCGTCTTCGTACCCTTGAGCAATACCCTTGTTCCTTGGACAACACATTTTAAGTCTAGGCGGCTTAAAGAGCAAAGGCTCAAAAGTGTGGGGTACTTCATACTATTTAAGGCCTGTGATTTGTGGAAGGTAGCCAATTGTGGTACACGTCCAGCTAGAATGCTCTAACAATGGCAATCAACGATGTTCATGAAATTATGACATGCAAGGCTTTGATGGTGTGTTCATTTTTGTTTTTTCAGGGAATGTAAACCTTTCGAACATGACACGCTGGTTTGAAGGCATTCGTAACTTGGCTTGGTCTCACCCAGACTTCTTCCTTCAAGATACCATAAAAAATGATGGCCTTGTCTTTAACGTTGGAGCCAGAAACAACGTGACAGATCAATACTACACACGCTTGCCATGCCTGTTCCGTGGGCACGTGGCTTCAGATATACCTTTCCCTCCTCCAGATCAGGGCCTTAAGGTTGATTTGGTTCTCCACCATATTGGGAGGACGTCCTTGCAGCTTCTTCAGAACGTGCATCACCTCTCCTCGCAGGACCTGCTGGCATCTGGTATCACCACTTTAGTTATGGTGAACAGAACAACAAGACGTCCTTTGACACTACCCCCTAGTCTCATGCAGGACTTTGGTCACCTGGTGGAGAAAACACCAGAGCCTAGAGTTGAACCTGCTGATCCTCCACCATGTGCATTTGAGTATCACATGGTGGTGCAGCATAGTGATCACGATGCCTACTACCACGCCAACCATAGTGCCTACGTGCGCTTCTGCATGAATGCGGGTACCACGGCAAGCATGGCAGGGTTCTACAAACACCTGCAAGGGGACCTTGCCAAGTTCAAGGTCAAGACAATGTCACAGATATTTCTGAGCGAGAGCTCGGCTGGAGACAACCTAAAGGTCATCACGTGGGATGACTCTCAAACAGCTGGATTGGTCCACTTTCAAGTTATGAAAGATGATAGCCCGATTTACTACTCTGCAATTCAGTTTGAAACAGTGCAAAAATAGAAAGTGTCTTATCTTACCACAATTACTAAAAGGAAAATGAGTATTGGTGTTGCAATAATTATTCTCCCAAAACATTCTTTAGGTAATGTGATATCTCGAACATAGTCTGACCTTTTTCAACATTGGGGAAGACTGGGTGAGGTTAGAAGCTAGCATAAAATATTACTTTGCAATTATTTCCATTCCTTTGAATTGTCTAAATCAAAACGACTGGGCTCTCACCTTAACTACAGCTGGTGATCATCTAGTTACTAGCATTTCAGTTCTACTATTACCATCTAGAAAGGATGATTGACTTATGGGACTGCATCCATGGCCAAGGGACCTAAAGTTGGTGATAGTGTACTTTGTCAGGCTAGGCTAACTAGTGCATATCTAACATTGAATAACGAATGGATCCCAGAGTTCCCAAGGATTATTGAGTACTGAGCAAAAACACAAACGGCTAGCCAAACAGTCGCTGTCACGTTTTTCATATTCCTCAAACCAGAGACTATGTGTAAATGGTGCTCCATACAATGGACGGTTCAGCAGACATGTGTGATTTAATAAGTGCTGTGAACAATCACATTGTGCTGTGAACAATCACATTGATAATTAATAATTAATAAGCGGAATATGCTTCAAGAATAAACTAGACCCTAACATTATATATCAGACATCACAGGAGGGCAAAATGGATTTGTCATTGATTGTTATAAACTCATGTGCGGAACTGAAATAGATATGTATATTCATTATGCTCGTCACTGTCAGTACACCTGTAAGGCCAATACTTTCATTTATCCCGAAGCACTCCATCCATATTACACGCACACGCACACACACACACACACACACACACACACCCGAACACACAGTTTATTTATTATTTTGATTTTGCTCAAAAGTTAAGATATCTAAAAGTGAATATATTTTCTCATTTTCAACAAATTTTCATGTAGAAGTAGTCAGTATATTTTTAATGGATTCCTAATAGTTTTTCGGTACGTCACATATGTAATATCTATCAGCTAAACCAACATGACATAAACATCGTAAATAATGTTAAAACCATGCGATTATTGCTCATTAAGGAATAAATCACAATCTTTAAACATATATATATACCACTCAAAATATGCAATACATTAATTTACATATTAGTTGGTCATAAAGGATAAGTACTGTTTTACACCAAATATCCACATGCAACACCATCTGCCCTGCATAATACATTACTGAAAAGTTTGTGGTGAATCTTCCCACCATTGAAAATGATATACATATAGGGAGCTCCGACCTTTTGGTATTTGAATGAGACTTTCATGTCAATATTGATCAATAATTGGTCTTTGTGCAAGAAAGCCACAATAAACATTTTATATTCTAGTTTATGCCAAGTGTATCCCTTGTTCACAGCTCCCCACCACGCCTTCCCGGGTTTTCTTATGCTTAGCTTGACTAAAGTTGTGAAAGTATACACATATTCACATGGAAAAATTAATTCTAGTAGGGCTGCAAAGATAAATAATTAAGGTAATAGTTAGAAAGAAAGACAGATGAAAAGCAAGAATGGAAGAAAAAACACTGGTATTGCATGGGGGATCTTTTGCGCTAGAAAGCACTTTTAAAGATATCTGGTTTATGGTCATTATAGTGTTGAATTCAGCCTCAGATGTCATACTCTTTCCTTACTAACACCTTCACCCAATACGAAATAACCACATCCAAAAAGTGCTCCGTTGGTAAATTCCCTAACAATTTTTTAGCAGGCATTATAACATGTCTTCCAAAATAAGGCAAAGAAAGAAATTTAATTTTTAAAAAATGGAGACCAATATCGCTGCTTAATAGACTAAATGAATCAATTTCAACTTGTATCACAAACAGAATTAAACCTATACTATATGAATTAATAAGCAATGAGCAAAAGGGATTCATATTAGGACAGGCTATAAATCATTCCTAAAGAATTTTGCATGATATTGCCTTTGAGTGCAACAATAGAAATATTGACGGCTTCATACTTTTAGTAGATTTCCAAAAAGCCTTTGATAGTAGTTCATCAGATATTATTCTATATAGCTTAAAAATCAACTTTGGGGAAGAACTCATAAAATGAATTAAAATGTTACAAATAAACTCAAATTCAAGAATTATTTAAAATGGGCATCAATCAGACTCCCTTTAGCAAGTGGTTGGTGACATGGGGTCCCAATTTCCCCTTACCTGTAAATTCTCTGCACCGAATTCCTGACTCTAGCCTCCAATAATGAAAAATATCATGAAGGCATAGCACTTATTGAAAAAGAGCACAAACTATGTCAGTATGCCGATGATACTTTGGTTTTTATGAATGCTAATGAGAGCATTTGGATTTGTAATTTCGTTTTTTATCACCTTTTCTGCCATATTGCAGCTGAGGCTTGACTAGCCAGTTGTAATAGGTGGAGGAAACCGGAGTACCCCGCGAAAACCACTGCCTAACCTCAAGTCACTGGCAACTTTCTCACACGGCTAATGAGAGGAACCTGAACACACGTTTAATGATACTCCAATGGTTTTATGTATAGACTGGTTTAAAAGTAGTATATGTAAAACTTAAGTCATAAGAATAGAGACAAGTAGAGAATCTGACAGAAGATATTGTAAAGAAAATATAAAAAACATATGATATAAAAGATAAAATGCCTTTAATAGAAAAATTAGTACAGTTATGGCGTAAACAAAAAAGTACTTTGCTGGGAAGAGTCACAATCTGGAAGAGTCTAATACTCTCCAAGATTTCACATATTTTAATGTCTCTACCTTCGCCTGATACATACCTAAAGACAACTGGAGGATATAAGCATTGAATCTATATGGAACAGAAAAGGCATGAAATAGATAAACATTTGATATGTCAAAGGGAAGGTCTAAACCTAATGAATGTCACCACCTTTGTTCATTAATTAAAAATTACTTGGATAAAGAAATTAACTAGTGACTCAGATTGGAGTAAATTCGCCAATACCTACGAGACGCAAAGGCTTTACCAAACCGATACATTATACCATAATACATTGATTGAGAACATGAAAAACCCATTCTGGCAAGGTGTTATAATGGCCTACAGCATCTGGTACCGGGCACTAAAGAAAACCGAAGGAATAGACCCCTCAAATATACACATATGGGGTCATTCCAACCTTAGATTTAGATTTAATGTAAGCATCTTCATTTATGATATAAGATATATTACAGATGTATACCAAGGCGGGAACATGAGAGATCTGAATGAATTATAATGCATTATAAAAAAAGAAATGTTTACAATAATATTCTTAGTTTAAAGCCATCCAGGCTGCTTATGATAGGGATCAATGTTCCAACCATACAGACACAAATGTAAAACTTCTGTAACAATTAACTGGTTACTTTAAGACTAAAAACGAACAAGGTATTTGAGAGTAATATTTGAAGAGGGTACAAGTAGACCAAAGATTATTGGACAAATTAAGTGGTTTCCTGAATTGAATTTGATGGAGGAAGTAAATTGGTCAAGATTATATGCCATGGCAATAAAATGTAACCTGGATGCTAAGTTGAGATATTTGAATTTACAAATATTCCATAGTTTAACATCTTTGATAACGATACATGTGATGAATGTGGGGAAATCGAAACTATATACTATATCTTATATGACTGTACCGTCACACAAACTATATGGTCATAATTTGTAATATGGACCAAAAATAATATCAAAGACAACATTATCATAAGAAGGTCTACTGTTTTGCTGGGAGATTACCGAAATCTTCTAATTGTGAGCTTGGTGATAATAATGGCAAAGAATGAAATATACAAAAGTAAAATTAACAAAAAGGGCCTCTTTAGTATTGATACCACAACTAAAAATCAGATCAACTTGGAGGAATTTCTTTCGGTAACTTAGGATACCAGCAAGACCTTCCCATGAAAACCGTACTCCAATGATACTCCAATGGTTTTATGTATAGACTAGTTTGAAAAGTAACGTATATAAAACTAAAGTCATAAGAATAGCGACAGTTAGAGAATCTGACAGAAGATATTATTAAAAAATATAAAGACATATGATGTTAAAGATAAAATGCCTTTGATAGAAGATTTAACACAGTTATGGCGTAATCGAAACAGTACTCTGCTTGGAAGAGTCACAATCTAGAATAGTCTAATACTCTCCAAGATTTCACATATTTTAATGTCTCTACCTTCGCCTAATACATACCTAAAAAACAACTGGAGGATAGAAGCATTGAATCTATATATGGAACAGAAAAGGCATGAAATAGATAAACATTTGGTATGTCAAAGAGAAGGTCTAAATCTAATGATCATTAATCAAAAGCTTCTTGGATAAAGAAATTAACTAGTGACTCAGATTGGAGTAAATTCGCCAATATCTAAAAAATGCAAAGGCCTCACCAAACGGATACATTATACCATAATACATTGATTGAGAACGTAAAAAACCCTTTCTGGCGAAGTGTTATAGTGGCCTACAGTACCTGGTACCGGGTACTAAAGAAAACCGAAGAAATAGACCCTTCAAATATACACATATGGTGTTATTCCCACCTTAGATCTATATTTAATGTAAGCATCTTCAGTTATACTATACGATATGTTACAGATTTATACCAAGGCAGGAACATGAGAGATCTGAATGAATTAGAATGCATTATAAAAAAAGAAAAATAAATGTTTACAATATTATTCTTAGTTTAAAACCATCCAGGCTGCTTATGATACGGATCAATGTCCAAATTATACAGACACAAATGTAAAACTTCTGTAACAATTACAAATATTACATAGAACACTGATAACAAAGAAGAAATTGAAAATGTTTAACACCATTGATAACGATAAATGTGATGAATGTGGGAAATCGAAACTCTATCTTATATCTTATATGACTGTACCGTCGCACAAAGTGTATCGTCACGGGTTGTAATATATGGACCAGAAATAATATCAAAGACAACATTATCATGAGTAGGTCAGCTGTTTTGCTGGGAAATTACCGCAATCCTCTAATTGTGAGCTTGGTGATAATAATGGCAAAGAATGAAATATACAAAAGTGAAATTAACAGAAAAGGGCCTCCTTAGTATTGATACTACAACTAAAAATCAGATCAACTTGGAGAAATTTCTTTCGGTAACTTAGGATACCAGCAAGAACTTGGGAAAATTGGAAAATGGTCTCCTATATATAATATTTTGAAAAGTAAAACTGTCTATGCTATAAATACACTTAACAATGATTTTTTGTAACACTGTTCATTTCAATATGCTACCTGGGACAATAAAGTTATATAAAAAAGGTTCATTTAAAAGTGTGTGTAGTCTTCTTTGACAAAATCTAGACACTACATAATGGACAGTTGCGATGGTGGTCCACTTTCAAGTTGTCAAAGATGAAAGTTCCATTCACTACTCAACAATTCAGTTTGAAACTGTTAAGAAATAGAAGGTCTCTTAAAGTACAGCATTTCTTAGAAGACTGCTTGCTGTCATTCACAACTGTCCAGGTATGAATTCTTGCCGGGGCAAATGAAAAAAATGCCTTTACCTTGGGCTTAGGCAGTGATTTTCACTTGGTACTCCGTTTTCCTCCACCACACATAACTGGTTAGTCACTACTTAGCAGCAATATGGCAGAAAAAGTGACAAAAGCCAAAATTCCTTAAGGAAGACATGCCTCAGTTGATGCTTTTGTTTAAATGATATCAAAAATATTGTCTGACCTTTTTTTGGCATTGGTGAATTGAAAGGGGTCGAAACCTTGCATAGCATTATTTTTCAATTCCTTTGATTTGTCTAAATGAAACAGCAATGGCAGAGGACCACTTAAGTAAAATTCATTGCAGTAAAAGGCCTTTGTTAGCCATGTTATCCCAACGAAATTATCTAGTCACTCGGTGTGCATTTTATAAATATTATGTAAAATATGACTGACCATATTTTAAAGTGATCTGAGTGAATCCATCGGATAAGTGCTGCCATCTTTTGGACATTAGTGGAAACGTGCTGGGAAAGCTCTGGCTTCTCGCTGTATTTGTGGGTTCATTCAGGTACATTGGGTTGCTAGAGATCAAGAGAATAAGCTCGAAAGAAAATTCTATACTAACCTATTTTAACGATGTACTACCTTAAATCAATAACGGATATGTAGTGTAATTTGATTTTGAAATGATACTGCCAGCATCTGGACCATTCCTACTGATATGTTAGAAAGGTTTTGGGAAATATTTTCAACGCTTATAAGAGTTTCATTGTCAGAAGACAAGCACCATAAAGAGGATCTTATGGTGGCAAATGGTATATATATATATATATATATATATATATATATATATATATATATATATATATATATATATATATATATATATATATATATATATATATATATATATATATATATATTCATATATATATATAACTAAGAATTTATATGCTATGGGTCACAATACACATCGGAATATATCGCTAATTCTGAAAATTTACATGGTTTATTCTGTGCATCGAAAGATTGTGCAAAATATTACAGTGAAGCCACTCACGACGCAGGTATCTAGTCAAGGAAATACAGCAGTAAGTGTATTGAGTTCAGTTGAAGTCATTGCGTCTAGTTGAATTGAATAAGCGTTGATTCTCTAAAAAAAAACTTACTTGATAGGTTTAATTTTTGTTCAATGTCCAGGTGTTCGTTCCTGTGGTTGGTGATAGAGGGCGCCAATGGTGGTATCAATTGTCAGTCAGAAAAGTCTCACTGTGTGCCATCTGGTGAGCAATCTTAGAACTAAATCAGGGTAACCATTATTTTGGCTCGGGTTGTTTTCGTGTCAAATATAAAAATGAATAAAGAGATTAAAAAATGTTTAGCCTAGGACTAGGTTAATGGATAGGCAGAGGAAGGACTTAACTAGTGTTTGCATTGGATTTCATAATATACTTGAGGTCGTGTTTTCGACGGATCTCATACGCATTGTTAAGGATTTTACACAGCCTTAAAGATGATTATAATGCCTAATAATGATTGAAACCTTTTCAAACCTTTTCAAGTTCAATGATGTATTAAATATGCGTTTTTCTGTATCCATTTCTCTCTTTATAGTTCCAGGTGGTTTTACATGAAAGCCACACTTTGTTGTCATTGGTAGCGCTGTGGTATTGAAATCGTTAAGGTCCGGTCAGACATTGACCAGGAAGTTCTGTTTTTGTTGGTCAGACCAGAGACATCCTAGTCATAACGTGATGTCCAAATGTCGATATATATATATATATATATATATATATATATATATATATATATATATATATATATATATATATATATATATATATATATATATATATATATATATATATATATATATATATATTTACATATATACATATAAATTCATTTCTTTACATTTTTAACCAGATGCTCTCTTTTATATTTTATTATATAAAGTACAAAAGCATAAAAACTCTGGCTGCTCGTACCTATGTACAATGTGCTGAAAACAAAAAAGCATTTGTGTCGTCTTTGCATCAGGGTACATTTCCTGTTAACCACAATCGCACCTGACTACAACGTATTTATAGTGTACCTGCTAGCAGCTTCATACAGCGCAGTGCACGTCGCAACCAACACACAAGCAGACCGTACATTTTACAACTAGAGAAAACCTTTATACCTTGGGCCCCAGGGCAACCCCGACTAGGGCATATGAAAAAAGTAGTTCAAGCAACGCGGACTCCGGTACAAGATCGTGGTTTACTTTTAGCTGTGTATTTGATGTCACAGGTCAATAGAGAGCATATCGTAAACAACGGCCATGTACTGGAGTTAGAGTTGCTCGAACGAGTGAGAAAGTTGCCGATGACTTCAGTCAAGAGATGGATGTTACACGTTTGTGCAGCAACGTAGGTAGATGCAATTTATACATTGGTAGGGTTTATATAAGCACTGCGGTATGAGGTTCCTACAGTAATTAAGGGACAAATATAACGTGTCTTTTTTCTGTCTTCCAGGGCATTTGGCAATCACTTCACGCTGGACAGTAAGGCAGCTAGAGCAGAAATGATTATACCAGGTATCAGCTTCAATGAATATGACAGAACAGGTAAGGGAGGGAACCCCTCATTACCCGTTTGCTTCTGAATTTGGATTTAGAGTTTCGATTGTCGCCATTTCGAGATTTTACACATGTTAAATCCTACACCCTTTCCCTCATAATCAGATCAACCCTGACTGTATAGTCCATCACAGTGCTGAGCAAGAGACCAAACTATTTAAGAACCCAAAGGCTTGTCAACAAGCTGGAAAGGTTTTTGACTCTTTTTTTTCGATTTTTGATTTTCATTAAAACACAATCGCTTTAAACATATTTTGGGTATCAAACATTAATAGTTAAGCTCAGAATACTTTGGAGGGAAGATATCACATCTGTTCCAGTCTTGACGTTGTTCATACGTTATAGTATCTCATATTTGAAAGAATCTCATTTTCAACAAAATTCGGTAAGAAATGGTTTTTAACTTTGAGCGGAGGAAAAATTAGAAAAAAATGAGATACGCTCAACTCCCTAATGGTTTTTCCTACATATTTGTGAAATAGGAAAGTACCTGGCCCATATTTGTAGATAAGATATCCGTTTGACAATACTATGCATGTATTAAATAAAAGGGTTTTTTACCCCAAAGAATCATACTACCTGAAGGAGACTTCTTCTGTGTTGCTTAATGTATTACTCACTGGACGACCTGAAAAATAGTCTGAGAGATAAACTCTATAAGCTACTTGAAGTGCAAATGGGTTTTGTGTTGTAGATAGAGACAAAGGAAGCTGTGGCCTACCGGGGCCTATCTACTCGAATTTACCTCGCAACACGTAGGGTAGGCCCTACTCTTTGTGTTACGAGGTAGTTAGCATAGCAGTTGACTGCCTTCCACCAATCAGAGACCAAGAGAAGCATGTTTTACCCTTGCAAAATACCTTTGAACAACACATTTAGCGTCTAGACAGTTTAAAAGGACAAAGGCGTATGCGAGTAGGGTATGTCATATACTATATACTATTCAAGGTCTGTGATTTGTGGAAGACAGATAACTGTGGAAGAAGTCCCTTTAGAAAGGTTAAGCAATAACAATCAGCATTGTTTTAGAATTATGATAAGCAAGGCTTTGATGTTGTGTTCATTTTTGTTTTGCAGGTAATGTTAACCTTGGGAACGTGACACGTTGGTTTGGGGGCATTTGCAATTTGACCTGGTATCACCCAGACTTCTTCCTTAAAGATGTCATAAAGGAGGATGGCCTCCTCTTTATTGTTGGAGCCAGAACCAATGTGACAGATCAATACTACACACGCTTGCCATGCCTGTTCCGCGGGCACGTGGCTTCAGATTTACCTTTTCCTCCTCCAGATCAGGGCCTTAAGCTGGATTTGATTCTCCACCATATTGGGAAAACGTCCTTGCAGCTCCTTTTGAACATGCATCACCTCTCCTCGCAGGACCTGCTGGCATCTGTTATTACCACTTTAGTTGTGGTGAACAAAACAACAAGACGTCCTTTGACACTACCCCCTAGTCTCATGCAGGACTTTGGTCACTTGGTGGAGAAGACACCAGAGCCTAGAGTTGAACCTGCTGATCCTCCACCAAGTGCATTTGAGTATCACATGGTAGTGCAGCATAGTGATCACGATGCCTACTACCACGCCAACCATAGTGCCTACGTGCGCTTCTGCATGAATGCGGGTACCACAGCAAGCATGGCAGGGTTCTACAAACACCTGCAAGGGGACCTTGCCAAGTTCAAGGTCAAGACAATGTCAGAGATATTTCTGAGCGAGAGCTCAGCTGGAGACAATGTGAAGGTGATCACGTGGGATGACTCTCAAACAGCTGGATTGGTCCACTTTCAGGTTGTGAAAGATGATAGCCCGATTTACTACTCTGCAATGCAGTTTGAAACAATACAAAAATAGAAAGTGTCTTATATTACCACCTTTACTAAAAGGAAAATTAGTGTTTGTGTTACTATACTTATTCTCCCAAACCATGCTTCAGATAATGTGATATCTCAAACCTTTTTCAACATCGTGGAGGATTGAGAGAGGATAAAAGCTAGCATAAATTAATTTCTTCTACTCCTTTGAATTGTCTGAATCAAAAAGACTAGCCCGATCACACCTGCAATGAGAAACTCTTACCGTACCTTCAGGGCACATCCAGTTCTACTTGTACCATCTAGAAAGGATAACTGACTTATGGAACTGCAATCCATGGCCAAGTGGTCGAAAGTCGGTGCTAGTGTACTTTGTCAGACTAGGCTAACTTGTGAATATCTATCATTGAATAATGAATAAACCCCAGAGTTCCCAAGCATTATAGAAAAAACTACCATCGACTAGCCGTGGGTCACTGTCATGTTTCTCACATTCCTAAAACCAGAGACTATGTGCAGTTGGTGCTCCATACAATGGACGGTTTTAGCAATTGGGCAGATGCTTTTGATTAAATAAACATAGTGATGTGAACCATGTGACATTGATAATAAATGATTAGTAACTGGAATATACTTCAGAAATAAATTAGACACTAACATTGTATATCAGACATGACAGGATGGCACAAAATTGATCTGCCATGGGTTGTTATAAACGCATGCGTGGAATTTAAACAGAGTGGCACATTCATTGCTCGTCATTGTCAGTAGTCCTGTTAGGCCAATATCTCCATGTATCCCTTTCATGTCCAAAGCATTCCAAACCCTATCAGAAGGAAGGAAGGTTTGGGCTTTTACGTCGCTTTCAACATCTAAGGTCCTATCACGACGAGATAGAAACCCGGAACAGTGAAGAAATTGTCTTCTCTTTGCAAATAGTTCCAAGGAGTCTTTCAGTTGCAGATGGACCATAGACAGCCCTCCACAACGCCGCACATTTATATAGTGACCAGGCCAATCTGCTATTTTGGGGACCCAGCGGAGACTCGAACGTACCCAAACCCTATTAGACATACTTACAAACATATATATAAAAGAGACAAAAATTTAAAAAGACATGGTACGCTTCCCTTCGTATTGATATTTTTTTATGGCCACATCTTCGAAATTTGAAGATCTTCGGTCCATACTTGTGGATATGAGCTTCGTTTGAAACACTATGCTTTTCAGTTTTATAACCCAAAAACACTTTGCACCTGCTGAGATGATACTTTTGTAATACTTAATGTATTCCTCATCTGAGGACCAAATAGACCAATGTAGAGGAAAGACTGAGTCAAAGAAAATAATCCCATAAGCTTCCTGATTAATATTGTAGCTCCAAGACCTGAGATAAACATTTTAGATAATGCTAAAATCATCAAATTATTCCCCCAAAAGGAATAAATCACATTCTTCAAACTTGTGTTTACCACTTAAAATATGTAATACATGTCCATTGTAGATGGTCATAAAAGATAAGTATTGCATAACATACCACCAAATATCAACAAGAAACACCATCTCCCCAGCAAAATCCATCACTGAAAAGTTTGTGTTGAATCTTCCCACAAGTGAAAATAATATACATTCAGGAGGCTCCTGACTTTCGTCATTTGAACGAGACTTCCATGTCAATATTGCTCAATAATTGGTCTCCGTGCAAGAAAACCACAATAAACATTTTATATTCTAGTTCATGCTAAGTGTATCAATAGATTTATTCACATCAGGTTCTCTATCAGTAGACAGCAACTTTTGGGAGAGTACTGCTCAAATCAGTAGAGTTATGAAAGAGATATAAAAGAGATATGATACAGAGGCTATTAACTCCTACACTAGTCAGACACTATCGTTATGCAAATGAGCTCTTGTCTGTACTACACTCATTCCCAGGGGCTAAACCTGGCTCAGCTGGGCATGTGCACTTCTTTACTTTTCACCACTTCACAGGGTTATTTACTTTTTCTGGTACAGGATGTTGAGTGCGTCGTTGTAAAATTGAGAAAACCTGAATTTAATCTTATCTGATGTTGAATGTGGCTTAACGAAATACTGTTTCTAAGCACTCAACTGTCTTGTTTTATTAGTGATCAGCTGTAAAGTGCATTATTTTATTTGGTCTTTGATGTTTTGAGAGAAAATATTTTAAGAGTTTATAATGACAATAACAATAATAATTCTTTCAGTAAAACATTGCACACTATAGTCAATACCCATAGCAATAAGTATGAGAAGTAGCAAGTTATAAAATAAATCATTAGATAACTGACCAGAGTATTTAATGTTTATGTCATGACTGGGAGTTATTCTTCAGAATCCTAACATGAATATGTGTCATATGCGCTATTTCAGTATATAACCCCTTATGCGACTGTCTTTTATTTTTGATGTATTTGTTCATGCCATGGATCTTAAGTTTACCTCAACTTTGCCTGAGACATCCAAATCTTAGACACTAGTAAATACATAACACTGATACAAGGAAGTAGTAACCTATTATTATTTACCTTTACATACAAAATGGGAGAACATGTACATGTAGTTATATTGTTATCCTCGAAAAGGTCAAGAAAAGTGACAGATTTACAATTTCAGGTATACATATTTTCTTTGAAATAAGACTATGATAAAGATTAACTTCTTTATTTATCTATTTAGTCTTATATACCAACTTGAAACTGTTGGTTTCTCCCGGAATTAAACCAGCACAGAAGGGAAAACTTACTGAAATGACTGATTTCTAGTCATATTACAAGTGAAGCAGAGTCCCAAATTGAATCTCCCAAATACATGTATGATAATAACACTAACATCAATAAGCAAAATAAACAAAAGTCCTTACCTTCATCCCCAGCGTGTCCCTATGGCTGAGCCTCTCCAAAAGATAAAATCCACTTTTCACATGTTTAATAGTGCAAGAGGTCCTTTTAACCTGCTGACCAAAACAATAGGCAAGATGGCCACAATAAATCTCTCCATTCCTCACCCAAGTCTCACGATTCTGGACAAGATTTGCCACAGTATGAGTCAATGGAGTTTTCCAGTCTCTGGTGAAATGAACAAAATATCATGCATGGCGTGTTCTATGACAACTGAATGAAATTTCTTGCCCCCTTTTTACAATGACCACTAAAAGCATCAAAGATCAAGTTTTTTAGCTAGGTCTACAGGCTACAACAGTCTGACCTATTGCTTGCGGAGAATTGTCATTCATAAGTAAAGTTCTCAAGGGCACACTATCATAAGTATTGGTCATATTTAGTAGTGCACACAACCATTCAACCGTGGGGTCGCTTGGTAGGAAGCACATATTAAGTGTACCTTCTCTCCGAATGAGGGCGCTCCACGCACAGAATTGTAAATCGACACCTCTGCTGCATCAGCTTTTAAACAGGGGCTATCATTAACGAAGCAATCCTATTGCGGTGAAACTTCAACGTACGAGGACGAGGCAACATGTCTATAGCGCGACAAGTACGACCCGTGAGGCAGATCTTCAAGTAAGCTTAACGTATAATTGAGGGAATAATAATGTATGTATATTTATTGACGATGGCTCTCACCATAAAAGACATACACATATCATTACTTAAATTATCAAAATCACCATTATAGGATACCTAATAATAGTGAAGATGAACAGAAGCATCCATTAAGTGATAATAAGAAAGTAAATTAATCAACTATCTCTGGTAAGAGGGTTAATTTATATAAAGAAAGATTTAACATAAATACAAAAGTATGCACATAAATATTTTGATAGTCGTGTTTAAAACGTGTTATGCCCCTCTAGTTATTCCGGTCAGGCTCGCATGTATTCTAACCCTTATATAAGGTTACCTGCACAACTAGGTTACCTGCAGCAATCAGAAACAAATCCCAATCAATCACAGCATAGCTTTAAAAAGAAAAACTAGTAACTCAACAAGGAACGCCCCAGCATACTTCAGGTGTTCCGTTGTCAGACAGTCCTTACCTGTAGCCTTACCTTTATGTAGGTCTGACAATGCCTCACCTCGTCCTATGTAAAGGTTATACTCAAAAAACAATCTTGCTCGTAGAATCATCATATTTATAAACAAAGTCACTAACCCTACAATAATAATCCTGATCAAAAGTAAACGAAGTTTTTGGGGTGCCTAGAAATTGGAGATGTGTTTTCCATATACCTTAAACTTTCTTTAGGCGTAATATGGTATTCGAAAAGGTGTAAGTAACATCTAAAACATGTGAAGTCCATTTGAAAAATATCCCACCGATAGAAATCCATAACACTTTGCACAAGTTGTCATTGTCAGATCCCCTTTGGAAATCCAAAATAAAAAGGGGGGCTCTCCGATCCTCTCGTCCATAAACGCTACTCCAAGGTGGCGCTAAATTTGCAGATTTCACATCAAAAATTGAAAGTCCATTTGATAAATACCCTACCGATAGAATTTCATCAAACCTTGCACAAGCTTTCATTGTCAGGTTCCCTTCATATAGGCGGGGCCAAAGTGTCACTTCCTTTTGCGAATTACATTGTTTGCCATATTACAAAATTATTAAGATTATTACTCAAAATAAATGATCTCATCCAAACATTTTATTCAAAGATCAAATTATGCAACTGTAAAGTTCAATATGGGTTTATGTGTGGCGATAACCTTTATAGAGCATGTAAATATATGTGTGTATATATATATATATATATATATATATATATATATATATATATATATATATATATATATATATATATATATATATATATATATATATATATATATATATGTATAACACCAAATCCAACCCTTGGGATACGTGAGTATATTGCAACCATTAGGCGAAATTCTGTATCTTTGCATTTTAAGCAAATGTTCAAAGTATATGAATACACTGCACTGAGCAGCATTAAACTCCTCTTTATTTTCTCCTAGGACATATAGATTAAAATATACATTTTGGACTGGTTGCCTAATGGTCAAGCACTTTTTTGCAACTTACATATCCAACCACTTAGTGTTGTGACTTTAGATACATCATCAAATCCAACCGTCGGACATTAAATATATCTAATGAACCAACATCATCAAATCCAGCCATCGGGTACCATATATGTTTGATAAACCAAATTTACCATTAGGAAACGGTATACATATTTCACACTAAGAATGTCTCATTTCTTCTTATTGCAATATCAAACATAACAATGATTTACTAATCTAATACTGTTTTTCAACTACACAAAACAATGTGGAAGGGGTATTCAGGGAATGATTAGGGCATTCAGGTCGACAAGCAACTGAGCACGGTATGGCCTATTTATGTCATTCAAGTTTAGTGACACAGCTGATCATGACAGTAGGTTTGATAGACCACATCCCTATAAAGTTCTGTAGGAGAACGGATAGGGTTAGTTTGGAAACAAGATATACATTTAGTTGTTTCTACCCAAAAATAGGAAGAAATACCGCCTAATCTGATATGAATTGTTCTGTTAAACCTCAATTGTCCCAAGTATGTTGTTATACCACCTGTACTTTCCAAATGCAAATGAGTTAAGGTGATGGGTACCATTGCAAGCCAGTTAAAAGCCCTGTCCCAAAACACACCTCAAAGCAGCATAATCATATAACTAGGTGTATCTCCAGGTTCCTGAGTGTTATCAGGTAGAGAATATCATCGCCACTTGTCATTATTCAATCCATATTCTGTTTTATTTCAAAATTTACAACTTTTTTTTCGAATGACATATTCTCATTAATTACGCAGTTGATGGTTACTGTAGGTTCACAGATACCTTAGGGATGTCATTGACTATGCCCAATAAAAAGTATTTTTTTGATTTTTTACTGCTGAAGACTTATATATATATATATATATATGTATATATATATATATATATATATATATATATATATATATATATATATATATATATATATATATATATATATATATATATATATATATATATATATATATATACTACTTTTTTGTGATATATCATTAAAACATGCGTGTCGCCTAATGGTTGACATGCCAACATATAAAAAAATGGAAAATTCCAATTTAATCAAAAAGTTTATGTTCTTTTGTAATACTTTGAATGTTTCCAACCTTAGCTTTAGCGCATCAGTAATAAAACGAAGCGACAATGGTTTATTGGAAATATTAAGGTTGGTAGGGCTCCTTGACCATTGGGCGACACAAGATACGAAGGGTAGGGCGACACGTGTTGCCCAATGGATGGGGCAAAGGTGCCCAATGGTTGGAAATCTGGGAATATATATATATATATATATATATATATATATATATATATATATATATATATATATATATATATATATATATATATATATATATATATATATTTACTGTAAAGTTCGAAATATTAGTGAGATTAGATTTACCGAATCGATCCATTTTTCCATAGTAGCGAATCGTAATATTCGCGTGTGAACCATCTAGAAAAACGTCATCTGCCGACAGATATTCAAACTAATTTTTGGAATATTCAGATCGGCAAATTTACCCCTTGAATTGGACAAACAAGACATCTGCCCGATTCTCAAAGCTAGGAGCTACAACACAATGCACACACTGCACTTATTTATTCAATTCTAAATTAGGGATAGAAGAGACTTGCCAGGGTAAATTGTAATTGATACAGATGAGTGCCTGGTTGTTGACTTAACTCATCAAGGTAAGGTAAGGGGCGACACTGACTAGTGTTAACTCAATCCCTGCCATACATTTGCAAGTATTGTAATACTTACCATGATGGTCCTGGTATGAATAAAAGAGCTGTTAGCTTTGTTATACGGCTAGCTTCGCCATCCATCTTACAGGGCTCTGTTCATTTCATAGGGCAAGGGCATAAAAGCGCCACCAAACGATAGAGATACCGACCTCTTCACTTGCCAAGTGAATTCAATACTCGGCTTACTCAGTGCCAGTATCAATCTCAACCCACCCTCCCTATCCCATGTAATCACCTAATTATAATGTAATTAGATAGATATTAAGTAGATATTCCGCCGTGTAGTCTGTCCTCCTGGGGGTAACCTAAAAGTGTTTTGGATGTTTTGGACTACAAGGCGACGGAGACATAACAGAACATAGAAAAATCGTTGAAAAATAGAACAAATATGAACGGATCGTAATATTAGCGAATCTGACTCACTCGTTAAAGTCGCCACTATTAGTTCCATGTTAATATTTCGAACTTTACAGTATATATATATATATATATATATATATATATATATATATATATATATATATATATATATATATATATATATATATATATATATATACTAGTTTATATATATATATATATATATATATATATATATATATATATATATATATATATATATATATATATATATATATATATATAAATATATATATATATATATATATATATATATATATATTTATATATATATATATATATATATATATATATATATATATATATATATATAGTTACAGTCTACCTGCGAGCAGCTTTACAAATACAGTGCAATTTGCAACCCAAGCAGACCATAAATCCTGCCCCGGGTCAACCGCGCCCAGGCATGTGAGAAAAGTAGCTCAAGGCAACTCTAACTAAGGTACACAGCCATGGTTTACCTTTAGCTATCTATTAAGTGGTCTATATATAGCATTAAGTAAACAACGGCCGTGTACTGTAGTTAGGGCTGCCCGAACAAGTGAGAAAGTAGCCAGTGACTTCGGTCAGGTGATGGATGTTACACGTTTGTGCAGCAACGTAGGTAGACGCAATTCATACAGAGGTGGGGTCGATATAAGCTATGCCGTGTGGGGTTCCTAATGCAGGTAACAAATATAACATGGCTTGTTTTCTGTTTTCCAGGGCATTTGGCAATCGCTTTACACTGGACAGTAAGGCAGCTAGAGCAGAGATGATTATACCAGGCATCAGCTTGAATGAATATGACAGAACAGGTAATGGATTAAACCCCTCACTCCACATTTGCTACTGAATTTCGATTTGGAATTTCGATTATAATCATTTTTACATATGTTAAAGCTTACATCCTTTTACTCATAATCAAATCAACTGTGACTGTATAGGCCATCACTGAGCAGAGAAAGAGACAAACTATTATAGAAGAATACACAGGCTTCCATACAAGCAGGAAAGGTTTTTGCCCCTTTTTAAGAATTTCACTAAAACACGGTCGCTTCAAACATGCATTTTGCATATCAAATGTTGATAGATTAGCTAAGAGTATTTTTGGAGGGAAGGTATCACATTTGTTCCAGTCTTGACTTTGCTCATAAGTTATGGTATCTAATATTTGAAAAGAATCTCATTTTCAACAGAATTCTGAAAGAAATGGTTTTAAACTTTAAGCGGATGAAAAATTAGAAAAACATGTGATATGATTCACTCTGTAATGGTCTTTTCTACATATTTGTGAAATTTGAAGGTACCTGGAGATCCGTATGAAAACACTATGGGTGTACTTTTGAAATGGTATTTTTACTCCCGAAATCTTACTACCTGCTGGGAGGGTCCTTATGTGATGCCTAAAGTATCATTCACAAGAAAGTCCGAAAATGAGTCAGAGAAATGAAATCCTTAAGCTACCCAAGGTGCAATTGGGGGTTGTCCTGCTAGAAAGCTCTAACAATTTCAATCAATGATGTTCATGAAATTATGACAAGCAAGGCTTTGATAGTGTGTTCATTTTTCTTTTTCAGGGAATGTGAACCTTTGGAACATGATGCGATGGTCTGAGGTCATTCATAACTTGGCTTCGTCTCACCCAGACTTCTTCCTTCAAGATACCATAAAAGTTGGCATTGTATTTAACGTTGGAGCCAGAACCAATGTGACAGATCAATACTACACACGCTTGCCATGCCTGTTCGGCGGGCACGTGGCTTCAGATTTACCTTTTCCTCCTCCAGATCAGGGCCTTAAGCTTGATCTGGTTCTCCACCATATTGGGAGGACGTCCTTGCAATTCCAGACCAACGTACATCACCTCTCCTCGCAGGACCTGTTGGCATCTGGTATTACCACTTTAGTTATGGTGAACAGAACAACAAGACGTCCTTTGATACTACCTTCCAATCTCATGCAGGACTTTGGTCACCTGGTGGAGAAATCACCAGAGCCTAGAGTTGAACCTGCTGATCCTCCACCAAGTGCATTTGAGTATCACATGGTGGTGCAGCATAGTGATCACGATGCCTACTACCACGCCAACCATAGTGCCTACGTGCGCTTCTGCATGAATGCGGGTACCACAGCAAGCATGGCAGGGTTCTACAAACACTTGGAAGGGGACCTTGCCAAGTTCAAGGTCAAGACAATGTCACAGATATATCTGAGCGAGAGCTCGGCTGGAGACATCCTGAAGGTGATCACGTGGGATGACTCTCAAACAGCTGGATTGGTCCACTTTCAGGTTGTGAAAGATGATAGCCCGATTTACTACTCTGCAATGCAGTTTGAAACAATACAATAATAGAAAGTGTCTTATATTGCCACAATTACTAAAAGGAAAATGAGTGTTTGTGTTGCAATAATTATTCTCACTAAACATTTTTCAGGTAATGTGATATCTCGAACATAGTCTGATCTTCAACATTGGGGAGGACTGAGTGAGGTTAGAAGCTAGCATAAAATATTACTTTGCAATTATTTCGATTCCTTTGAATTGTCTAAATCAATACGACTGGCCGAATCACGCCTGCAATAAGAAACTCTCACCTTAACTACAGCTGGTGATCATCTAGTTATTAAGTGCGCATTTCAGTTCTACTATTACCATCTAGAAAGGATGATTGACTTATGGGACTGCATCCATGGCCAAGTGGCCTAAAGTCGGTGCTAGTGTACTTTGTCAGGCTAGGCTAACTAGTGCATATCTAACATTGAATAACGAATGGATCCCAGAGTTCCCAAGGATTATTGAGTACTGAGCAAAAACACCAACGGCTAGCCAAAGGTCGCTGTCTCATTTCTCATATTCCTCAAACCAGAGACTATATGTAATTGGTTCTCCATACAATGGACGGTTCAGCAGACATGTGTGATTTAATAAGCATCCTGCTGTGAACAATAACATTGATAATTAATAATTAATAAGTGGAATATCCTTCAAGAATAAACTAGACCCTAACATCATATATCAGACATCACAGGAGGGCCAATGGATTTGTCATTGATTGTTATAAACCCATCCGCGGAGCTGAAATAAATATGTATATTCATTATGCTCGTCACTGTCAGTACACCTGTAAGGCCAATACCTTCATTTATTCCTTTCAAGTCTGAAGCACTCCATCCATATCACACACACACAGAGTTTTTTTCCTGTTTTGATTTTGCTCAAAAGTTAAAGGGGAACTAAAGGCTCACATACATATTAGCTTATATGAAAGTAATACACTTCAAGAATAGGATACTGTCCTCCTTTTTCTCTTAGTGATCCCATGAGGGGAGAATTTTGTGTATTGCCAGCAGCCTCAGCCATCCCCTAGCAGCCCCTGGTAGCAGCCATGTTTTTCAACTGCTAACAGCTGTGACTCAAATGGGTGGCTCCGGCCTTTTGGTATTTGAGTGAGACTTTCGTGTCAATATTGATCAATAATTGGTCTTTGTGCAAGAAACCCACAATAAACATTTTATATTCTAGTTTATGCCAAGTGTATCCCTTGTTTACAGCTCCCCAGCACGGTTTCCAGGCTTTTCTTATGTTTAGCCTGAATCGCGTGACTAAAGTTGTGAGAGTATACACTTATACACATGGAAAAATTAATTCTAGCAAAGATAAATAATTAAGGCAGTAATAAGAAAGAAAGACAGATGAAAAGCGAGAATGGAAGAAAAAACACAAGGAATGCATGGGGCATCTTTTGCGCTAGGAAGCAAAGCTAAAGATATCTGGTTTATGGTCGTCACAGTGTTGAATTCAGCCTCCGAATTTCATATTCTTACTACTCCTTACTAACACATTCACCCAATACGACATAACCACATCCAAAAAGTGCTCCGTTGGTAAATTTCATAAAGAATTTTTAGCAGGCATTATAACTTCCAAAATAAGGCAAAGAAAGAAATTTAATTAAAAAATTGGATACCAATATCGCTGCTTAATATACTAAATGAATTAATTTCAACTTAATTGTATCACAAACAGAATTAAACCTATACTATATGAATTAATAAGCAATGAGCAAAAAAGATTCATATCAGGATGGGCTATTAATGATTGCACAAGTATTTTGCATGGTATTATCTCTGAGTGCAACAATAGAAAAATTGACGGCTTGATACTTTTAGTAGATTTCCAAAAAGCCTTTGATAGTAGTTCATCAGATATTATTCTATAAAGCTTAAAAGATCAACTTTGGGGAAGAACTCATAAAATGGATTAAAATGTTTCAAATAAACTCAATTTCAAGAATTATTTAAAATGGGCATCAATCAGACTCCCTTTAGCAAGTGGTTGCTGACATGGGGACCCAATTTCCCCTTACCTGTAAATTCTCTGCACCGACAATAGCCTCTAATAATGAAAAATATCTTGAAGGCATAGCACTAATTGAAAACGAGCACAAACTATGTCAGTATGCCGATGATACATTGGTTTTTATGAATGCTTATGAGAGGATTTGGAAATAGTAATTTCGTTTTTCATCACTTTTTCTGCCAAATTGCGGCTGAGTCTTGATAAGCCAGTTGTAACAGGTGGAGGAAACCAGAGTTCCCCGCGAAAACCACTGCCTAACCTCAAGTCATTGGCAACATTTTCACATGGCTAATGAGAGGAACCTGATCACACGTTTAATGATACTCCAATGGTTTTATGTATAGACTGGTTTGAAAAGTAATATATGTAAAACTAAAGTCCTAAGAATAGGGACAGTTAGAGAATCTGACAGAAGATATTGTAAAGAAAATATAAAAACATGATATTAAAGATAAAATGCCTTTAATAGAAGATTTAGTACAGTTATGGCGTAAACAAAACAGTACTTTGCTGGGAAGAGTCACAATCTGGAATAGTCTAATACTCTCTAAGATTTCAAATATTTTAATATCTCTACCTTCGCCTGATACATACCTAAAAAGCAACTGGAGTATATATATGCATTGAATCTATATGGAACAGAAAAGGCATGAAATAGATACACATTTGATATGTCAAAGGGAAGGTCTAAATCTAATGAATGTCACCACCTTTGTTCATTAATTTTAAATTACTTGGCTAAGGAAACTGTTAACTAGTGACCTAGTTTTCCGGAATTGAACTTAACAGAGAAAGTCAACTGGTATAGATTATATGCCATGGCAATAAAATGTAACCTGGATGCTAAATTGAGATATTTAAATTTACAAATATTACATAGAACACTGATAACAAAGAAGAAATTGAAAATGTTTAACATCTTTGATAACGATACATGTGATGAATGTGGGGAAATCGAAACTATATCTTATATCTTGTATGACTGTACCGTCACACAAACTAAATGGTCATAAGTTGTAATATGGACCAAAACTAAAATCAAAGACAATATTATCATGAGAAGGTCTGCTGTTTTGCTGGGAGATTACCGTAATCCTCTGATTGTAAGCTTGGTGATAATAATTACAAAGAATGAAATATACAAAAGTAAAATTAACAAAAAGGGCCTCCTTAGTATTGATACCACAAATAAAAATCTGATCAACTTGGAGTAATTTCTTTCGGTAACTTAGGATACCAGGAAGACCTTCCTAGGAAAATGGTCTCCTATATGTAATATTTTGAAAAGTAAAACTGTCTATGCTATAATTAAACACACTTAACAATGATTTTTGTAACACTGTACATTTTGCTGCTACCGGTGACAATAAAGTTATATGAAAAAAAAGAATATTTAAAAGTGTGTGTAGTCTTCATTGACAAATCAAGACACTACGTAATGGACAGTTGCGCTTTCAATTGTCACGATGTTAGCATCACCGTGACCACAACGGTAGAGGTTCTATCCGCGCAGTCGAAATATGGATGACGTCATGGACACTTGTGAGTGGAATCCCCTTGCATAATTAAAATGCCACGTGACGGGGAAACACCTCAACGAGCGCACGCGGCGGTGAAGGCCCCAACAGCTAGTTGGTTTGCGAGGGAAAGCCAAAAGGGTCGCACATTTGATCTAGATAGGTTCCGTTCTCCCCGACCCTACAACTTTACATCAAACGTGTGTGTGTGTATGTGTGAATGTATGTGTATGTATATACGTATGTTGGTTTGCGAGGGAAAGCCGATAGGGTCGCACATTTGATCTAGATAGGTTCCGTTCTCCCCGACCCTACAACTTTACATCAAACGTGTGTGTGTGTATGTGTGAATGTATGTGTATGTATATACGTATGTATGTAAGTGTATATATATATATATATATATATATATATATATATATATATATATATATATATATATATATATATATATATATATATATATATATATATATATATATGTATATATATATATATATATATATATATATATATATATTATATATATATATATATATATGTATACATAAATATATATATAAATATATGTATATATATATACATGTTTATATAAATATATATATATATATATATATATATATATATATATATATATATATATATATATATATATAAATAAATAAATTTATATATATATATATATATTAATGAATATATATATATATATATATATATATATATATATATATATATATATATATATATATATATATATATATATATATATATATATATATGAATATATATATATATACATGTGTGTAAATATATATATATATATATATATATATATATATATATATATATATATTTATATATA
>OZ012693.1:6861578-6915017 GCA_963942565.1 Maea johnstoni
TAGTTTGACCTTGAATGACCTCTAGTATCACAACAATAGACCCTACCCTTGGTTGGTTGCATGGAATGGAAAGACTATCTTACAACAAAAAAATTGATACCAAACAATGCCTATATTGTTTGGTGCTCACAACTTTTATGACCTAAACAGTGGTCCCATACTAGCACCTTCTCACAACCCTTTGGTAAACACTTATTATAAGCATGGAATTATGCCACCTTCCACACCTCTATATTGACTTAAAACTACTTCATTTTTACAGGTAAAGGGTGGAAATGTTTTGCTAAAACATATTTAAGGTATCTTGTCTGTCAATCATTGTGGTTATGTGGTTAGGATATTATGTAATAACAAAACACAAACTACTCCATCAAAATTTCTTCATCAAAATATGAATTTTTTAGAGAAAAAATGATATTTTGACCTTTATTTGACCTTTATTTTTTCCTTTAATCTCAGAGATATTTTACACTGTCTTTATAATCTTACATGACAAACACAATAGGCAAGTAATGTCGCAAGTTAAAAGGCTTATTCTCCCTATTGAAAAAGCAAACTGACATACCATAAGATATGACTCGATCTGTTATGTCAACTTTCTGCTGCTTCACTCAAATATGTGAGTGCACCCGTGACCAGGTATTTTGTAATTTTGGTCCCTAAATATTCCAAATTGGTCCAGACTTTCTCTTGAAATGACCTAAAGGTGTCTCAGAATCCTTTTTAAAAATTATATCTCACCTAAGAATATTTTCAGGATAAAATATGTATTCTAGGAGAATATGATAAGCTGTTTAATGGAAAATTCAAAGGCAAAATGCCTCAAATTATGAAATTGGGGTTAGTTTGACCTTGAATGACCTCTAGTATCGCAACAATAGACCCTATCCTTGGTTGGTTGCATGGAATGGAAAGACTGTCTCACAACAAAAAAAATGATACCAAACAATGCCTATATTGTTTGGTGCTCACAACTTTTTTGACCTAAACAGTGGTCCCATACTAGCACCTACTCACAACCCATTCGTAAACACTTATTATAAGCATGGAATAGCCAAATGCCACCTTCCACACCTCCATATTGACTTAAAACTACTTCATTTTCACCGGTAAATGGTAAAAAATGCTTTGGTGGACCGCATTTGAGATTATTTACCCGTCAATCATTGTGGTAACTTGGTTTGGAAATAAAATAATGACAAAACACAACTACTTCATCAAAATTTCTTGATCAAAATTTGAAATTTTTAGAGGAAATATGACATTTTGACCTTTATTTGACCTTCAACAGCCCCTTAATTTCAATATTATTTTTCCATAATCTTCCAGATTGTGGAGAAAATTAAACTTGATGTTTTGGTACATCATCTGCTCCCTTCCTACTTATAAAACTTAAGATAAAGTCAATTTGATTTTCAATTTTTTACCATTTTAGGCACTTTTTGGGGTCTCCATGTGGGCTTGGTACCCTACTTTGTACCTTACAGCTCGGAATTGGACTTAAAAC
Organism: Maea johnstoni; assembly: GCA_963942565.1. Classification (NCBI taxonomy): domain Eukaryota; kingdom Metazoa; phylum Annelida; class Polychaeta; order Spionida; family Magelonidae; genus Maea; species Maea johnstoni. Next base: position 6,863,086 of record OZ012693.1, read on the forward strand.
TCTAGTCAATGAACTTTCTAAAATGTTCAACAATTCCATTAAAAGACATTCCTCCAGAAAAAGGGGCTACAAAAAAGAAATACATACCTTCAAAAAAACTGAGAAGTTTATAAACGGAAACTATAGAATAGCGGAAAATCCCAGATTCTTGATTTGGCAGCCATTTTGACCTTGAACGACCTTTATAACATCATGGGATAGAGTTAGTTATGTATTTACTATTTCAAAAGATACTTCTCATTCATACCAACTTTTTGATACCAAACACTCATCCCTATGTTTGGTTTAAGCTGAGTTATGAGTGTTTTAGGGTGCTTTTCCTACCCCTATACCTATTATTTTGACCATTTGGTGGCCTTTTTACACATATTGGGGTGTCAAAGACATGACCCCATAAAAAAGATGTGCACCACTTCTGAAGTCTACATCCACCCTGGCGGTATGCCCCAAGTGTGGGCCTAAAACATGATACCAACGGAAATTTTCTAGCTCTCGGGTTAACCTGAATCCCAAAAATGGGTGGCTGGCTACTGTACTATATATATATATATATATATATATATATATATATATATATATATATATATATATATATATATATATATATATATATATATATATATATATATATATATATATATATATATATATATATATATATATATATATATATATATATATATATATATATATATATATATATATATATATATATATATATATATATATATATATATATATATATATATATATATATATATATATATATATATATATATATATATATATATATATATATATATATATATATATATATATATATATATATATATATATATATATATAAATATATACAGATATACAGATATATATATATATATATATATATATATATATATATATATATATATATATATATATATGTATATATATATATATATATATATATATATACATATATACATATATGTATATATATATATATATATATATATATGTATATATATATATATATATATATATATGTATATATATATATATATATATGTATATATATATATATATATATATGTATATATATATATATATATATATATATATATATATATATATATATATATATATATATATATATATATATATATATATATATTTATATATATATATATATATATATATTTATATATACTAGTATATACATATATGTATATATATATATATATATATATATATATATATTTAAAAATATATATATGTATATATATATATATATATATATATATATATATATATATATATATATATATATATATATATATATATATATATATATATATATATACAGAAAGAGAGGTCATACACTTACTGTGCTTGTAATGAATTACTGTTTTACCATAACAAAACATGATGATTCTATTACAACCACAACACTACCAGGAAAAGTTATCAGCCCTTAAATATATTATTTTCAATCAATTCTACATATGTTTTAGGATCTGATGCATTTCCACCATCTGCTATACAAGCCAATGATACAGAAGAGTTAGCAAAGAAATCCGATACATGGCAGCAATTCAATCATTCATATCATTCATTGAATCTTACTCAAGACAACCAGAAAAGCCCACATGAAAATCGTTCAGAGACCAACCAACCCATAGTTCCCACCCAAAGAGCCGTCGTCGTATCAGTGAATGCTACTCAAGACAACCAGAAAAGTCCACGTGAGAATCATTCAGACACCAAACAACCCATATTTCCTGACCAAGGAGCCGTCTTTGTAACAATGAATGCTACTCAAGACAACCAGAAAAGTCCACATGAGAATCATTCAGACACCAACCAACCCATATTTCCTGACCAAGGAGCTGTCTTTGTATCAGTGAATGCTACTCAAGACAACCAGAAAAGTCCACATGAGAATCCTTCAGATACCAACCAACCCATATTTCCTGACCAAGGAGCTGTCTTTGTATCAGTGAATGCTACTCAAGACAACCAGAAAAGTCCACATGAGAATCATTCAGACACCAACCAACCCATATTTCCTGACCAAGGAGCTGTCTTTGTATCAGTGAATGCTACTCAAGACAAGCAGAAAAGTCCACATGAGAATCCTTCAGATACCAACCAACCCATATTTCCTGACCAAGGAGCTGTCTTTGTATCAGTGAATGCTACTCAAGACAACCAGAAAAGTCCACATGAGAATCCTTCAGATACCAACCAACCCATATTTCCTGACCAAGGAGCTGTCTTTGTATCAGTGAATGCTACTCAAGACAACCAGAAAAGTCCACATGAGAATCATTCAGACACCAACCAACCCATATTTCCTGACCAAGGAGCTGTCTTTGTATCAGTGAATGCTACTCAGGACAAGCAGAAAAGTCCACATGAGAATCCTTCAGATACCAACCAACCCATATTTCCTGACCAAGGAGCTGTCTTTGTATCAGTGAATGCTACTCAAGACAACCAGAAAAGTCCACATGAGAATCCTTCAGATACCAACCAACCCATATTTCCTGACCAAGGAGCTGTCTTTGTATCAGTGAATGCTACTCAAGACAACCAGAAAAGTCCACATGAGAATCCTTCAGATACCAACCAACCCATATTTCCTGACCAAGGAGCTGTCTTTGTATCAGTGAATGCTACTCAAGACAACCAGAAAAGTCCACATAAGAATCCTTCTGATACCAACCAACCCATATTTCCCAACCAAGGAGTCCTCATCGTATCCTCTTCCTCTGGGAAGAAAGAAAATGGATCGGTGGACAAACACAATAGTTCATCCCTGGACCAGTCCAAAATAACACTGGATCCAAGAGAAGACAACCAGACATGGAACAACGAAAGCATGGACGTACAGCCTGTGGTAAAGAAAACAAGATATCCAGTCTTACACATCCTAGGGCAAGATGTTACCCTGTGTAACATAATGTATACCTGTGAATCTAGATGTTTCCGAAGAAGGAGTCCACGTTCACCCTGTAACTGTGACAGCAAATGCTGGTTCTATGGGGATTGTTGTTTTGACTATGAAGCGAGATGCAGGTATAAGGAAGCCATTCCGAGGTGGAAAGCCTTGCATGAATACAGCATCTGGCCGAATGGATCAGTGATCAAACCTGTGGTCAGTGGAGGTTTTGACGGCTATCTAAAACGTAAGTAACAGCAGGATCATGTGATGAACTCGGTTCTGCTTCGATGACTCTACTACTTTGTTTATTTGGTTATTATTGTTTGCTCAAATGATTATTAAGTCAATGAGAGCTTGGATTTTGGATGGTTAGTTAAGATACCATCTTGCAGTATTGAACAATTCTTATCCATTTTTCGATATTACATTCGTTTTTCTCGTTAACTTGCTCTTTTATGCTACACCTTGCGTATCTAACTTTTACTAGTTGGGGTATTTTGCTTTCAATTTATACACATATTCATATTCATATTCATATTCTTAGCAATTTCATTTGTATGTATTATTTGTTTTGAAAGTAACGTTACAACCGATTTCTCCCGGCTTCCTTCCGTCATATATGTGTAATGGGTTTTGTTTTACAGGAAGGCGACTCCCATATTCAAAACTCAGGTGTGTTGGAGGGTTTCTGTATGTGGGTGAGACGAAGCGAATGAACATACCTGTAATATCGCGATGTGACTCCAGCTGGAAAGGAGACAGACTCATACACAGATCCTGCGAGGATATGCACTTGAAAACGGACAATTGCACACGCCCTATTGTTTCCAGTAAAAACATTGTCTATCGTAACCAATACTGCGCCAGATGCAATTTTGATGAAGTATTTGGGCAACAACTAACTTGGGTCAACGTGAGTCGACGATGTGAACAAGAACCCCTAGTTGTCAGCGCACCTCCCATATCAGACAACAGTTCACTGCTGCTTAAAACACAAACATGTACAACTCTATATAACATTATGAAGCCACTCAGTTACTTCCCCAAACGCAGAAGGGTTTGTAGCAGTGCATCTATGATTGACTATTGTTCATACGATGCATTTAAGGACAAGCAACATGCTTGCTTGGTGTACTCTGCTCCCCAGCCATGTCATGCTGTGAAGCACAAGTACAAAAATACCCACTGTAAAAGGTGCCAAACAACCAGTGCATTTATACCTAAAAAGCCCAGACCACCAGTAATAAAAGAGAAAAAAACAGCACCAAGTTCAGTCTTGATTGATTTTTCCTCAAATGGTAAGAGTGGCAGGCATGTGACATCAGGAGGATTTTGCCCGCCAGGGAGCGTCAGGGATAAGATTGCAGGTATCTGTCGAGCAGTAAGCTGCCCCAATGGGTGGTCTGTGCATGATGGAAAATGCAAAGTGAAGATTCCATTTAAGAATGGTACACGCTATATGCTGAATTCAACTTATCAGTTCAGACTGATTTTACGTCATGCAAGTATCGTCACTGAACCCCTTCACACTAGTCTTGGTCATTTGCAAACCTCATATAATATAACTGATTGTAATAACAATGGGTCTGATGTACGCTCTCTTGTTGAAAGGGAATGTAGCATTCTTCTACATACCCCTGAAATAGACACAGAAAAATGTGACTTATCAAATTCTTCAAATACTTGCACTGAAATAACATTTAAGAATTTCACGACCAATCATTTTCGATCCTTTATTGAATTCTCAAACACATTGGTGTCAAATTTCAATATTACAGAAATTCTTATCTTAAGATCAGATTATAACTTGTGTTCCTCAACAAAAAACTTTACTGAGCATAGGAATCTTACACATTCTTACAACATTTCAACTTACAGTCTCCTCAATGTCAGTGACGAGAACATCATGGCGTTCATTTGGAAACGTTGCCGTGTAAGTCAATCTTCGCTAACATTAGCAAGTGTTTGTAATGATACGGTAGAAACGCAGTGCAGTATGGTTTCATTCGAAGATGATGAGTTTAGAAAGGTGAATAATTCTGTAATGTTAAAATCATCAGGACTCATTCTTGGTCCAGATGAATATAATTGGAATGATAGCATGATACAAGTGTGCATCAATAAGTTGAGCTTTATTGTAGATGGTAAGCATGGAACCTGGTTCTACCAATTCAATAGTTTGCAATCTGACCTTACCCTTATTGGAAGCTGCATGTCGATTGCCTCTCTCCTGCTAACATTTCTCACCTATGCCATGTTCTCTGATCTCCAGACTCTCCCTGGGAAATCCATAATGGGATTATCCATATCCATGGCTTTGGCACAATTGCTTTTCCTCTTGAACACGTGGTTTTTGATCAATGTGTATGTATGTACTGCAGCAGCAATCATCCTGCACTACGCATGGTTGGTAACTTTTACTTGGATGTCTGTATTAGCTTATGACGTGTCCACAACTATATCTGTAAAAGCAGGCCTAAGAGGAAAAGATGAAAAGAACATGGCTTTCAAAAGGTACCTGACAATAGCATATCTATTACCTATTGTTATAATTTGCACCTGTGTGTGCATTGATAACCTGACAGCCTTGCCATTTCAATATGGCGGAGCAGTGATCTGCTGGATTAGTCCTGGTGAGGCATTGCTTTACTCGTTCGCCTTGCCATTGGCCGCCTTGCTCTTGTTCAATGGATGCTTCTTTGTGAAAACAATAGTTGGCCTCCAGACATTCCGGAAAGCTACCAAAAGTATTGAAAAGAATCGAGAGAATAAAAGCAGTCTGATTCTTTATATCAAAATGTCCTCTCTCTTGGGATTCACATGGCTGTTTGGGTTTGTTGCTGCTCTTACTGGTGTAACAGAATTCTGGTACATGTTCATCATCTTTAACTCTCTTCAGGGTGTATTCATCTGCCTTTCCTTTACCTTCACTCAGCGGGTCTGGATGTTGTATACGATGAGATTGAAAAGCTCAGTATGTAGAAGCAGTGGCCAAAGTAAAAGCGTGTCCTCTTCTAACGTATCGACCACCTCTCAAGGGAAAAGCAAACCGGAAACAATTAGCCGTCTGTGAATTCACTGGATTGTTTAGTCGGTGAAAGTGATCATCAATGGTAAACAATGCTTACTGTCAACACTTAGTCTTAGGACTGGCCAGTCGTCTCGGTGAAGTAAATGGTGTGTCCGTCGGAGTAGTACCATTGCATAGTCCCAAATGAAAACTGGGGGTAGGGAGAATTTAGGCCTATAAATGGAGATAACTACAACTTTATTCAATAAATATAGTATTTTTAGAATCGGGGAGACTGGGCTTTTTATTATTATTTTTGTATTATTTGTTTTATATCTACAGAGTTTTATATCTATAAATTTCGTTCTGTTTCATGGTACGATTTCAAAATTATACCAGATGTAAAGCTCCCGTGCATTATTCGCCATTCTGTTATTTGTAATTGCACTAACTACGATATTCATGACATTTCGGTTGTAATGCCTTGGTACTTTTTACGATAGCTCATGAGAAAATGCGGTGAAAAGTCCTGCTGTCCTGCCACCACAACCAGTACTATTTCGCGGAAAATTTTGATAAGTGACGTCATTAAAATTAGCCCATTGGTCAAAAGTGTAATGCACGCGACACACGTGGTCATATTTACAATCAACAATGACGTAGCAATGACTTCTTACTCTCAGTGCAAGAGCACTGGACGGCCGACTGACTGATTGGTCAATTCAGCACTGTTCACCGCATTTTCTCATGATCTATGGCAAAATAGTGCTACAGAATACGGAATATAGATAATTTTCTTCAAGTCTGCATAATTGTTGGATCATATCTTTCTAATGCGCTACATGTAGGAGTGTGTCTTAAATATGTATTTATCTCATAGTGCAAGGTTACTTATTTCAAGCGCAATTATTTGACTATTGTACAGGCGTATTTTGGAGAGTTGATATGACTCTACTTATCTGATGGCATAATGTTTGTCATTTATCCTTTTGTTGATGATAAACGGGATATTTCTTCTTTCACACTCACTAGGTTTTCTTATTATATGAGAAGTATAATTATGCAGCGTGCAATTCAGATGATAAACCGTTTCTTTTTTGTATTAATATGTGCTGCAATGTTGATTTGAAGATGTAACAAAATAACGTTAATATGAGGCAAGTTTTTATTATTGTGAATGGCAATTACAAATAATCCATGCTCACATTCACATAAAAAAGCATTCCATAGGGATTGCCCTGATTGAAGTTTGTTTTTTTCATCGAATGTAAGCTTTTATAAATGTATTATTTGAATGTGCACAGGCCCCAATTCTTTCTGGACTATGTGGTTTGTTTCATTTACATCTATATTAAATCCACCAACTTAGCCCTTTTACAAGGGATACTTGGCTGGCTCATCCTTCGAAAATGTCACCAAGGAAGCGTGCAAACTGATTAATGGTTGCTCCCATAGAATGCAACTGGCATGGAGCTGGTTCATTCAATTAATCTTTTCCCTATTTTCGAGTTCTCGCTAAGAATAATTATATACTCTTTATCTGAGTATAGGACCAACAAGCTCATTTTCTCCAGATATAGTCAGACCTGCAAAGATAAAGTGATAGGTCAATTAATAGAATTGATGACCTTGGCAATGTCTTAAGAAGGTTTTTATAGTATCAACCCTCCAGTAATAAACTGTTCAAATAAGCAATTACAAGTACTCCGTAGTCTACAATGTTTTTAAGGCTTACATTTTATGTTTAGTTCGTATCTGAAAATAGTTTATTATTGAGGCATGCTGTTAGTGAAAAAATATTGTTAAATAATTGAAAGTATTATGTCCTTAATTCTCATTGGAAGTGGCAGGAAATGGCTGGAAATGCGTTTCAGAGTGTCTGCATCCTTAAGGCTTCTGGGTGCCTTGAAAATAATCCCTGTGATAACTGACCCAAGAACTTTTAAAATAGAGTGCATGGTCCTAAATTGATTACATACATACATACAATTGTAAAAGATGTATACGCAGCCAGTGTAACTATCATTTTTAATTCATCCTCGTTTGCAGCAAATATGTTTACATCAGAACATGAGTATGATTTAAAAGATATATTAGAAAAACACCTGTCCTCTCAGGTAAATGACATCGACCAAATGTTATTATTAGAATTACAATTAGTCTATGAATGTTTGTCGTAGCGTGCTAATATTTGCTCTATCATAGAAGAATGGCCAATTTGTTACCAAATAGCCTCTGCCCTAAGAAAAATATAATTGGGATACGAATCTTTTATGTATTCATGGTGCACTAATCATTTTGTGGTTGGTGCTCATTGGTAAAACTAGTATTATGAAATGGTATTTCATTGGCACTCAGACCCAAGCAAAAAAGGAAATATCGATGTGCGTGTAATTGCTCATAAGCGTAAGTTTCAAACCAGTTGAGGATTCAGAGATACCGTTGCCTGACATGGATCCAAACGAGGAATATTTGCTGTTGCGTTCCTCCAGGATAGCGTAGTTAAATGAAACTGTCAAAAATGGATATTCATAAGTTATTAAAGAATGTATTAGTTTTATTAGTTATCCTTTTAAAGTTTGCCCCTCTGGAAAGCATTGATGAATCCCTGCAAGGTAGGTTATATATATACAAACATTTATGTATTCTTTAAACCTTAAATACTTATCTATTGCATCTCTAAATGCAAATTGAATATAACCGAAGTTGCTGATCTATCACAATATCATTGTTGCAGATAATTAAGTAATGCACATTTTTAGAATTTTAGAATTATTGTTTCAAAATAATTGGTGTATGTATGTATGTATGTATGTATGTATGTATGTATGTATGTATTTTCATTTTCAAAACAGCAGTATCTTTTTCTGCCGTTCACTCCTGCACCATCGAACTATAGTCTTACGTATCTTATCTTTACTAGTCGGGGTATTTTGCTTTCAATTTATAAACTTTTTACATTTGGTAATATTCTTAGCAGTTGCATAGGTATGTATTGCTTGTTTTGAAAGTGACATTACAACCAATTTCTCCCGCTTCCTTCCGTTACATAATAATACTCATCCTTCCTTTTTAAATCATTATATCTAATTATATATATTCTTTTGTAACACTAATATATATATATATATATATATATATATATATATATATATATATATATATATATATATATATATATATATATATATATGTATATATATATATATATATATATATATATATATATATATATATATATATATATATATATGTATATATATATATATATATATATATATATATATATATATATATATGTATATATATATATATATGTATATATATATATATATATATATATATATATATATATATATATATATATATATATACATATAATCTTTTTTGTTTTACAGGACGGCGACTCCCATACTCAAATCCCAGGTGTGTTGGAGGGTTTCTGTATGGGGGTGAGACGAAGCGAATGAACATACCTGTAATATCGCGATGTGACTCAACCTGGAAAGGAGACAGACTCATAAACAGATTCTGTGAAGATATGCACTTGAAAACGGACGATTGCACACGCCCTGTTGTTTCCAGTAAAAACATTGTCTATCGTAACAGATACTGCGCCAGATGCAATTTTGATGAAGTATTTGGGCAACAACTAACATGGGTCAACGTGAGTCAACGATGTGAACAAGAACCCCTAGTTGTCAGCGTACCCGCCAGGTCAGACAACAGTACATTGCTGGTTACAACACAAACATGTACTACTCTATATAACATTATGAAGCCTCTCAGTTACTTCCCCAAACGCATAAGGGTTTGTAGCAGTGCATCTATGATTGACTATTGTTCATACGATGCATTTAAGGTCAAGCAACATGCATGTTTGGTGTACTCTGCTCCCCAGCCATGTCATGCTGTGAGGCACAAGTACAAAAATACCCACTGTAAACAGTGCCAAACAACCATTCCAATGCCACCACAACGGCCCCCAGATGTAGATGCAGCATTTAAAGAAAAGCCACCACCAAGTTCAGTCTTGATTGATTTTTCCTCAAATGGTAAGAGTGGCAGGCATGTAGCATCAGGAGGATTTTGCCCGCCAGGGAGCGTCAGGGATAAGATTGCAGGTATCTGTCGAGCAGTAAGCTGCCCCAATGGGTGGTCTGTGCATGATGGAAAATGCAAAGTGAAGATTCCATTTAAGAATGGTACACGCTATATGCTGAATTCAACTTATCAGTTCAGACTGATTTTACGTCATGCAAGTATCGTCACTGAACCCCTTCACACTAGTCTTGGTCATTTGCAAACCTCATATAATATTACTGATTTTAATAACAATGGGTCTGATGTACGCTCTCTTGTTGAAAGGGAATGTAGCATTCTTCTACATACCCCTGAAATAGACACAGAAAAATGTGACTTATCAAAATCTTCAAATACTTGCACTGAAATAACATTTAAGAATTTCACGACCAATCATTTTCGATCCTTTATTGAATTCTCAAACACATTGGTGTCAAATTTCAATATTACAGAAATTCTTATTTTAAGATCAGATTATAACTTGTGTTCCTCCACAAGGAACATCATAGAGCATAGTAATCGCACACATTCTTACAACATTTCAACTGACAGTCTATTTAATGTCAGTGATCATAACCTCATTGCATTCATGTGGAAACGTTGCCGTGTAAGTCAATCTTCGCTAACATTAGCAAGTGTTTGTGATGATACGGTAGAAACGCAGTGCAGTATGGTTTCATTCACAGATGATGAGTTTACAAAGGTAAATAATTCTGTTATATTAAAATCATCAGGACTCATTCTTGATCCAGATGAATATAATTGGAATGATAGCATGATACAAGTTTGCATCAATAAGTTGAGTTTCATTGTGGACGGTAAGCAGGGAACATGGTTCTACCAATTCAACAGTTTGCAATCTGATCTGACCCTTTTTGGAAGCTGCATATCGATTGCCTCTCTCTTGTTGACATTTCTCACCTATGCTTTGTTCTCTGATCTGCAGACTCTCCCTGGTAAATCCAAAATGGGATTATCCATATCCATGGCAATGGCACAATTACTTTTCCTCTTGAACACGTGGTTTTTGATCAACGTGTATGTATGTACTGCAGCAGCAATCATCCTGCACTACGCATGGTTGGTAACTTTTACTTGGATGTCTGTATTAGCTTATGACGTGTCCACAACTATATCTGTAAAAGCTGGCCTAAGAGGAAAGGATGAAAAGAACATGGCTTTCAAACGGTACCTGATAATAGCATACCTATTACCTATTGTTATAATTTGCACCTGTGTGTGCATTGATAACCTGACAGCCTTGCCATTTCAATATGGCGGAGCAGTGATCTGCTGGATCAGTCCTGGTGAGGCATTGCTTTACTCGTTCGCCTTGCCATTGGCCGCCTTGCTCTTGTTCAATGCATGTTTCTTTGTGAAAACAATAGTTGGCCTCCAGACATTCCGGAAAGCTACCAAAAGTATTGAAAAGAATCGAGAGAATAAAAGCAGTCTGATTCTTTATATCAAAATGTCCTCTCTCCTGGGATTCACATGGCTGTTTGGGTTTGTTGCTGCTCTAACTGGTGTAACAGAATTCTGGTACATGTTCATCATCTTTAATTCCCTCCAGGGTGTATTCATCTGCCTTTCCTTTACCTTCACTCAGCGGGTCTGGATGTTGTATAAGATGAAATTGAAAAGCTCAGTATGTAGAAGCAGTGGCCAAAGTAAAAGCGTGTCCTCTTCTAACGTATCGACCACCTCTCAAGGGAAAAGCAAACCGGAAACAATTAGCCGTCTGTGAATTCACTGGATTGTTTAGTTGGTGAAAGTGATCATCAAGGGTAAACAATGCTTACTGTCAACACTAAGTCTTAGGACTGGCCAGTCGTCTCGGTGAAGTAAATGGTGTGTCCGTCGGAGTTGTACCATTGCATAGTCCCAAATGAAAACTGGGGGTAGGGCGGGAGAATTTAGGCCTAAAAACGGAGATAACTACAACTTTATTCAATAAATATGGTATTTTCAGAATCGGGAGGGACTGGGCTTTTTATAATTATTTTTGTATTATTTGTTTTATATCTACAGAGTTTTATATCTACAAATTTCGTTCTGTTTCATGGTACGATTTCAAAATTATACCAGATGTAAAACTCCCGTGCATTATTCGCCATTCTGTTATTTGCCCGGGGGGGGGGGGGCACTTGGGTATTTAGGGGGGTGCATACGTTCGTTATCAAAATTTGAAAATACCCCTAAAGCACTGATTTCTGGCCAAAAAAGCACCCTTATTTTAATAAAACGCCGATTTTTTCCACTAAATAAACACCCCTTCTTTTATCAAAACACTGACATTGGATGAACGGGAACAAGTATTTTAACTTAAGATTGTATAATCCTCTGCTAGTTTAGCGGCAGCAAGTGGCGGCAGCAAACTCGGAAGCCCAGTCACTTCGGTAGTGACGTCATTAAAATAAGCCCATTGGTCAAAAGTGTAATTAACGCGACACACGTGGTCATATTTACAATCAACAATGACGTAGCAATGACCTTTTAATCTCAGTGCAAGAGCACTGGACGGCCGACTGACTGATTGGTCAATTCAGCAGTACTGTTCACCGCATATTCTCATGAGCTATCGCAAAATAGTGCTACAGAATACAGAATATAGATAATTTTCTTCAAGTCTGCATAATTGTTGCATCATATCTTTCTAATGCGTTACATGTAGGAGTGCGTCTTAAATGTGTATTTATCTCATAGTGCAAGGTTACTTATTTCAAGCGCAATTATTTGACTATTGTACAGGCGTATTTTGGAGAGTTGATATGACTCTACTTATCTGATGGCATAATGTTTGTCATTTATCCTTTTGTTGATGATAAACGGGATATTTCTTCTTTCACACTCACTAGGTTTTCTTATTATATGAGAAGTATAATTATGCAGCGTGCAATTCAGATGATAAACCGTTTCTTTTTTGTATTAATATGTGCTGCAATGTTGATTTGAAGATGTAACAAAATAACGTTAATATGAGGCAAGTTTTTATTATTGTGAATGGCAATTACAAATAATCCATGCTCACATTCACAAAAAAAAGCATTCCATAGGGATTGCCCTGATTGAAGTTTGTTTTTTTCATCGAATGTAAGCTTTTATAAATGTATTATTTGAATGTGCACAGGCCCCAATTCTTTCTGGACTATGTGGTTTGTTTCATTTACATCTATATTAAATCCACCAACTTAGCCCTTTTACAAGGGATACTTGGCTGGCTCATCCTTCGAAAATGTCACCAAGGAAGCGTGCAAACTGATTAATGGTTGCTCCCATAGAATGCAACTGGCATGGAGCTGGTTCATTCAATTAATCTTTTCCCTATTTTCGAGTTCTCGCTAAGAATAATTATGAATTAATTATTAACCCAACCAGAACCAACTTACTAGCTTTTCCAGGGTAATGGAGTCTTACTAACTTTTCCGGGGTAATGGAATTATAATCCTAATAGATTCACGTTGATATTGTTGTGCATATTCAACTCTCCAAATGAACTGATTATTGAAGGTAATAGAGTAAGTAAGAATACAGTCAGTTACTAGCATATATTGTGCATATTTAACTAATTTGACTCCACTTATATGTACTGTCCTTTGAAATAAAATTATATAAAACAACAAACCTTTGACATGTCTTCATTTTTTTCAAATATTCTTACGAATTAAGAATATACAAATATAACTTTTAGTTGATACTATACACCTGGTAGAGTTACCATCGGGATAGAGTTAGTGCCATATAAATGGTGTGGCTGAATTAGTTCTGTTAACTGTTGGACCTCTTTATCTGAGTATAGGACCAACAAGCTCATTTTCTCCAGATATAGTCAGACCTGTAAAGATAAAGTGATAGGTCAATTAATAGAATTGATGACCTTAGCAATGTCTTAAGAAGGTTTTTATATTATCAACCCTCCAGTAATAAACTGTTCAAATAAGCAATTACAAGTACTCCGTAGTCTACAATGTTTTTAAGGCTTACATTTTATGTTTAGTTCGTATCTGAAAATAGTTTATTATTGAGGCATGCTGTTAGTGAAAAAATATTGTTAAATAATTGAAAGTATTATGTCCTTAATTCTCATTGGAAGTGGCAGGAAATGGCTGGAAATGCGTTTCAGAGTGTCTGCATCCTTAAGGCTTCTGGGTGCCTTGAAAATAATCCCTGTGATAACTGACCCAAGAACGTTTAAAATAGAGTGCATGGTCCTAAATTGATTACATACATACATACAATTGTAAAAGATGTATACGCAGCCAGTGTAACTATCATTTTTAATTCATCCTCGTTTGCAGCAAATATGTTTACATCAGAACATGAGTATGATTTAAAAGACAGATTAGAAAAACACCTGTCCTCTCAGGTAAATGACATCGACCAAATGTTATTATTAGAATTACAATTAGTCTATGAATGTTTGTCGTAGCGTGCTAATATTTGCTCTATCATAGAAGAATGGCCAATTTGTTACCAAATAGCCTCTGCCCTAAGAAAAATATAATTGGGATACGAATCTTTTATGTATTCATGGTGCACTAATCATTTTGTGGTTGGTGCTCATTGGTAAAACTAGTATTATGAAATGGTATTTCATTGGCACTCAGACCCAAGCAAAAAAGGAAATATCGATGTGCGTGTAATTGCTCATAAGCGTAAGTTTCAAACCAGTTGAGGATTCAGAGATACCGTTGCCTGACATGGATCCAAACGAGGAAGATTTGCTGTTGCGTTCCTCCAGGATAGCGTAGTTAAATGAAACTGTCAAAAATGGATATTCATAAGTTATTAAAGAATGTATTAGTTTTATTAGTTATCCTTTTAAAGTTTGCCCCTCTGGAAAGCATTGATGAATCCCTGCAAGGTAGGTTATATATATACAAACATTTATGTATTCTTTAAACCTTAAATACTTATCTATTGCATCTCTAAATGCAAATTGAATATAACCGAAGTTGCTGATCTATCACAATAGTATTGTTGCAGATAATTAAGTAATGCACATTTTTAGAATTTTAGAATTATTGTTTCAAAATAATTGGTGTATGTATGTATGTATGTATGTATGTATGTATGTATGTATATATATATATATATATATATATATATATATATATATATATATATATATATATATATATATATATATATATATATATATATATATACATATATATATATACTGTAGAATAGGAAATGATTCCGAGCATGTAATTAATCAGAATTTACCGAATATAAAATTCTGTATAATTAAATTAGGAAAGGTCATTTTAGTCAAATTCGGTATATTTGCACCACGGTTTAATTTCATATTCTAGGGTATATATATATATATATATATATATATATATATATATATATATATATATATATATATATATATATATATATATATATATATATATATATATATATATATCATACACTCACTGTGCTTGTAATGAATTAGAGTTTTACCATAGCAAACCATGATGATTCTTTATAACAATTATAACGCTACCGAGAAATGTTATCAAGCTCTAAATATATTTATTCTCAATCAATTCTACATACTACTTCAGGATCCGATGCAGTTCCACCTTCCGCTATACAAGTCAATGATACAGAAGAGATAGCAAAGAAATCCGATAGATGGCAACAATTCAATCATTCATATCATTCATTGAATCTTACTCAAGACAAGCAGAAAACTCCACATGAAAATCGTTCAGAGACCAACCAACCCACATTCCCCAACCAAGGAACCGTCTTTGTTTCAGTGAATGGGACTCAAGACAAACAGAAAAGTCCACATGAGAATCCTTTAGACACCAACCAACCCATATTTCCTGACCAAGAAACCCTCGTTGTATCAGTGAATGGGACTCAAGACAAACAGAAAAGTCCACATGAGAATCCTTTAGACACCAACCAACCCATATTTCCTGACCAAGAAACCCTCGTTGTATCAGTGAATGGGACTCAGGACAAGCTGAAAGGTCCACATGAGAGTCCTTTAGACACCAACCAACCCATATTTCCTGACCAAGAAACCCTCGTTGTATCAGTGAATGCTACTCAAGACAACCAGAAAAGTCCACATGAGAATCGTTCAGAAACAAACCAACCCATATTTCCTGACCTCGGAGGCCTCATTATATCCTCTTCCTCGGAGAAGAACGAAAATGGATCGGTGGACAAACAAAAGAAATCATCCACAGACCAGTCAAAAATAACAATGAATCCAAGACAAGACAACCAGACATGGAACAACACAAGTATAGACGTACAGCCTGTGGTAAAGAAAACACGATATCCAGTCTTACACATCCTAGGGCAAGATGTTACCCTGTGTAATAGAATGTATACCTGTGAATCTAGATGTTTCCGAAAAAGGAGTCCACGTTCACCATGTAACTGTGACAGCAAATGCTGGTTCTATGGGGATTGTTGTCTTGACTATGAAGCAAGATGCAGATATAAGGAAGCCATTCCCAGATGGAAAGCATTGCATGAATACAGCATCTGGCCGAATGGATCAGTGGTCAAACCTGTGGCCAATGGATACTTTGACCTCTATCTAAAACGTAAGTAACAGCGTGATCATGTGATGAACTCGGTTCTATTTTGATGACTCCACTTCTTTGTCTATTTTGTTTATATGTTGTTTGTTTAAGTGGGAGCTTTGGTTTGAGATGGTTTGTTAAGATACCATCTTGCATTATTGAACAATACCTCTCCATTTTTCAATTGTATTCGTTTTTCTTGTACTCTTACTCTTTTTATCCTAGAGTGCGATGGTGCAGGTGTGAACAGCAGAAAAATCGTCTTTCTGTGGTTTTCTGGAAAACGAAAGAATTTTTTTTTCCACTGTCTTTCCAAACACATCAGAAAAAAAATCCACCATTTTCAAAACAGCAGTATCTTTTTCTGCCGTTCACTCCTGCACCATCGAACTATAGTCTTACGTATCTTATCTTTACTAGTCGGGGTATTTTGCTTTCAATTTATAAACTTTTTACATTTGGTAATATTCTTAGCAGTTGCATATGTATGTATTGCTTGTTTTGAAAGTGACATTACAACCAATTTCTCCCGCTTCCTTCCGTTACATAATAATACTCATCCTTCCTTTTTAAATCATTATATCTAATTATATATATTCTTTTGTAACACTATATATATATATATATATATATATATATATATATATATATATATATATATATATATATATATATATATATATATATATATATATATATATATATATATATATATATATATATATATATATATATATATATATATATATATATATATATATATGTATATATATATATATATATATATATATATATATATGTATATATATATATATATATATATATGTATATATATATATATATATATGTGTATATATATATATATATATATATATATATATATATATATATATATATATATATATATATATATATATATATATATATATATATAATGTTTTTTGTTTTACAGGACGGCGACTCCCATACTCAAATCCCAGGTGTGTTGGAGGGTTTCTGTATGAGGGTGAGACGAAGCGAATGAACATACCTGTAATATCGCGATGTGACTCAACCTGGAAAGGAGACAGACTCATAAACAGATTCTGTGAAGATATGCACTTGAAAACGGACGATTGCACACGCCCTGTTGTTTCCAGTAAAAACATTGTCTATCGTAACAGATACTGCGCCAGATGCAATTTTGATGAAGTATTTGGGCAACAACTAACATGGGTCAACGTGAGTCAACGATGTGAACAAGAACCCCTAGTTGTCAGCGTACCCGCCAGGTCAGACAACAGTACATTGCTGGTTACAACACAAACATGTACTACTCTATATAACATTATGAAGCCTCTCAGTTACTTCCCCAAACGCAGAAGGGTTTGTAGCAGTGCATCTATGATTGACTATTGTTCATACGATGCATTTAAGGTCAAGCAACATGCATGTTTGGTGTACTCTGCTCCCCAGCCATGTCATGCTGTGAGGCACAAGTACAAAAATACCCACTGTAAAAGGTGCCAAACAACCATTCCAATGCCACCACAACGGCCCCCAGATGTAGATGCAGCATTTAAAGAAAAGCCACCACCGATTTCAGTCTTGGTTGATTTTTCCTCAAATGGTAAGAGTGGCAGGCGTGTGACATCAGGAGGATTTTGCCCGCCAGGGAGCGTGTGGGATAAGATTGCAGGTATCTGTCGAGCAGTAAGCTGCCCCAATGGGTGGTTTGTGCATGATGGAAAATGCAAAGTGAAGATTCCATTAAAGAATGGTACACAGTATATGCTGAATTCAACTTATCAGTTCAGACTGATTTTACGTCATGCAAGTTTCGTCACTGAACCCCTTCACACTAGTCTTGGTCATTTGCAAACCTCATATAATATTACTGATTTTAATAACAATGGGTCTGATGTACGCTCTCTTGTTGAAAGGGAATGTAGCATTCTTCTACATACCCCTGAAATAGACACAGAAAAATGTGACTTATCAAAATCTTCAAATACTTGCACTGAAATAACATTTAAGAATTTCACGACCAATCATTTTCGATCCTTTATTGAATTCTCAAACACATTGGTGTCAAATTACAATATTACAGAAATTCTTATTTTAAGATCAGATTATAACTTGTGTTCCTCAACAAAAAACTTTACTGAGCATAGGAATCTTACAGATTCTTACAACATTTCAACTGACAGTCTATTTAATGTCAGTGACGAGAACATCATGGCGTTCATTTGGAAACGTTGCCGTGTAAGTCAATCTTCGCTAACATTAGCAAGTGTTTGTAATGATACGGTAGAAACGCAGTGCAGTATGGTTTCATTCGAGGATGATGAGTTTACAAAAGTGAATAATTCTGTAATGTTAAAATCATCAGGACTCATTCTTGGTCCAGATGAATATAATTGGAATAATAGCATGATACAAGTGTGCATCAATAAGTTGAGCTTTATTGTAGATGGTAAGCATGGAACCTGGTTCTACCAATTCAATAGTTTGCAATCTGACCTTACCCTTATTGGAAGCTGCATATCGATTGCCTCTCTCTTGTTGACATTTCTCACCTATGCCATGTTCTCTGATCTCCAAACTCTCCCTGGGAAATCCATAATGGGATTATCCATATCCATGGCAATGGCACAATTGCTTTTCCTCTTGAACACGTGGTTTTTGATCAATGTGTATGTATGTACTGCTGCAGCAATCATCCTGCACTACGCATGGTTGGTAACTTTTACTTGGATGTCTGTATTAGCTTATGACGTGTCCACAACTATATCTGTAAAAGCAGGCCTAAGAGGAAAGGATGAAAAGAACATGGCTTTCAAACGGTACCTGACAATAGCATACCTATTACCTATTGTTATAATTTGCACCTGTGTGTGCATTGATAACCTGACAGCCTTGCCATTTCAATATGGCGGAGCAGTGATCTGCTGGATTAGTCCTGGTGAGGCATTGCTTTACTCGTTCGCCTTGCCATTGGCCGCCTTGCTCTTGTTCAATGCATGTTTCTTTGTGAAAACGATAGTTGGCCTCCAAACATTCCTGAAAGCTACCAAAAGTATTGAAAAGAATCGAGAGAATAAAAGCAGTTTGATTCTTTATATCAAAATGTCCTCTCTCTTGGGATTCACATGGCTGTTTGGGTTTGTTGCTGCCCTAACTGGTGTAACAGAATTCTGGTACATGTTCATCATCTTTAACTCTCTTCAGGGTGTATTCATCTGCCTTTCCTTTACCTTCACTCAGCGGGTCTTGGTGCTGTATAAGATGAGATTGAAAAGCTCAGGATGTAGAAACAGTGGCCAAGGTAAAAGTGTTTCCTCCTCTAACGTATCGACCACTTCTCAAGGGAAAAGCAAACTTGAAACAACCAGCCGTCTCTGAATTCTCTGTATTGTTTAGTCGGTGAACGTCATCAACAATGGTAAACAATGCTTGCTTTAACTACTTAGAACTGGCTAGTTATAACTTAGACTAAATTAGGCGGAAAGAGTACTGATCAACAAAATTCAAAATCAAACAAGGTCACTGAATTCAAAAACATGTGAAATAAATGTTTAAATGTGATGTCACGGTTCAACATATTTAGCACACATGGTGTTTTCGGTATTTTTGGATATACAGAGCCGACATTTTATTCCTGCAATTGATGAGTGGACACCCCGGAGATGATATACCATCGCTCGATCGATTGCCACACAATTTTCTGCGCATAGATGCATGGATGACCTCACAATTGAACGTAGCTTAGATATGCAAGCTACGTGGGTCATTGATGTGCTTGGCTTATTATTTTGACATGTTATCCATGAATGTTTGCACAACCTGGCACTGACAGACGTCAGGTTGACTGCTGCACGAATCAAATGTATGTACTGTATGTATAGATCGCAAATATAGATCGCTGTACTTTGGTCAAAAATAACTTAAAAGTCTACGTGACTTTTTGGGCATGTGATGTTAAGATTTTACTTGCTCTGAAGTTTTACCTTTCCTACGTAATACAAATTTTGCAAATCTACCTTGTTTATTCCATTCATTTCGGTGTTAAATTCCCTTCTTACCATGCTACAATCCTCCTTGAAATGGGTACAAAAAATGTCATCGTTACGGTATATCTGATACTTTTCTAAATCTGCATTAATTTTTATTGTTGAATTAAATTTTTCCAACGAACTACATGTAGCAGTATGTCTTGAATGTGTTTTTATGATATAGTGCAAGTTCACTTATTTTCAGCACAATTTACCTGTTCTTCATTAAATGTATCTGTCGAGGGTAGACCTTAGTATTTGTCCGCTATGTACATTCGTTCATTGTTTTATACTTTTCGGCGTGTGGATGTCTCTTAACATGATCAACAGTTTATAAATCAAGCTTTTACTGAAACTACAAAGTCAGTGAGTGGAGATAGTTGTAGTATTGAGATGGTATTAAGTGGTTACCTATCATGCCATATAAGCATGGCTACGTACATGTATTGGTTGATAATCAAGATTACCTGGGCACCAATGGACGATTGATGAAAAGCACCTACAATCATGCCATGTAACAAGCGCTGTTGGACTTACTGTGAATATGTGAAGTAATATTTATCTATCGAGTGACGTGTATGGATTGTTATTGTATATTTGAAGTTAATAGCGACACTTGCAAGTTAATATCCTAATCTGTTTAACTAGTTTGTAGCTAGAGTTCATACAGGGTCTGCTATAACATATGGGGCGCCGTTTGTAACATCCCTATTTTTGTTGACAGAAGCAAATTTTGTCCAACAAAAGTCACTTTTGTCCAACAAAAGTAATTTTGTCTATGACAAAAGTAATTTTGTCTACGACAAAATTACTTTTGTCTACGACAAAATTACTTTTGTCAGACAAAATTACTTTTGTCAGACAAAATTACTTTTGTCAGACAAAAGTGACTTTTGTCAGACAAAAGTGACTTTTGTCAGACAAAAGAAATTTTGTCTATGACAAAATTACTTTTGTCTGACAAAAGCAATTTTGTCTTGACAAAAATTACTTGTCAACAAAAGTAATTTTGTCATAGACAAAATTGCTTTTGTCGAGGCAAAATTACTTTTGTGTTACACTTGGCGAGACCACTCGCCAAGTGTTACATTCAGAATTCTGTCCTAGTGCCTTGCATTGGTTATAGATGGCGTGGTACGTCCGCCTATAGACTGGTTGAAGCACTCGCAGACTCGAACACATGCATTCGATACACCATGCACTATCGTTGGGCTGGTACGAACTAATACCGGCCGAGTGTGTTATTACTGTTTGAGTTAGTTGCAGTGGGTGTCACTAAAAGGCGAACGCAACCGAACGCACCCGAACGCAAACGAACGCGCCCAAACGCAAACGAACGCACCCGAACGCCGGCGAATGCAAGGAAGTTTAGTTGATGTGAATGACTGGGGCCATATACATATACTTATTCAGCCCTTTATTTTTTAAAATATGTGTATCAATACATGTAGTTCATTTCTGGTCAGTATAACTAAGAGGATACTGCAGGTTTCTTTATTGAGTACAGCCCTCGCGGTAAAATGCATACAAATAAAGTGTAAAGTGTAAAGATAAACTAAATGGTTACAGATGTTGAACAATGAAACTGAACTTCATAGCAACACATAAATGAAAACGGAAAATAATAAAATGCAATTGATTGTATGATCTTCTGTTAGAATCACCCTGACACTAAGACAAAATTACTTTTGTCGACACAGAAGTAATTTTGTCGAGGCAGAATTACTTTTGTCGAGACAGAATTACGTTTGTCAACAAAAGTAACTTTTGTTGAACAAAACTACTTTTGTCGTGACAAAATTTCCTTTTGTCAACGAAAGTAACTTTTGTTAGACATAAGTAATTCTGTCTGACAAAATTACTTTTGTGTTACACATGGCGTAACCACTCGCCAAATGCCACATTTTGGACTTCTGTCTCGACAAAATTGCTTCTGTCGACAAAAGTGTGCATGTTACAAACGGCGCCCCATAGTGCCTTGCATCGGTTATAGATGGCGGTGTAAGTCCGCCTATAGACTGGTTGAAGCACTCGCCGACTCGTGCACATGCG
The DNA here is from genome assembly GCA_963942565.1 of Maea johnstoni. Lineage (NCBI taxonomy): Eukaryota > Metazoa > Annelida > Polychaeta > Spionida > Magelonidae > Maea > Maea johnstoni. The sequence goes on from OZ012693.1 coordinate 6,885,736, forward strand.
AGATACACCATTAGACCCTCCGTGCCGTAACGTTACGGCCCTATGCTAAGCCTATTGTTGCTCTGACGGGGCTCACCTATCCCAACGGCAAACGGAACGGACAGCCTAAGAGGGCAAGTCTCCTGGTCTAACACACCATGCACTATCATTGGGCTGGTACGAAATAATACCAGCCGAGTATGTCAATGAAGTCAATGAAGAAATACAAAGTGCAAACTAACACTCGTGATGGGGCATTTGCAAGCTCAAAATACAGGCAGGAAATGAAATTTTGTAAAACTCTTCAAAGCATCTCGATCGGGCTGCAGTATCTAGAACGAGATACTGCATCTCGATCGAGCGTTGGAGATGCTTCAACTCGTCTATTCGATCATGCCCGCCATCTGCCATCGCCGCACGACACTAAGACAAAATAACTTTTGTCGACACATAAGTAATTTTGTCGAACCAGAATTACTTTTGTCGAGACAGAATTACTTTTGTCGAGACAGAATTACTTTTGTCAACAAAAGTTACTTTTGTTGAACAAAAGTACTTTTGTCGTGACAAAATTTGCTTTTGTCAACAAAAGTAACTTTTGTTAGACAAAAGTAATTCTGTCTGACAAAATAACTTTTGTGTTACACATGGCGTAACCACTCGCCAAATGTCACATTTTGGACTTCTGTCTCGACAAAATTGCTTCTGTCGACAAAAGTGTGCATGTTACAAACGGCGCCCCATAATAACATAACTCTATAGAATGTTTGATTGTATATGTGAAGTTAGTGGCCGTTGTAAGATAATATTCTTATCCGTTTTACCTCGTTTTCACTTAGAGTTCATACATGGCCTGTAGTAACATAACTCTATAGACATTTTGACTGTATATCTAAAGTTAGTGACACCTGTAAGTTAATATCCTAGTCTGTTTTAACTCGTTTGCACCTAGAGTTCATATAAGTCTGCTACAATGTAACTATAGAAATGGTGATTGTATATTTGAAGTTAGTGGCCTTCGTAAGATAATATTCTTATCCGTTATGCATCGTTTTCACTTGGAGTTCGTACATGGTATGTTTTAACATAACTCTATAGAACTTTTAATTGATATTTGAAGTTAGTGACACTTGTATTTCAATATCATAACCTGTTTTTTAGTCTTTTGCATCAAGAGTCCATACATGGTCTGCTATAACATAACTTTATAGATAGAGTAATACTAGTATTTGGCAAAAAAGGTATAGAGGGATTTTCAGCCCACGTCATCGAGTCATTTCCATAGTATACGACAGACCAAGTGTATGCTCCAGTTGTGAATGGGTTAACAAACTAAGCCACTACAAAAATGTGCTATATGTACAAAATTGTGAATTTGTGTATATATGCTGCATTAGTAGCTGAAATGTTTTGGAACTATTCTAAAAGAGGAAGGAATTCCATTCTGATTCCGTCTTTTTCGTCCCGAATCAGCTAGTCATACGGTTCAGTACGACAAAAGTTGGAAGAAACCAGCATCTAAATAACATGTGCACATGTGTCCTAATCACTGATGTCTTTCTGATAATACAAATGGATATCTATAAAAACAAATGCCACTTCCTTAATTAGCCCAATGTGCAATGTTCCCAAGTCAGTAAGCTGTCAATGGTATTCCAAATAAGTATGTACAAGAAATTATGCATCACTGAATTGGGGAAAAAAGTTTAATTAGTGATTGTTAATTCACAGCGACGAGCTTTAAGAAAATAAACATCCCTGTACTGGTAATACAAGTTAATTGACGACTGTTTATTCTCACCAACAAGCACTTAAACATCCATGCACTTGGAACACCAATTAACTTGTGACTTGTATTCATACCAGCTAGCTTTAAAAACATCCCTTTATGGTAGTACACGTTAATTAGTGACTATGTATTCATTCCAGCAAGAACGTAAACATCACTCTATTTGGTTAGTGCAAGTTAATTAGTGACTATTCATTCACACTTACAAGAACTTAAAGATCCCTGTATGGTAGTACAAGTTAGATAATGACTATCTATTCACACCAGTAGGAACTTAAACATTTCGGTAGTGCAAGTTATTAAGTGACAATTTATGCACATCAACTAGCCTTTAGAACCTAAACATCCCTGTACAGGTAGTACAAGTTAATTAGTGAATATGTATTCATACTAAATAGGACTTTTAACTTCCCTGTACTTGGAATACGAGTTAATTGGCATATGTTTGTTCAGCGGGAATACAAGTTGATTGACTGTTTATTTACTGGGAAGACAAGTTAATTGGTGACTGTGTATTTACCCTATGCTTCGTGCTTACACCAATGTACTATAATCTATTGTATATATCATTAAAAATTATGATTGTGTAGGAGAGAGTCTGCGTTTTCGCCCAGATTGCCTTACTTGTTAGTAGCTTGAGTATATTGCCTCGATGAAAGAACCCTTGGCCCGGGGAAACATCTTCACTCTACTAAAAGTATCGTGAAATCTTTCAGTTGCAAGGTTATAATTCCAAACGTTACACCACATGGTATACTCCCGTGTAAAAGGGAAACTGTGCCCATGACCACGAGTGGTAAACGTATGCGGACTTTATTGCAGTGCTATCTATTACATTTTACAATAAACCAGAGAAATACATCCCCGTGGTCCGCAAACCCCATAGGCACAGCATGCGAGTACCTAGGGTATGTGCGCCTCGGGTTACGCGGTGTAGCCTGGGGAAGTATTGGTCACGTGATTTTTTTCAGCAGGCAGCCAATACACAGTACACAGGTTATCTATGACTCATATAGTCGGAGGCAGCGAAATTTTATGACGCATGCACAGTGCCCACTCCCTGTCTACTACTCCCAGAATAAACCTACTGGGAAATCAGTTCATTGTTATGGAGAGATGTGTAATTGTTTAGTTTTGGAAATTTCCAATAGAGGGGGCATATGTGTAGCATCAACCCCTTTTGGCATTGGGCAGGTAAGGTATCAAAACAAAATGATATGAGGTATTTAACGTTTCATTGTGCGTTCTAATTCGGAGAGTCAATCATCAATGATAATCATTTCTTGTTAAAAGAATTTAAATTGTGATTGGGACTAACGAATTAAATGTATGAGTTCTATACATTGAATGCTAAACTAAAAATCCAATGTACATATCGGAATTACTGACAGATTTTATTGGGGCCTAAATTATCTTAAAGCTATGTACTTTTAACGAAACTCTGAGACTCTCCAGATAACATGGATTAGGAGAATTTTGAAGAATAAAAAAGGTTGGAATATTTTCCCACATTACTAAATGATTAATGAAGTGTTGGTTTTTTGGGGTTTTTTTTTGGGGGGGGGGGGCGAGGTTGTCCAGTGTTTTTTTTTTTGTAAACGGATCTTTTCTCTCGAATAAAAAAGTAAAAAAAAAGTTTTTAAAAAAGTAGAATGCAACTTCCTAGAATATAAATCAATTAACGGAAAGCTCGTTAAGATGCGTGTACGTAGACAATTAAAAAAACAGGGCAAATATTACCTATCGTGCTTGACAAGATAACTTTGACTGGGAAATATTGTTACAATAATTTTTCAAAGTATTCAACAAACCTCTCGAAATAAGGTTAACATGGGGAAAAGGTTTAAATGACGGTGTTACGGTTGATATCATAACATTAAAGTGCATTTAAAATCCCGCAAAAACTACAAGAATGTGTTTTAAAAGATAAGTTCAATTCAAAATATGCATAATTGATTGATTGATTGTTTTTAACTAATAATGTTGCACATCAATAAAAAAAAGATTCAAAGTAACAAGAACTTGTGTATGTGTAGCTCTCTAAAAGTATATATTACGGAGAGAAATACTGTTACCGGTACATGTTATAGTGTGTTTGACAACGCATGAGGACTGCGGACGGATAAAGGTTCTTTTGTGAGTCAATACTTGTGAAATAGTTGAGTGTTCTACTTCCTGGTCGGTAGACTCGGTTTGTATCGTCTTTCCAGGTTGGTAGACTCATCATCTCATGCCGATTCATTAGCCATCAGTTAAATGAAGAGCCGGCCATGTGATAGGCGGCAAAATCGGATCTACCTTCCTGGTTGCTATGATTACAAAATAAACTTTGAAACAGTTTTCAAATACTCCGTCATGTATTAATTACTTCCAATTTCAAAATTTTAATGTAATCCATCTTGAGGTAATAAAAAAATCCTAGTTATTTTCGTCATTCTAAGTGTGTCTAATCCGAGATTTATCTTATTAAATTACATATCTCCAGGCGGCTGATCCTATTTCACACAGATCTCAACGCACGACAGGTGCATGAATGCCGTAAATAATGCATGCTCCCTTCCACTCAACCTGCGGCCCGCGGAGCGCTCATGCAGAAATTCTTTCAAGTCCTTTATTTATAGTAACACCCTTGTCAGGCTTGTGTATTGTACCAAGGCAGGGATCGTACACTTCTGGCTTCAGCATGGCGGATAACAATCAAAACGGAGGGATGTATCATATACACAATCAAATACAGATTGTACAAAGTAAGTACACCTTGTTCACTTCTAGTGGAAACATGTTTACTTTAACTGCAACTTGGAAACTAAGGGGTATCGCTACTTAATTACTGCATACCTAACCCAGGCAAGTGGTGGTTGAATGGTCACCAGTCATGTAGGCCAGGGTACTTAAAATAGCCTAAACACAGTCATAGGGTACCCATTGTAAATATCGACCCTACTTCTGTCACGACTCTTGGGTAAAATCCAAAGTCACTAACCAGCTAACTCATTAGAAATCAAAAAGGCTTTTGGGAGAAGATTTAACTAAAACACAAATAACAATGACACAATAAAATCTTTGAGGTGCAAGCAATGTAAGGAGAATATTTGATTGAAAGAGAAATTTTAATCAGAACACTACCAACAAGCCTTAAATATTTTCTGAAATAATTCTTAATTTTCAAGTTTTTGTCAAACTAGTATTATTGTTTCAGACAACAATTTTGAGAGGAACTTTTAGGCATGAATATGTTATTAAGTAATGTTTTTACACCCCCTAACTGCACCTCAGGCTGGTGATCAATGCTATATGTGTGTAGGAATGAGGAAGCAGAGGCAGGGCCAATTTCATTAAGCCACTTGATAGTTGATACCTGGTTTAAAGTTAAACCAGGTCACAACTTGAAGATAGACCAGGTATCAAAGTTAGGCCAATTTCATTAAGCACTAAGTACCTGGTCTAAAGTTGAACCAGGTCACAAATATGGGACTAACTTTAGACCAGGGGAGGGGTGGTTTATATCCTAGTAGGGTCTGGTCTAAATGTTTATATGGCTGATATAAAGGCTATTTTTGAGTATATAAACTGGAATTAGCATATACATAGCGATTTCATGATTATTCTGCTACAATCATAACTAAAACATGTTTCTTTTCAGAAAAAAAATCATGCTTGTAAATTTGCATATATTATGAGGTGCAGACGAATCTAACACATCTTTAATGCTAATAAATTTGTACAGATGACTTTTGTCATGTTTCCCAAAAAAATGCTTTTTGTCATAGATTTGTCAACAAAAATGTCAGGTACCTCTCTCTTTGAAAAATCTCTCAAATAAAAAGAAAAAAAAACACATTTTGGGAGCAAACTAAGAAACTTGTCTTTATAGTAGTAAAATAAACCACTGGCATTTGCATTTTAAAGATATCTTGCTTCTACACGTACATATTGATATTCATAGATAGTTTGAGTGATGCTGATACACATGTCTTGAATTGCAGAGTGAAGCATCTGACACATAAGTCAGAATAAATATCAAATCAATTAAAATTGACAATGGTAAATATTGCAATTGTATCAACTTTATTTTATATTCCATACTTTTTATTAGCATTTCACATCATAATTGCATACAATACATAATACATGTATTTTTCATTCCAAAGAAATAATACCCTACACTGGTCATCCACTATAGATAGGCTTTGTTGAGGGAGTGAAGGTTTCTATTCTCTCAACATGGGGTCCTCTACTCATAGCCTTTGTTATACTGACCACAAGTCCTTGCCAATGCCCAAAATAGAGCAAAAACCAAGGCCTAGATAGTTGAGACTAGGTTTGGCTGTTACCTGGTACTAACTCATTTGATGAAATCGGACTAAAGTTAGGCTGGTTTAACTTCTGAACCAGGTAACAGCCGAACCAGGTATCAGAGTTGACACCTAGTCTAAGTTGGGTGGGTTTACCTCACCTTAATGAAATTGGCCCTTTAAGTCTAGAATAGTCTGAGATAACCACAAATGCCAATCATCAGATATGCAACTAGCAGATCTCGCTCAACAGCCTCGACACGACTCCTAGCCCAGGTGTTGACGTGAACCACTCAAAAGGTGCATTCTGCGCTTGTGTGTATGTAACCTCCTCCATAATATAAACAAATTCGAGAGCACTCGTTCATCAGCCTCCTATTGATGTCGGCAAGATTAGGCGTGTCTAGGGCTTTAAAATGGGCCCAATGCTAATTTATCTTGCGCCCAATCCATGTTTTCATCTAAGGCCAAGAAAAAAGTATTGTTTGTTTTCTGTAACGGTCAGAAAAAAATAGGGTAGGTAGGTCAAATAAAAAAGTTTTTTTTGCTTTATTTTTTTGGTCAAAAATGTGTGTTCTATGCATGTTTTACGTTGATTGGGAGTTGGGAGGGCAGAAAAAACTTTAGGGTAGATATTTTTTTGAATAAAAACTTCTTAGGGTAGGGTTACAGGAAACAAACAACTTATTTTTAGGCCTAAGGTTCTCTCTCATCACTCCCATTGTGCTACCCACTAGATCTGTTAGGGAAGGATTAGAGAACTCAGTCTACTTTACTCTCTGTAAACAAACATCTCTCCGGTACAAGATCATATTACTGTACATACCACAGGTAAACATGTCACATTTATTTTTTGAGGTATTAATAAAGAACTGCCTAGATTCCTATCCGAAGTTGGATGACATAATGCCGGTATAGATTTTGTTTTGAGCTGCTTTTGAGCTGCTGCTGTGCTTTAGATAAAGGATATTGACAATTGGGTCAATAGAGGAAAGCAGCTTAGAGAAAGAAGAATTTGTTTCTAGGCTCAAGTAGGTGCACATATATTCCATGATAGGGCTCTATCATTTACTATTTATTTGACAATATGCTGAACTGGTTCAATTTTATATTTTTTTAATTTGTTCACATGTTTTGTACATTCAATTTTTCAAAACAAAACATTCATGTGACCTGGTTCAAATTGGGTTCACCATTAATGATGACTAATACATCCACTAACTGCACTAACTTAGTCTAAACTTAAATATGCACTGACGTGCAATTCTTAATTACATTGCTGTTGATGCCCTATTGTAGTGGGATTATTGTGTTTAGATGTAAGGCTTTAAATTGGATTAACCTTGAGTTCGCCCCTCTGTCTTGTACACAGATCTGCAGTCAAAGTGACAAAATATCCTCCCACATTTGCTAATTTTGTATGCATTATTTACTTCATTTTTACATGTGAACAGCATTGGGACATGCATCATTGTTGAGATATGCAGAACTAATTGGAATACAAATGAATGTTTTTGTTTTGATAAGGCACCATTCAAATGAGAGGAACTCTGATTTCAAGCTATGTATCACACTATTGAACCAACTTGTAACCTTTCAACCATTATGTTATCCATGGATGATGTAATTGTTAATGCCCAAAGGATTCTCCGTTACCTGATAATGATGGACAACAAGGCAGAGCCGAGGTTTCCATTGTTATCAGATAATGGTATAATAGCAAGAGGGCATTGACTATTGTTAAGTCTACCATTCATTCATTAAGCCCCTTTCACCAGGTAATTAATGTATAGTGGAACATAGTCAAAAACAAACCTAGACCCCCCATGGCCATAGGGCATATACCCAATTACCCAAACAATGTTGGTTTGACCTAGAAATTTAGTCTAGATGTTAATACCTAAACATAATGTAGAGTTTAGAAAAAGGATACCCCAATGGTGAATTTTACAATGATAGACAACATCAAACGTGTTACATGGCATCTTGTAAGAAGTTGCATCTTCTCGAAAGTACATTTTAAGTCCATACTTTATAGAATACTGAGGAAAAGAATATAATTCAAAATAAGGTAATTGACAAAAACTATATTGGCTCTGGAGGAGTGCTGATAAGAGCTTTAGTGGCCTAGATGTCTTTCAGCATGAAGGAATAATTTTTTATCAACCGCAACAGAGAGAGGCCAAAAATGTCAGTTTGATTTAGACGGTAATTCAGCTATTTTGCATGTCAATGTAGGTTCAGTTTAACCCTACTCTCCATCCCTAGATGCAGCATATACCCAAAGGGCAGTTTGCAGAAGCAGAGGGGGTTCAAGGGATTGTTGAACCTCCATACACAATTTGAAACTTTGATTTTTGTTAACCTTAGTGCTGCCAATGTATACAAGCAGTGTTGAGTGTTATACTGACCTTTGTACCTCCTCATCACATTTTAGAATGAAATAAACATGTCAATGTTAATAAATCTCCAACAGTATTAGTATTTATTTCTTAATAGCGGGACTGGAAAATTTGTATTTCTTTATAAAATATGCGTGTCGGTGAGCTCATGAGCTCACGAGTGAAAAGGGTGGTGAGCTCATGAGTCCATCTCCCTCCCTGAGTGCAGCTCTACTTAACGGTATGATAACAGTATGGAAAAGGCAACTAATAATCAATACCAACCTATGAATATTCCATTCAACTATTTCTCAGCACGAAAGAAAGGATGTACATATTAATAATTCATGGAAGGCGTTAACTGAGCAATTCATCAATGTCTTTTTTCTGATGATCCAGATTATTCACCAAGCCTTGGAAACAATGTAAACAAACATATCCCCAAATAGGATCTTAGCCACTATTTAGAAAACTGGTGCCCAAAATTGGCATTTTATTTGAATTTTAAGCATCTTGTTCCTCAAGGGAGACCACAATATAAATTCTGAAGATGACCATAAATATCTATTAATTTATTGTGAAAAAATCATAATATCCTTCAGCAATGTGATGGGATATCCAATTGTTTGCTTGAAATTGGCATTTTTTAAATTCCTCAGAAAATGGGTCCTGTTGTGGGAGCAAATGATACCCAGACACCCTGCTTGCTAAGACCCAGATTTGGCAAAGGATTCATATTTCAGTCAACTTGCTGGTTACTAGGAAAAGTCTTGCATTAAGTAATCTAGGCTACAACCAAACATGGGTTCTGTGTCTACTTGCTATTTAACTCTTCCAATCCTGAGGCTACTTTCATACAAGGACGCAACGATTTTTGAAAAACATCTAAACCCTGTGTCCCTGTCGTGTTGGTATACATTGGATAGCTCTCACTGACTACTGTCAGATGGGTACCTATGTGCCAGGGTTTTAGTCATTTTTCATGTTTTTGCATTATTTTGTATTGGTCAAATTGGCCACCAGCAGCATGAGGGTTGATATACTTTTTAAACTTCCTTGATGCTACACTTACATACTGTTGTTAACCCATTCACATCTGGAGTATACACACAAGCAGGGGCTGATCCTGAATATTAACTGTGCATATGTATGGGGTGTGTTTATTGCAATGGAGAGGTGACCTGTTGATATATCAAGTGTATGTATCACAGGGCTCACTCGCTCAGGATAGTGTTTAACCCTTATGCTGCTGGTGGCTAATTTGGCCGATACAGAAGGACGCAAAAAACTGAAAAATGACTGAAACCCTGGCAAATAGGTACTCATCTGATAGCACTCAATGAGAGCTTTCCAATGAATACCAACATGACAAGGTTTCAATGGTTTTCAGAAGGTTTGGCATCCTTGTGTTTAGACGAAAGTAGCCTCAGCATTAGAAGGGTTAAAGGTTGTGGCATAGGAATAAGTTACATACAAGAGTGTGGGTTTTTAGATGTTTATTTCTCTAGATCTAAGCCACATAATTAGATAAGATAAGATAAGAAAATTTTATTTAAGTCTCACCCATAATAGAATTGTACAAACATGACACAGCAAGAACAATGGATGGTCAATTTTGACCTACAAGAGACTAAACAAGTGATGGCAAGTAGCAATACAGTGTAGAAGTAAGCATGCACTCAGCTAATTGGTCAAGCATGTCAACCTATCAGAATATAGTAGGGTGACTTGTGCTTTGCATGTAATGAATGTCATTTTATGGATTGGACAATAAACTATTTATCAACAACAACAACAACAACTGTGCAGTGTATACAGGACAACATAAATGAAAAAGGTTAGTTTATTAAACAATATCTAATTATAATAAACTGGCTTGATCACCTGGTAAGGTAATCGGTAATCCTTATGGTGATGGTGGTTGTACCAAACAATATTAAAAAATATTAAACAATAGCTGTTAAACAATAGCTATTTAACAGTATTAAACAATAGCTAATTGGGCCACCTGGTAAGGTAATCCTGATGGTGATAGTGGTTGTACTAAACAATATTAAACAACAGCTATAAAAAATAGCTATTTAGCAGTATTAAACAATATAGCTAATTAAACTGAACTAACCAGTCCCTGGTTACCTGATATTTAGGTAATCCTGATGGTGCCTGACTGACTGGTATGACAACCCTGATTAGGCCCATTTTCTTCTACATGTACAGGCCATTCATGTATTTTTCTAATCTTCTAGCAGTTAAATTTGAATAAGGGCCTATGGTCATTTATGTGTTTAACAAAACTAAAGAAAAGTTGTAATTCCTAGCAAGAGAAGATCAATGTCCAACACATTCATTTGTAGAGAGGTCTTCATCAAAAACCCTTAAACCCCTATCTATCCGCATCCGTCACTGGTTACATCTGTCATAATGAAAATATTAGGTCTAACATAGGTCATGAACATTCAGAGCAAAGAATGTTCTCATATTTTCTCACCAGTGGGCCGTAGGGTCTTAAGGGACCTTCATGGGTCTTTTAAGATCTCACAAAGAGTACATGAGTATTGGGCACATACCTTTTGTAATCTCATCATATATTTTTGAAGCTTTTGAGCTAGATAGTAATCCGGTTACCTTGCAAGCCTTGCTTAAATGTACTGACTAAACTAAGACTCAAGGTCATCTTTTACTTAATGTACAGATACGTAACCTAATATAATTGATAAACTGTCAGTGTGCAAATACTTATACCCCAAGTGATGGGTGATATATTTTGTTTGGTATAAGACCCCTCTTTTGAAATATTAAGGGACACTTTCTTGTGAATTTTCCATGAAGGGATAAAAGTTCTGACCTTAGATTCATTACCTAGGTCATTGGAGAACTTTGAGGTTGATCACTGGAAAATAATACACTATTCATACCATGCCTTGTAATAATAGCTTGTTTCATGTTTATGATTGTTATAGGAGTTTCTTGCCCTGCTGATCAGTAATACTATTTTACTATTTTTGAACTATTTTAGAATTTAACTTTTAAGTATTTTTTGTGATAAAAGTTGAATTTAGGCAATATATGATTGGTGGATTCTAAAATAGCATACCTAAATTATCCAGGATCAAACATTAATCTGACTAAAAACTAAAGCATGTATAGAGATTTTTTGAAAGATATGATAACTTGTATGGGAAATATACCCACATTTGTTAATAAAACATATTTTTTCCGAGTTACCAGCAGTTGGGAGTGCTCATAGAATTATATCAGAAAAAATCTAGGTTAAGGCATATTTCTTGGCTCAATTCCCATGACTATTGTAATTGACTTCTTCAAATGCAAATCACAATTGGGAATCAATTATGTATTGATTGCCATGCCCGTGGATTGCTAGTTAAAAGTCAATTTGTTGATTGCATGCTGTGGTTTTGTAGGAAAGCCTGAATTTTCTCAGTGAACGTTAGGTATAGTCTGCATGTCACAGTTCCATTCTTAGTGCCGTATTTCATTCATTATAGATTGCCCTGTTACCCTGAGGACCTCGACTCAGCCAGCAAAGAGTGAGGGCGTCATATGAACATGCAACCTTTTAACTGACACAGCATAAAATTGCCACAAATACTTTGCTCTATACTTTCTAAATATGTCAACTTCGTAAAAAGATATTATAAGTATCACTTCAATTTTAATGATAGGGCATTTTGCAAAAATAAAGGTCATACCATTTCATAATAAGGAGATTCCCATTAATGCTTCTTTTCTGAGTTTTGTAATGTCTATTTCAATACAATAAATCACCAGAAATGTTATGATTGCCTATGTTGGACATCTGCTTTAAAAAATCCAACTTATGCCCTTAGTACTTGGCCTTCTGTATAAATCCACCTGGGAAATTAGGATTTTGATTGATATCGATTATTTTCTAGAGCGTTTTATATTGTATTTGTATTTGTAATATATTTTATGAATTTTATACAATTAGGCTGTTTTTCTATCATTGAACATAGTGTGTATTATGTGGGATTTATGGTAGTGATTAGTGACAGCGAGCAGTCAGTGTGCAATGCCTTAGAGAGATTGGCCACTAAGGGAGGCCATGACATTTGTTTAAAATCATGGTATTTAACTAGTGTCTGTATTATGTGGGACCTTTGGTAGCAGTTAGAGGCAGTTAAAGGCATATGTGATGCCCTTATAGACAGATCACTACTCTTTAGTGTTCGGAATCGGTCACAATTTTCAAGATCGATCATCGGTCCATCTGAAAGACCGATGATCGATTAATAATCCAAGTTGTTTATGCTCAGTTTTCCTTTGGTAGTCTTGGCTTGTTCAAGGGTTCTTGGCTCCATATTTGTAAAGGAACTTAAACTTACTCTCTTTAAATATACCCTTGAACTCCTTAGTTTTACTTGTTACAGTACTGCTTGATATTAATTAAGATTGTGCAGGCTTAAGTGGTGTCTCTCACTTGAACAAAAGGCTGTTTCTAGGTACAATTTATTTTTTCAAAAAACTTTTAAAATAATCGATCTTATAAAATTGCAATCGATCATCAAAATCAGAGGTTGAATGTGCGATTAATCGGTATGTCCGATTAATCGGATGATCCCTACTACTATTGGCTACTGAGTATTCACTTCATGAAAGTTGCTTTTTCATTGCATGGTGTGATGTGGCAGTTTTAGACAGTAAGTAGTTGGTGTGCAATGCCCTAGACAGGTAAACTATCGGGCCATCCCTTCATGATATTTCTTCTATCATTGCGTGGTGTTTCTATTATTTTGTACCTTTTACAGTGGTTAGAGATAGTGACCTGTCAGTGAACAATACAGTAGACAGTTCAGCAACCCTATCATGATATTTGCTTTATCACTGCTTGGTATTTCTATCATTTGGTACCTATGGCAGTGATTGGAGACAGTGAGCAGTCAGTGTGCAATACCCTAGACAGCTCAGCTATCGGGCAACCCTATCATGATATTTGCTTTATCACTGCTTGGTATTTCTATCATTTGGTACCTATGGCAGTGGTTGGAGACAGTGAGCAGTCAGTGTGCAATACCCTAGACTGATCAGCTATCGGGCAACCATATCATGATATTTGCTTTAATATCACTGCTTGGTATTTCTATCATTTGGTACCTATGGCAGTGGTTGGAGACAGTGAGCAGTCAGTGTGCAATGCCCTAGACTGATCAGCTATGGGGCAACTCTATCATAATATTTGCTTTATCAATGCTTGGTATATCTATCATTTGGTACCTATGGCAGTGGTTGGAGACAGTGAGCAGTCAGTGTGCAATGCCCTAGACTGATCAGCTATCGGGCAACCCTATCATGATATTTGCTTTATCATTGCGTGGTGTTTCTGTTGTGTGGTGAGACTGTTAATAGAGGAAGGTTCAGTGAGTAAATACAGGGTGGGGACCTACTATTTGTCAGTCTGTCACTTTACATCTGAATACAGGGAAAGTGGTTGTGTTGGTAACCCTCAATTAGGGTTTGCAATGAAAATAAAATGCTTTACTGTTGATGTACCTTTTTAAAGTCATTAAATGACTATTAGGATTTATAACAGGATTTTTTTTCCAAAAAGAGCACAGCTAGAGATAACAGAGCTATGATTTAGACTACAATAGCACTATTGTTATTTTGAGTTTTAATACTAGATGTGGAATTAATATTTAGACTAATATCTAGTCTCATCAAAGGATATGCAAAATCAGCTTAAACCATCCCTTTGGTTTGAATTCCCGATTCGGCTTGTGAGAAAAAGCCTATGACTTGAGATCAGGCAGTGGTTTTCCCTGGGTACTCCCGTTTCCTCTACTGGTTAGTCAAAAAGTGATGTTAAAACAAAATTCCAAAATGCCAGCATAAATGCTCAATTATAGAATGTTGATATAAAGGGTCTTCACATGCCACAAACTGAATCTAAACCCTGGAAGTGGTGATTGAGAGACAGCGAGCTCTGAGTGGCAATGCTTAGATGCCTTGGCTATCATGGTCAGGGCAGACCCATGTTAGCATTGACCTATATAGAGAGATCAAGTACTGAAGCCAGATGAGCCAAGCTCGAGCTGGAGTGGTCAACTCGTCTATGTAGGGAACACAAACCTAACACAGACCACCTTCTTATTACTACTTATCACTGTCAAGTAGTCTTGTTTACAATCCCCAATGTATATAGGCATTGTTGAGTGTTGAACTGATCTTTGTACCTGGCCAGCACATTTTAAAATGAAATAAACATGTAAGTGTTAACTAGTCTCCATAAGTAAGTATTCATTTCTTAATTCCTAGGTTGAATAATAAATATTTATTAAAAAAGAATATGCTTCTGGAACTCATAAACTCATGAGTCGAAATGGTGGTGAGCTCATGGGTTGGTATCGCTTCGTGAGTGCAGTTCTACTTATATAGACTAGAATAGAGCACAGTAAGAGCTAGGGGATAGGCTAATTTGGTATGATAATAGAGTGGGCTGGGTCAGACATTTTGGACACTGGTCAAGGTATTTGACCATTGTCCTGTTCATAGGCAGGTCAGGTTGGTTCCCATACAGACAGTGAGGGCAGTGAAGCGTTGGATAAATTAGGATGAGTTGAGGCCATTCATGCTGACAGCTCTTATCAGTCGTCTCTGCATTCACTTGACTTCCAAAAATAACTCAGTTATAACATTTAACATCACTTGATTATTATTTATTAGATCATGTTACAGATCTGTACGATGAACATTTTCACTTTAAATATGGTTTTAACCCTTCCAATTCCAAGGCTACTTTTGTCCATAGCACAAGGAAGAACAAAGATTTTTGAAACCATCTACACCCTGTCATGCTGGTATTCATTAGATAGCTTTCGCTGAGTACTCTCAGATGAATACACAAGTGTCAGGGTTTCAGTCATTTTTCAGGTTGTTTGTATCTGTTCGTATTGGCCAAATAAGCCACCAGCAGCATAAGGGTTAAAGTACTTTAAAGTTATTGCCAGAATAGTTAACCCTTCCAATGCTAAGGCTACTTTCATCTAAACCACACGAACGCAAAGATCATTCGAAATCATCTAAACCCTGTCATGTTGGTATGCATTGGATAGCTCTCGCTGAGAACTCTCAGATGAGTACACATGTGCCAGGGTTTCAGCCATTTTTTTAGCTTGTTTGCATCTTTTCTTACTAGCCAAATTAGCCACCAGCAGCATAAGGGTTAAGATGCTTTGAAGCTATTGCCAGAATAGTTAAGCCTACTTAGGCTAATGCAAGCACTATACTATAGGGTTCAATTAGGCATCATTAGTGCACCCACATGCTTGGCACAGCTGACTAGTGGGGAATGGGTGGGGCTGTATGATGATGGGTGGGGCTGCGTAAAGATGGGTGGGACTATGGCAAGGGATGGGAAAGGTGACATTCTGTTTGGCACACTACTGTGCAACTTATAAACACCCTCAGATGCATTCACCCTTACGCTGGTGACATTGGCTAATTTGGCCAACACAAAAGGTTGCAGAAAAACCCTGAAAATTGACCGAAACCATCGCAAATGGTACTCATCTGAGAGTACTGAGCGAGAGCTGTCCAACGAATACCAACATGACCTGGTTTTTAAGGTTCTTAGAAATCTTTGTGTCCATGGGCTTTGGAAGAAAGTAGCTTTAATTGGCATTGGAAGGGTTAAATATCCCCCTGGGTCATCTTTTTGTAAATCCAAGTTTCCCATGCAGTTTTTTTACCCTTAACAAATGTAGCTAAAACTTCTGTATATAAATCCTGGCATTTTCCCAGTATTCTTCTAAGGAATTCATTGGTATCCCTGGCCATATTTAGATATGCAGAGTCTGTTCCTTTAGGAGATAGTTTAAGTAAAGGCTGCAACAAAGAGTAGTCCATTACACATTTCCAAAAAAAAATCATGCCATTTCACTGCTTCACAAAGAACACCTGTCCACATAAGGAGATCACTTCAGTTTTAAAAGAATATTTTCTTAGAAATGATTTATTTTCAAAGATAATTATCACATTTTCTTTGAAAGGTTTCATGTTTTTGAAAAAAATGTTTTATTAGAAAGTCCTGATCCAGCATAATAGTCAAGCCTTTTTACTCTAGGGACTGCATGCATGGGTAGGTTAATTTTCTCTGGCAAGGTGTGTGGGTTTTCTGCCAGTGTTCAGGGTTAAAGGCCAAATAATGCACATACCACAGAATACTTAATAAAAACTACAGCCAGCACCTGTTTGTTAATGGTCAAAAATGCCTATTTTTATACATCTTTTTGTGAGAAAGACACTATATTGAGAATGTGCATTAGGAAACAAGTATTCTGTGAATGCATTAACTTGATGCCTAGATATGTGGAGGGAATATAAATAAACAATAGTTCCATTGTGATTTATTTTTCCTTGAACTATAAAGGAGCTCATTTCCGCACAGCCTGGTATGTGTATTGAAGGCCAGGGAAAATCTTCAGTCATCTACTTTTACTCCTGTCCTTTAAACCCTTATGCTGGTGGTGGCCAATTTTGCCTATATATACAAAATGATGCAAAGAACCTGGAAAATGACTGAAACCATGGCAAATGGGTACTCATCTGAGAGTACTCCGCGAGAGCTATCTAATGAGTACCAACATGACAGGGTTTAGATGTACATGTATTTCAATAACCTTTGAACGAAAGTAGTCTTAGCATTGAAAGGGTTAATTTGTATTGCAGGTTTTCAGCTTATGTAATAAGATGCACACAGCCACCCATAGTGTGCAGCTCAGCTTAGCCTCCATTGTTGAGCTTGTCCATCAAGGGGTTTAGCCTCATGCTCATGTTTGTAAGTTATACAAATAAAGGTTACCTCATCCCATGGTGATGGTATACAGGGTTAATATAGAAAAGTATCCTCCTCCACACCTTGCCCCAGGGTAAGTGCATTAATAATTCATACATACATAAATGAATATATATATATATATGTATATATATATATATATATATATATGTATATATATATATATATATATATATATATATATATATATATATATATATATATATATATATATATATATATATATATATATATATATATATATATATATATATATATATATTTATACTTATGTACATTTTGAATAAATGTTTTTATATTTTTTTTGAAGAATATTGAGATAAATATCAAAGTAAAAGTTATAGGCCCATTCTCATGTGTTTCTACATAGGTTTATATTGGTTGAACTTGATACATCCCAAGAGGTTAATACAGACAGCTTGACTGAAACCCCTCCTCTCTTTTACTGGGTGGATGCATTCGCAGATTTTTTTGTTTGTTTGTTTTCTTTTGAAAAACATTGAGTTTGCCCACCAAGAGGTTCATTTTCATGCAGTGGAGTTACCACATCACCTAGGGGTTGATACGGGCATTACATAACTGACCCCATCCCCCTTCTCGGTGGCAGCGTGCAACATAACCACTTGCCTTGTTGCAAGTTGCAAGTGAATTCGGCAAAAATTGGCAATCGGGCAAGCAGAATAAGACCCTAACTTGCCTCGTTCAGCAAGTAATGTTTTGGGCCGAGACCTCGCAATGTAACTCACCTTTGTTTAACAAAGGAGGGCAAGTGGAAGTGCCAGCGGGGGGGGGGGGGGCAAATAAACTTTAGGGGCAGCTTGCCCCGCTCGCTCGGCACATAATGTTATGGAACCTATATTGCACCCTGGGTGGGTTTGTGCACTCATACATATCTATCTATCATGATGGTGGGATATCAATTACATTAAACCACCCTGCACATACATACACCAAGGTGAGTTGATTTTCGGTTCTGTAGGTAGGGTTATTTACAGTTTGCCGATCAGGTGTGTACAGGTGGCACACAAGAGAGTTTCTAGTGGGTACTGACCAAACAAGTGCCCAGCGGAAAGTGACTCACTCTTCTCTTTACAATGAAGTCTATTCTCAGTGTTTGATCTTCAGTTTTAACCCTTCCAATGCTAGGGCTACTTTTGTCCATATAGCACAAGGACCCAAAGATTCTTGAAAACCATCTAAACCCTGTCATGTTTGTATTCATTGGATAGCTCTTACGGAGTGCTTTCAGATGAGTACCAATGTGCCAGGGTTTCAGTCATTTTTCAGATTTTTGCATCATTTTGTATTGGTCAAATTAGCCACCAGCAGCATGAGAGTTAACCCATACGCATATGAAGTGCGCACATAGTATGTCAACACAGAACTGAACTCATCAAAAAGAGGAGAATTTGGAAAAGGTTCAAAGAAAAACTAAAAAGTATTTAATCAAAAAGTGTTAAGAAAACTTTTGTAATGTTAAGAAAACTCAACAGAAACAACAAATCCTAGTCAGATATTTCTAACTAAAAGTGTTGCTTTCAACTTATCGAGATATCTCTTTATATGTGTTGCACACCATATGTATGCTCTAGATTTGAAAGGGTTAAATATACAATGCAGCTACGATCCTCTTTGCTGTGAGCTAATACAAGGGAGCAGTCATTATTTGTTCATCGGGTGGAGTAGTTGTGTTGTTCTGTTTAATCTATTTACATTTAAAACGTGCTGATGGTCTGACACACATGGAAATATTTTGATAAAAAAAAGAAATATTTGAGGAAAATATGAAATGTGATGTTCTATTGGGTTTGACAATCCATCTCCAAATATATTTTATGGATTACCTTATTCGATGTGTTATGTTCCAAGTTCTACAACCCTGTATGAAACCTAGATTCAAATAGGTTAAGTAGGTAGTGTACCTGCTTTGCCTGTCAAGGGCAGAGTAAACATACCACCTTGTGATCTACCTAGCGTAGTAGCTAGCATCTTGACCTATTCATGCCGTTAGTGCTATCACCGAGTTGTTGGTGATGCTGGGCTTGTATTTTCCCTATGATAGCACCCCTAAAAGGCCTTTTTGACTACCAATATCTATCCAACAAAAGCATCTTAGAATATATATTTGAAGGAGGTATGTTAATCAGAAGCCAACCAACAACTCTACTTCATATATTTTAGAGAACTCCGGGCATGAGTGGGTTATATTTATGTTGTTTTGTGCTAATATTTGTGGTAGCTTCGGGTGACATACAACACCACAAATTTAGTCTTACTTTACTGATACAATTTTTTAATTGGATACATTGTTTGTATTCTTCACTTACATTATTGTTACATTGTTGATACTTAGTTGGATACATGGAGAATATATTATTTCTGTATGAAAGAATATTTCTTGGACTGAGATACAGAGGATGATTTCTAATTATATTGTTATAGATGAGTCCTCATAGTCATAACACATTGTAAACATTACTAAATGTAGCTGAGACTTCCAAGGAAATTCTGACATTTTCTTAGCATTGTTCTAGAGAAGCCTAGTTGATTTTCCCTAGCTCTTGGCATGTGATAAAGTGCAATACACTTATACAGTGAATACACATAACCTGAATTGATATTTAAATTTTAATTGTAAAAGGATGTATATGGATAGTTTGTTTGTCGAAAGGTTATCTTGATAGCTCAATACTAATAATAGGAAACCACGTTTAGCTACACATTAATAATTGACGGAAGTTGATTGAAGCTCTAAAAATAGATGATTTTTTTCTGTAACTTGATCTAGTCCGGAAATATTGAACACCCTGAGTGCTTTGTTCTGTATTGTGCCTATAAATAGAATGGGTTTTGACAATGTTCAGTGTGTGGTATTCAAACTCCCAGTCAGCATGCAACTGACATAAGGACGGCAAAGTTAGAAAGCTGCCTCACCGCCACGTTTACGAGGGTGTATAGGGTATAGGTGCCTGTGTCCCCTAGAGACCGGGTATTGTTAGAAAGACATCTACCAAGTTTTTCAGATTGTCCAATTCATGCCTGGAGATCCACTCTAAGAGTCGCGTCTGGATCTGTCTTACTTTTAAAGATTACTTTGGTATGAATCATTAATTTGCAATTTACTTGAAGGAGAGTTGTAGATAAAGTTTAAATGAACAACTCTCGTTCAAATATTTTCAAACCATTGTTTTTGTTGAAGAGATGTCATCAAAAAGGTCAGGCGGTTTTGGCTACTACAGGCCATTTATGGGTTATTTACTTCCTTGGTGAAATCAATGATAGGTGCTGCCCTCTATAAGGGAAATCAGGTATCGAAATAAGGAGATGGCACTTTCAGACCACAAATGCTGCAGAAGAAGAAGTGGTTTTGATCAGGTTCATGGCTCGCTGTTAGTGCACTTATCGGAAGCAGGTGGGACTCTAAAAAAGATCATTTTACGTACTCTTTTTATGTGTGAATAAGGCATACAAGGCATTCATTCCATCTGAAGTAGGTGTTTTATTTATCACACTTACCTACATTCCTGCAGTTTTATGGACCATGGTGAGAAAATCACACACTTTTGCGCTGCAACCAAAGTAGTGAAAACTTTTTTCACATCACCTGTTTACCCAGTTGTGTCTGAAGTACCTAAAAAGTGTCCTAACTATTTTGTCATCACTTTTGTGACCAGAGCCTTTTTTCGAGGGACTTTTTTCATGAGAAATGTTGATCAGATCCCAAACCACAACTCTGCGTCAAATATTTTGTGATAGCATAGGCCCAGACAACATTTCTTATAGGCCACTCTAGGCATTAACAGGTCAATTGATTTTAATAGTATGTCTATTCACCCTTACACATGTTGGTGTCTAAGTTTCTCTGTAATGTAAACGATAAGAGAGCCCTCATTGGTCTTTATCTCCTAGTGACGTCACACTGAGACCAGATAAAAAAGTTGTTTGTTTCCTGTAAGGCCACTCCAATTTAATTACTTGTCTTACAAGCTTTTTAAAAAAAAAAAAATCCTGTCAGACTCCAAAAAAAAAGAAAAAAAGTCATCTTTGGTGTCTTACGGACAAAAGTGGTTTTAAAATTTTCTGTCAGACTCAAAAAAAAAAAAAAAAAAGTGCAAGTTTTAAGAATATTCTTTGTAAGTGTGATTCAATCAACTACAGGAAGCTATCATTGCTGTAGTAGAGCCTCAGACTTGAGGAGGTATACCTCCCACCCTTCAGGTTACAGGGATTAATAGATTGATTGATTTTATTTAGTTGAGAATAGGCTGGTAGAAACATATCGCTACCAGTCCTAGTCGTCAGACTAAAAAAAAAAATTTAAAAAAAAAGTCACATTTTTCAACTTTTTTTTTATTCCAAAATGGCTCAATTCCTACCTCCTGAGCACGTAAGACAAGTAAATAAATTGGAGTGGCCTAACCCTAACCTAACAAGTTTTTATTCAAACAAATCCCTGCCCTAAAGTTTTTTCAGCCCTCCCAACTCCCAATCAACGTAAAACATGCATAAAACACACATTTTTGACCAAAAAAATAATGCAAAAAACTTTTTTTTTTACTGACCTACCTACCCTATTTTTTTTTTGGATCATTATGGGAAACTAACAATTTTTTTTCTAGGCCTGATATGAAAATCCTGATGTGTATAAGTAATTAAATGGATGCCAAATGAGAGATATCACAAATATAAAAGGGCATTCTTAGGGTTGGTGAGAACGCCATCCCTATCCATTGGATGCAGAGTCAAGCGGTGTGGATACAAAGTGTGAAATGTCTGCTTCCCATTGAATGCATAAAACACCCATAAAGAACCCAGTAATTTCCCTTCGATGACTGTTCCTTGAGCTGCTCATTATGTAAGGAGTAGCGAAGACCAGCACAGGCTGGGTAAAGAAATCTACCCATTCACCCCCTTACCCCCTAAGGTGACTACAACTGTTGGCCCAGATAAATAACACCCATTTGTGACCAATATTCAGGACACAGGGCTTTCTGGACCTTGGTATGAGTGGGAATGCAACTTTTTTTTGACCCTATTGCTAACACTGATTCTCACTAAAGTGTATACATTAACAGTGAAAAAAGGCTGAAAACAATGATATCCTATTGTGGATGCCAATAGATTAGTCCTCACGGGTTGTGGCATGATGGGAGGCTGTTCAGGGGGTACTCTATAAACTTGACCCATTGACACTCAGAACGCCCAAAAGGGGCCTGACAATTTTAGAAATATTTTACCTACAAGAGCATTTTCTTGAAAACATTTGAAGGAGAAATGTTGATCAGAAGCCAAACAACAACTCTCCTTCAAATCTTTTGTGAAATTTCGCTTTATACTCAAGTTATTTGTAAAAGTATGAGAGTAGCAGACGATACCTTGTGGAGAAACTCTAAGTGTTAAAGGGTTAAGTGTTTAGAGGTAGTCTGATGATGAAGTACCCAATCAATCACTTTTGTAGCTCTCGGACATGCACTCAAATTGCTATACAGGGTGTCCAAAATATAAATGCATCCCAAGCATGGTCTTAGCCAGGATTTTGAAACTGAGTATCCAAAATTGACAATTGTAAAATTTTGGGGTGTCCTAATTCTCAAGGGAGAAAACAATACACTGAGGTAACAACTATAAACATGTTTACTCATTAAATCAGGCATACTATCATTATACAATGTCATGGCAATATTGAGGTGGAAAAACTTAAATTGTAAGTTTGCCATTGATATTTTTCTTTATTTACTTCCCAAACTATTTGGGTGTCCTACGGAGTGATTTTGGGAGGTTTGCTGTGGTGAAAATAGACAGTAGCCCTGACCGGTTCGTTTCTACCAAAAACTTGAATGGGCTAGTAAAAGTATATGTTCACTTGCCCAGAAAGTCTGCTAAATATTCTAACCACATTAATTTAGTAAGCATCACATCCAGTGTCACATTTCTTCAACATTAGATTATAACTGTCACAATTCATAAATTTAACACAATTAACCATGAATGTTGAGTTATGAAATGGCTATTGGCTACCACAAAAATGGTTATCAAAGTGATATGGACCACTGACTTTTCTGGTGGACCACTGAACTATTCATTTTGATGGACCGTTTGACTACCAAGGTTAAATAGCAAACTGTTTTCAACACTGGGTTTGGGTGTCCAAAAGATGCCCAGACTCCCTGCTGGCTAAGACTATGATCCCAAGACCAATAGCAATGTATCTGACCATTGTAATGCTCTGGATAACAGGCATTATCGCCTATAGTATACTCATACATTTTGATCCACCCTATGCTTGACATTGGCAGAGTAGGGATAAGTATGTATATTTCAGGGTATTTATGAGACCAGCATGAGACATATGCTAATATTCCCCCCTGGATATAAGAGATTTGCTGGCCAAGCTGTCAATGGAAAAGATCCTACAGATAATTCTTCCCATGGCACAACAGGAGACTTATGCTGATAAGATGGCCGCCCTCCAAGAGGAATGGGATGGCATCGATAGCATCATCGCAGCAATGATGATTGGCATCACTGAGGCCGAGGGGAGAATCTTGGACCAGCCGAGTTATGTGGGCAATAACTCGGTGCTAGCGTCAGAGTGTGTATGTGGGAGCTATGCTGAAAACAACAAAAAAGAAAGAATCCAGTTTGTGGAGCCAGTTTTTCCTGGGACCAGTATACTGAAAAAATTTGCAAATAGCAATACTTGCACCACAGAATTTGGATTAATTGAAAATGATCAGAATTCAGGATTCTCAGCAAAGGACTATGGAAATACAGATACAAAGAAAGAAAACATCCTCGAAACAGCTGCAAAAGGATCCAATTCCAGTCCTGCCGATGTTTTTAAGAAATGCACCTGTATGAGTGGACCTAGATTCAAACATCCGATAGATTCATGTAGCCAGAGTGATGCATACTATAAATTTTGCACACGCCTTGCCACTGAATCTAATTATCACATAAATGACACCACACAGAGAAAAATACAATATCTAGTGGAAGGTGACGCAGACATAGGATATAGTTATTCCACACATAAACACACCACAATGGCTGAGAACCATACAGAACCACAACTTCTTTACAACCTGAAAAATGCAAACTTCAACACAATGGATGATATTAAGAACTTCAACCTATGTGCTCTAGACAGAAGCGTTTCTTTACGGAGGTCCGAGAGTGAGCCAATTGGTCGCCTGAACAGAGGCAGGGCCCCATGGTACAGGAGAAATGGAAGCCAAGGAGGTGATGATACTTTTCTTATTATCCTACCAATAATGCAAATTTCTATTGTTTGTTTTTTTCAGATGACGTTGAGCACAAGAAGACCTATGTTATCAGTAGCTCCAATCAAGCACCCTGTAAGTACTTTTATTTATTTATTTATGATTTTAAAATTTTTGTACAGTTATATTTTCACAATTCTAAAGTTGGTACAATGTGACGGACTTAGTGACTCAAGTGCTTTTGGCAAGCCCTTGAAGAAAATATTGGTTAGCGTGTGTTACTTTTTCATCATTATTACCCTCACATCATCTTCATTATCATCATCATCATCTTCCGTATCATTATCATCTTTATCATCACCATTGCCATTATTATCATTATCATGGTTGTCATCACACATCCTCATCTTCATTATCAACATCATCGCCATCACAATTATCTCAGTCATCATTGTCGTTGTCATCATCATCATCATCATCATCATCATTTCCAGGATAATTTGCTTGGTTATATTGCAAATGTATATCTTAAAAGAAAAAATCTTCTTTCCTAAACATTTTAGGAGGACTTTTCAGAAAGCACTTGTAAACTGTTTGTAGACCTCAGTGCTTAGCAGTCAGTGGTACACAGATGGGGCTAATATTTACTCTATGCAAGAGCTTGCATGAACCTCTTATGGTTATGTTATGTAAACTTTACACAATAAAACTAGCATCTAGAATAAGAGTTGTAGTCAGCACCTTCCTTATGCAACTCTCATATCCTCATTTTATATACTTTTCAATACATGCATGGTTATGATAATCAAGTCATTTATTTTGATTATGATAATTATGATAAGAAACTAAAAGTTACAATGATGATGATGATAATAATGGTGGTTAGCTATTTTTGATAATGATTCAGATAACAAACCCAAATGCTAAACAAATAGAAATTTTGAGGATATACGTGATGATTATGTCATGATGATGATGTTTATGATGATGATGAGGATGATGTTGAAGATGATGATGATAAGGTGATGATGATGATGATGATGATGATGATGATGCAGTGATGATAGCCAGCCCTAGTTAGGCATTCTTCAACATCATCGTCTTAATTACAAATAAGTGTGCCTTAAGGGCCAATCAAAAGTGTAAGCAAGGAGTTTCTGAATGTCTTATGATAATCAGTTTGAATCCTGCAATTACTAGGTAGGGTTACAATAATCCAGACAGTTTGGAATCCTATCTTAAAGTTCTATCATAGATCTGTATGATTATGATACACATGTGTGGCATATCTTTTTTTAAGTTTGTAAAGTGCTCAGATGTGTGAAGCACAGCATGGGTTAAAATTTTCTCTACCAGAAATGAGGGAAGTGGTAATAACTCTGGGTTATAAAAGCCTTCTGTTACTGGCATTTATTTCTAAATTATTCTGGAATTGTGCGTTTTATGAGAGGTCATGTGACCGATAAACTAAGGCCAAGGTCACTGACCTAAAAAACCATCTGCATATGGGGAGAGATTAGATCATCAACAATCCACAATGATGTTAACCCATTAATACTCCTGAAATTGTCGTCTGGATCTATGAAACTTTTGGCAATAATTTTGCCTTTGAGAATGGTTTTACAAAAAAATTTAAGGAGAGTTGTAGGTAATGTTCTGATTGACATTTCTCCATCAAATATTTTCGTAACTTTGCTTTTGCCAGCGAAATATCATTGACATTGTGAAGGCTGATTTTTTGCCGCTGTGAGCATTAATGGGTTAAGTTGGACAGTTCTCGTAATAGAACATCCCACTGTTACATTATCATTGCCTCTGTGAACTACCTTACAACTCTCCTTTAAGTTTATCTTTAATTCATGATTTATCCCAAAGCTATTTTCAAAAGTGTAATTGGTGCGGACGACCCAGTCAAAGCTATCTCCATGCCACGCATATTGTTGATGATTTACCTTCTCCCACCTGCATATGCCAGGTATTCAGGTATTCCAATAAACCTGCCCATCCAAGCTGTGCTGCGCCAAAATACATGTGGTGAGGAAGACTCTGGCTTAAAACATTAGGAATAACTGCATCTAATTAAATTAAATACACTATTTTATATTTATATTTTTTTTGAAAGATAATACTCGGCTGATGTGCATGTGCCTTATGAATATTGCATCGTGAGGTCCTACAAATGATGGGCAGTAATAGAAAATTCACTCTCTGGACTCTCTGGGTTAATTCTATATTGTGAATTTTGATGTAACAGTTTTTAGTAAATACCTATTCATGCTGGAGGAATCATTAAAAAGAATCATCAGGACCTATTGCAATTTTAAAAAGAATTTTGGATTAAACATTTCTTTACATGAAATATCTTAAGAAGGCTTGTTAGTTGATTTCTTATCAATATTTCACTGTGATTTTTTTTTCTGAAAAATGCTACGGTCATAAAGATAATACCACAATAGTCAGGACATTTTTTTGGTTCCATAGGCATGAATGGGTTAATAAAAGATGCTGTTTCTCATATCCTTGACATAGGCCTAAATCTCCACAGTGCAGCAATGGAAGCAAAAAGATATTGACGAGTGATGAGAATATATAAAGTACTTAGCAAATAAGGGAATGCACATAGAACTTTACTTTATAGTACATAATTATTCATTCCTTTATACTTGATATCTGTAAACGGAAGCCAAAGATATTGATGAGTGATGGGGATATATGGAGTACATAGCAAATGAGGAAAACTTATAGAACTTCACTTTATAGTACATTATTTTTCATTCATTAATTGTATCTGTTAATGGAAGCTAAAGCTATTGATGAGTGATTTATAATATATTATTATTTGTTCATAAATTGATATCTGATGATGGAAGCTAAAGATATTGATGAGTGATGGGGATATATAATACAGGTGAACTTGGATATGACGGACTCAATGGGACCAAGAAAATTGGTCCGTCGTATGCAAAATCTGTCGTATACATATGACGAATACTTGATATGCATTGGACTGGGACCAAGCATATTGTCCGTCATATGCAAAAATCCGTCGTACAGTGGTCCGTCATATCCAAGTTCACCTGTATATTATCATTTGTTCATTAATTGATATCTGATAATGGAAGCTTAAGATATTGATGAGTGATGGGGATATATAAAGTACATAGCAAATAAGGATAACCACATAGAACTTCACTTTATAGTTAATCATTATTTATATATTGATTGATATCTGTTATTGCAGCCTTTCCAATGATAACGCTCAAAGGCCCTTTACATTTATTATGTCCTAACAGGCCTGTTCGTTTGTTGAACCATTTTTGCTCCCTGTGAGCACACAACCTGGCAGCCATTTCAGTGCTCATGGTTATACCCATTAATAGGGTAGTACACCGGTACCGGGTACCAGCTCTGTACTGAATACTGTTTCTCAAAATATCACTGCTAACTAGTTTCAATATATAACAGTATGCTTATGGGTATTTTGCAAAACTCAAAAACCCTCTCAAATGGCCCATACTAAAAGAAAACTTTGATTTTTGTGGGCTACAGTTATTATTAGGTTAACTGGCAGCGTGGTAGCAATGGAAGCAAAAAGACAATGATGAGTGATGAGTGTATATAAAGTAGATTTCAAATAGGGGAAAGCATATGGAACTTTATAATATATTACTATTCTTTAACTAATTGATATTTGTTCCTCCAATTATAGACATGGTTTTTAGTGGGATACAATTTATATGGAACCATGTTATCACAGATAATTCTCTTAAGATATCACATAGGATCTGTCACATGTATAGGGGATGCTTTTTCTGCATATGATTCAGCAATTGTATGCCCCTATCTGACAGAAAATGCAACAAGGAGAAAACAGTCTTGCCTAAAAACTGACCACAGGGGCAGTCCAAGATTACTGTGTAGGGGCTGTCAGGTTCTATATAAGGGAGTTTGTTTTGATAGATAGGTAGATCTAGAATCCTCTTTGGTTTAAGTAGAGCTAAAGAAAGTATCAGTTTTAAGCAAATAAATCAATATTTTGAATTGTGATTTGGGGAGGGGGGTTGTCAAACCCTTGAGCAATCATTGTATCCACAACTGGCACTGTGTCTCAAAACATCTTATACTGACATCAGGATAACTTTCCCAACAAAATGTATCCGGAAATATTTGTAGAAAAAATGTTAATTAGAAACAAACTGACAACTTTTTTGTATCTTGATGTTTATGACCAAATTATTTTCAAAGTATCAGAACCTCTATATGACACCTATTTAGAGCCTAGATAAACATAAATACCCTTTTTTTATTAGCGGCAACAGTATTTTTTTTCTCTTGAAGATCATTTCTTTACATAGAGACAAAGTATTGTATTACACAACCCTTTTTCCCTGAACATTAAAGAGAGTGTAAAAATATTGTTTTCTGCTGGTTATAAAGTAACATGATATACAGTCTTACACTCTATAAATGTTTTTCTTTGAATGTTATGTCTCTGAGCACCATGGAAAAGAGTGTGTAAAACATATAGGCAAGTTTCAGGTGCGTTGCGTCTGTGTGTGCAATCTAGCGTACAGGCATGACTGAGTATGTTTCATACTTCCTGCACCCAATGTGGGTGTGCTTAAAAACAGGAAGCAACTACCGTGCACTAGGACTGCATTACCCTTCACGTAGTAGTACTAGTAGTTGGCAACGTACACGTACACTCTTACATCTTACGTCCTTCTTCAAACACTGCCCACTGGGCTACTCGGATCTCATGCCTTATGCAGCCTTATGATA
>OZ012693.1:6915217-6977832 GCA_963942565.1 Maea johnstoni
CCAGATTTTGATTTTCTATGTTCATTTAACTATTTGGATATTTTTTAAATATTTTCAATGCTTGTTGGCCATGTAGAGTCAGAATGCTGGCAATGGTGAAAATTGACCACTACAACCAGCGAAGTACTGCAGAAGTATTTGGGACATCTGCGAGTGTCTGCCCACAAAAAACAATTCAAATCCGTTCTGACCATTTTTATCTTGAAGTTCCATGCAATTCTATGGATATTTATACTCTGTTCAGTCAATTACAACTGAAATTGTTGTTGAAGCCATGAAAGAGCACCGCATTTTCACAATTTTTCACAATGATCCGCATGCACACCAGATATGGTTTCTTACTAAGAATTGTGACTTTTCACTAGTATTTTCATCAAGTTCTACATAGTTGTTTGTACAAGGAAGGTTATTGATTTTTTCAAGGTTCTTTAGTAGCATAGTTATAACATCCATATCCTTTTGCACACATCAGGAACTAACCATCATTAGGGTTTTAAAGAATAACTTCTGTGAAGACAAATCACTGACAGGATAAGGCCTTGAAACAAAAATTTTTGTTTCCTGTAACGGTCCAAAAAAAAATAAGGTAGGTAGGTCAGAAGATTTTTTTTTGAATTATTTTTTTTGGTCAAAAATGTGTGTATTATGCATGTTTTACGTTGATTGGGAGTTTGGAGGGCTGAAAAACATTAGGCGAGGGATTTTTAAAAAATAAAAACATGTTAGGGTAGGGTTACAGGAAACAAACAACTTTTTTTTTACGACTAATGTAAATGTGAGCTTGACTTGGTAGGTTTTGTGGTCACAGTAGCTCATTAGCTCCGATCTGCCCATGTAATCTTAGTGATGTTATCTAAATATTTGAAAGAGGGTGCCCATATTCAATATATCCGTGGCTAATAAACCAACAGTGAACAATTCAAACTAAAATTTTAGAATTTAAAAACCCTTTTTTCTGCACTAAAACTGAATATTTCGTACCTTGAAATATTCCAGATATACAGTATATATATATATATATATATATATATATATATATATATATATATATATATATATATATATATATATATATTATGTATGTCTACATGTATGTATGCATGTGGAGCGCCAGATTCCATTAGCCAACCACACTACTGATTTTGTACCTCTCCATGTAAACAGCACAAATGGTGTTGACTCAGCATACCCTTGTTTAGACAATCCCAATATTTACTTAGTCATAGACGCATAAACTAATAGTATTTAGGCTCCTATTATTGGATGATGAGGTTCTGTATGGTGAAAGGTATAGATGCCCCAGTCTTGCAGTCCAGAAATTTAATTCCTGCACCAGTAGACCGGACATCTGCAAGTGCCTGGTTGTACAAACACCCATGGATAACATGTCAAGAAACTATGCTAAACCCATCAATGATCCATCAAGCTTGTGAATCAAAGCTACGTTCAATTGTGAGGTCATCCATGCATCGAGAACTGGGCGGCAACTGGGTGTGCGGTCGAGTATTATGGTCGGCTGCCCATACATTGAGTGCAGGAATTAAATGTCGGCACTGTAGGGTTGCCTCAACCCATTCTTCTCCCCTTCCAGCAGCATAAAAAGGTATGACTGCTTGTGAAATAAAGTCCTAACAAAAGCAGTACCAGAAAAGTATTTGGATAAAAAATGCTGATCAGATTTAACCAACCCATAACTACAAAATTGTAATGAATTCATTCTCAGTTATCTTCAAAGACATTTTAGGAGTATCAAGATGGGAGGCCGTCCACCTGTTCATTCATATAGCAACTTTAAAAAGGCCAGACTATTTTGTAATATCTCTCTGATAAAAACATATTTTGGACTTTTTTATAGAGACAATGTTCAAACAAAGAAATCAATTACTTTTATTTCAGTTACTTTGAGGATTTATGATCATTAGAGGATTTATTTGAGGATTTTATATCACCATATTATTTTTAAAAATATCTTATATCCAGAGTAAAACTTGTCCAAGGGAACCTTTAGCATGAACAGGTTAAACCATTTACTGTCCCTTTTCCCAGCTAATAATTTGAGACGTGTTGACTTTGAGAGAGGCCGTTATGGTTTAGTAAATATTCCCGCAGATTTTTAGGTATTACTTTCTTATCAAAATATTTGCAAGGATTGTACTTAATACATGGCCATGACCCTCCTAGCACTAATAAAGAGCTTGATATTAACCCTTCAAATGCTGAGACTACTTTTGTCCAAGCACAAGGAGGACGCAAAGATTGTTGAAAACCATAACCCTGTCATGTTGGTATTCATGGGAAAGCTCTCGCTGAGTACTCTCATATGAGTACCCATGTGACAGGGTTTCAGTCATTTTTCAGGTTTTTTGCATCATTTTGAATCGGCAAAATTAGCCACCAACAGCACAAGGGTTAAAGTTTTAGAGCTTAATATCCTCTGCATAATTAAATGAAAAAATGAACCAAAACATACCATGGAATAGCAGCTTATTTTGACCAAGAAAATTTAAAAATATTTGAGAGTGTAATAACTTACCCAAAAATTGATTTTTTTAAATAAATTTCATAATAATAATGTGGCTTATTAAACAATGTCAATATCTATCAAGAGTCTGTACCTTTATAATCAATTCATTATTACAGATGCTTAGTTATTCAGTGATTTAATTAAGAATTCAAAAATATTTACTGAACTTGTTTTGTTCCTAATTAGAAGCAACTTTCAAAGTTGGACTTATTTTCAATACAAATTAATTCCTTCTATGTCAAAGACTGGATCAGATTTTAGTTGACCACTGTTTTCATTATCCATATTCCACTTTGATATTTAATGGGTTACATATGTCTGCATATTGTTACAGCAATGCTTGCGCTAACAATACATATTATGTAATCAAGCCAACTACCTGAATAATTATTTCAATTAGGCCCTAATAGTAGAGACACTATACAGAATCTCTAATTGCATCAATTGTCTAGATATGTAACAGTAAATAGAGCGCATTAACAGTCTATTGTGGAGTGGATATGGGGTTGACCCATTGCATGCTGAGATTACTTTCCTCCATGGTAGAAAAATGCAAAAGGTTTTGAAAATCATCAAAAACCCTGTCGTGTTGGTATTCATTGAAAATATTGGAAATTAAGCTCTCTCTGAGTACTCTCAGATGAGTACCCATATGCCATGGTTTAAATCACTTTCACACTTTTTGTATCATTTTGTATTGACCACATTAACCACCAGCAGCCAAAGGATAGAATCATAATGTTACAGTTGGGAGCTAATAATGCATATTATGAAACCAGCTCATCCACCTGAATTATTATTTCAATTAATCCCTAATAGTAGAGACACTATGCATGCAGAATCTCAAATTGCATCAATTGTCTATGTAACAGTAAATAGAGCGCACTAACAGTCTATTGTGGAGTGGATATGTGGTTAACCATATATCCATACTGTTCAACTACTTTCGTAAATGGCAGAAAAATGCAAGAAGTTTTGAAAATCATCTAAACCCTATTGTGTTGGTATTGATTGGAAATTAAGCTCTTGCCAAGTACTAACAGATGAGATCCCACATGCCATGTTTTTTTTCACTTGTATGCATCATTTTGTATTGACCAAATTAACCACCAGCAGCCAAAGGGTTAAGTGGATAGGATCATAATGTTACAGTTGGGAGCTAACAATGCATATTATGAAACCAGCTCATCCACCTGAATTATTATTTCAATTAGGCCCTAATAGTAGAGTCACTACACAGAATCTCAAATTGCATCAATTGTCTACATAACAGTAAACAGAGTTCACTAACAGTCAATTGTGTAGTGGATAGGATCATAATATTACAGTTGGGAGCGATATCGTAATTTCTACCCCCAGCGATAGGATAGGGAAGGCGCATGCAACAGCTTGGAGCATGCCTTATTACTACTGTTACAGTCTGCGGTAATACTATATACTAAGAGGGGGACGGACACACGTACAACTAGTCAAACATTCAGGAGGCTACTTGATGTTCATACAGAGATTAAATGGATAAAATGACGTGCCATACAGAGTTTCATGATAGAACAGCACATTTAGCTAAATACATTAATTAGTATTCATACAGGACCAGTTCACTCAGAGGGGGAAAGGATGACATATTCAGATGGCTCATAGCTGTATTCTTTATTGCACGTCACTTCGTGAACTCATGTACATCAAGTCAAACATTGAGGAGGCTTCTTGATGAACGTACAGAGTCAGTGGATAAAATGACATACCGTACAGAGTTTCATGATGGAACAGTACATTTAGCTAAATACATTAGTATACTTACTGGATAAGTTCACTGAGGGGGAGAGGATGACATATTCATAGCTGCAACTTTATCACGCATCGCTTCATGAAGTCTCATGATAACATCATATCAGCTAAATACAGTGTTACTACTGAGATAAGAGTTAGCAGGAGTAGAAGGACATAATTTATATCAACATCATGGCTGCTTCGATAATGGCTGATGAATAGATATGGAAAAAACTTACGATTGACATTTCATGATAAAAATCATCATATTTAGCTATGATAATGTCACCCTTGCTACGCGAGAAGTTTGTTAAGAGTGGAAGAACAACATCAACATCAATACCATGGCTGCATCAAAAAAAAAAACATCAACAGAGATTATTAGAAGTGACATTATTGCTCTAAATAAAGTTTAATGATCTAACTTTTATTAAGAATTCAAAGTCTAATATTACAGGATTAGTTTGCTGAGAGGAAAAGAACATTATCACACACAAACAAGTTGATATGGATTATTTATTTCTCAAAAAAGGTTCATGATATTTAGCTCAATACATAGCCTTGTTTCTTGAGTCACAGTTTGCTGAGAGGCAAACAACATGGACATCCCTCCTGAACATGCCTAAATGGATTAAACGAATGTTATATCACTTAAAACATCCAAATGGCCTTTGAAGTGTAGAAGTTACAATGTGGTGAGAGACAAGACATTCTTCAAACACACGACTGCTTCTATATCGCTAAACAGAATTGAAGTGGATTTAATTTCCAGTAATTCAATATATGTATATCATGTGTCAATATGTCTGTAGTCCGATTTTTCTTGTTGAATATCAATGACTTTCAACTCTGTACTGTTTGTTATGAGGTCAATACAATCACTTGACCAATCAATTAATTAACTGTCTCAAGATAAAACAAACAGATAGCGTAATAAGTTTCGTAGTATTATTTTCTTAAAACTATACTGAGAGGAAAGACATGGCTGTTTATGACACACAAACATAGATGAAATGGACAAAATATGATATGGACAAAATATGAAATGGACAAAATATGAAATGGACAAAATATGAAATAGACAAGATATGAAAAGAACGAAATATCATATCAGTGAGGAGATGTCTTGATAAAGCATTGTATATAGATTCCACTGAAGAAATTGCACCATGGATGTATTTGTTCCCAAGTCGAAGTATAGGACGGTGTGGAGGAACTCGGGGGAATACAGTATACCTGGGGATCCCCTCAAACTGTATGGCTTGGAAGGTTTGCTACCAGAAATATCAAGTAGGTATACCTAGTTAGCGTGACCGCATGTTACCCCTTCACCCTTTTGCTGGTGGTGGCTAATTTGGCCGATACAAAGTGACGCAAAAACCTGAAAAATGACTGAAGCCCTGGCACATGGGTACTCATCTGAGAGTACTCCGCAAAGGCTATCAAATGAATACCAACATGACAGGGTTTAGACGGTTTTTAAAGACTCCCTGAGTACTCTCATGTGAGTACCCATGTGCCAGGGTTTCAGTCATTTTTCAGGGTTTTTGCATAATTTTGTGAGGGCCAAATTTAATAGCCACCAGCAGCATTATTTTTTAGGGTTAAGGCCCGGGCTGCTTTGACACACAGACACATAATATCATAGCACACATTTCATGGTAATCAAAAGTGACAAGGGTGAAGCAGTGATCTGAATATTATCCCCAAAATATCCCTATGCATCTGTAAAATGATCTTTATTACTGGATCTGGGGGAAATAACTGACAACTAAAGCTGCTACGCCAGAGTTTATCATCCACACCTCTGGAGGCCAATTGTTGCCTCCATCAGTCTGGTATTTGCTCACATATATATGAATATATTGTAAAGTAAATAACAATATCAATGATTTATTTTTGCTAAAACTTTTTGCTAAATAGATGTAGTTTGGTTTTGATTATAATTGCACTGAAGAGTTCAATTACTAGAATTATGTTTTTAATATCATTGTGTATTACTTTCTTATATTGTGTAGCTATCCATATTTGGTTTTATGTGTTATGATCTTATTATGAATATATTTTATCCAACTATCAGATGTCACTCTACAGATATTGTTTTGTGCAGTTTATAAACTCTGAACATCCTATACAGAGAATGTTTTATTCAGATTTAAAGGTGTCTATGATATTATAGATCCAAACATATATATATATATATATATATATATATATATATATATATATATATATATATATATATATATATATATATATATATATATATATATATATATATATATATATATATAGTTATATATATATATATATATATATATATATATATATATATATATATATATATATATATATATATATATATATATATATATATATATATATATATATATGTATATATATATGTATATATATATATATATATATATATATATATATATATATATATATATATATATATATATATATATATATTATATATATATATATACCTTCAGATCGGCAAATTTAGTACATGAACAGGCAAATCGGATGTGAGCCCTATGTGGGGAGGCCATGACAAATAAACAGGATACAGCAATTGAGAGGGTAAATTGTGATTGATACTGACAAGTGCCCTTTTTTTAAATTCTCTCGTCACAAGCTGAGATGGGAGCAGTCACTAAATAATACTCCTTATATAGTGCCAACTCAACTCTCGTATTATCAGTATTAATTTCAATCCATCCTCCCCTGCAAATTCAATCATTTTTATTATTATGTAAGTAGATGTGCAACTTTGTGTCCTCTGTCAGTCCTCCCTGGAAGTATATGTATGGGTTATAGAGCATGGTAAGAGTGTTTTATGAATTATAAGCATTTTTATGAATTTGAAAGTTATAAAACTCAAGGGAAGTGCTCTAACTTATTTAGCACTCAATGTCCACGGACATGCTAGCTTCTGATTGGTCTAGCCTGACCAACTGTCATATATACATATATATATATATATATATATATATATATATATATATATATATATATATATATATATATATATATATATATATATATATATATATATTATTAGTTATCCTCCTTGTAAAAAAGGGATACGGCCTGGTATCTGCGTGAAGCCAGCCGTATCGCACGAGGCCGGAGGCCGAGTGCGATACGGCTGGCTGAACGCAGATGCCAGGCCGTATCCCTTTTTTAACAAGGAGGATAACGAATTTATCATCAGTTTCTTTTTCAAATTAAAATATATATATATAAAAAAAAATAATAATAATTTTTAAATCAAAAAAAAAAAATAAAAAATTTATTTATTTATTTTCAATTTCTTTTTTAATTTTCAAACAAAAATTCTTTAAAAAAAAATTTTGAATTTTTTTTTTTTTTTGAAAAAATTTTGAATTTTTATTTTTTGGAAAATTTGGATTTTGATTTTTTTTGAAAAAATTTGATTTTTTTTTTGAAAAATATTGAATTTTTTTTTTTTTGAAAAAATATTGAAATTTTTTTTTTGGAAAAAAATTTGAATTTTGGGAGCCTCAATTTGAGAGTGGGATAAAACATTGAATTTTGGGAGCCTCAATTTGAGAGTGGGATATAACATTGAGAGTGGGAGCCTCAATTTGAGAGTGGGGATAAGAAACATGTATCCGGATCCTAACATTGCCATTTATTGAGAGGCAATGAAATACAATCCAGTATCCAACAGCAATTGACCAATCAGCTGCGAGTATCACTGTGGAACTGATGATAAATATATATATATATATATAATGTGTGTGTGTATGTATGTATGTCTTGAAAGTAATGTTACATCTCAATGTAGGTGGCAGCACTGTTTGTTGTATTTTCTGTCAAAAAGTGTCTGTCTGACCTCTTCCATGTAAACATAAAGGATTGCAGCTCTATTATATGTTGTTATGATGTACTGCCACAAAATTCTTTCCCAACGACCTAAATAGATATCTAGTACTTTAAAATGTGTATTGATGGGAAAGATAAATCCACTTGTGATTACTTAAGGGTCAAGAGCTTCATTCACAGTTAGTAATTCAAAGTTCATCTCATATTGATTTCAGCCAGACAGAATCCTGCTTGATCATATATCACCAGTAGGCTACCTGTACTAGTAGTTCAACTGTAACAGCTTCTCAGGAAACAATAACCACCTATATTCATTGTATACAGTGTATTTAGCATAGCCATTTCCATATAGCACCTATATGTATGGAGTATGAATATGGCAAGCCAGGAGGGGAAGGATATTTTACCTGCAGTACATCCGGCGTTTGATGATACTTTTTGCACAGCAGCTGTGGCAGGTAGAACAGGTGTAAAAGGCACACCTGAGCGGGTCAAGTCCTCATCCTCATCCTCATCCTCTTCCACCACCACACCTGCTGTTTTTACACTACCTGATGAGAACATATGTTGCTATCTGAAGCCCTG
Organism: Maea johnstoni; assembly: GCA_963942565.1. Classification (NCBI taxonomy): domain Eukaryota; kingdom Metazoa; phylum Annelida; class Polychaeta; order Spionida; family Magelonidae; genus Maea; species Maea johnstoni. The sequence goes on from OZ012693.1 coordinate 6,923,955, forward strand.
GTGGTGCCATCTGATGAGTGAGTACAGAATCAAACATTTGCAATGTATAGACTGGTTGAAAAATTAATGTTTCTGGATTGATGGTAGGAATTCACACATAAGTGCAAGCATCAATTCCCCTTATACGTATGCCAGAAAAGAACTGTCAGGTGTATTTGGTCAAATTATTCATTTAAACTAAATTGTTATGCAAATAAAATTACCTTTGTTGTGAGAAAGAGGATTATGACACATAATGTACTGCATTTTATGGTACTTGTAGCATAATGCATGTTACCTCTCCTTTTGATCCAACCCATTGGTCAGCACATGTGAAAAAAGATTGAAGGAAAAACAATGATGGATTATGAATGAATAAAGAGAGAGAGAGAGAAAGAGAGAGAGAGAGAGAGAGAGAGAGAGAGAGAGAGAGAGAGAGAGAGAGAGAGAGAGAGAGAGGGCAAAAGAGAGAGAGCGTGGGAGAGAGAGAGAGAGAGAGAGATTGAGAGAGAGAGAGGGCAAAAGAGAGAGAGAGAGGGCGAGAGAGAGAGAGAGAGAGAGAGAGAGAGAGGGCGAGAGAGAGAATAAGGGCAAGAGAGAGAGAGAGTGCGTGAGAGAGAGAGAACGAAAGAGAGAGAGAGAGAGGGTAAGGGACACAGAGAGAGAGAGCTGATGATTCAGTGTCAGGTGTGGATGTTTTTGTTTATAAGTGTTGGTGTGTAACTGGTAGTGTTACGTAGGCAGATCTCTCCACTCTAGTAGCTTATAAGGTAACCTAGTAACACAATCATCTGGCCCTGACAAATACACAGATAAGAAGGATAAATATTAACCATGATTAATGCAGTAGACAATCAGCAATGTTATGTTGGCACACACAGGCAGACAGCTCTTGGCATATGCTGGACTGGTTTCTCTTCTTGACCCCTCTATGACACTTGTGAACTGCATGCAGGCCTACCCCTATATTTGTATGGTCTAGTGCATTGCAAACCAGCTGCTCACTGCATCCAGCCTAGACAGCCTGGCAGAAGTACCCTTAAAATAGGCACTATTGTACCAGAATGAGCAGAGACTGTTAAATGTAGGAAATGACATCCATAAACTACACATCTGTTAATAAAGCGCAAAGTCAGGGGAACCTAATGGTATGAAAATCTCAAAAGAAAAATGACTTTGTGGGGGGTTACAGACTCAGTAGAAACAAATTTCTTCATTATTATCTATCCTTGGTTCAATACCCCCATGGAGGTATGTGAGAAGGATGTCTATGACTTGGGATCAGTCTGACTTTTACTCAGTTTTCCTCAATATTGGTAACAAGATATTATTGATCTAAACTTAATAAGTGAGTAAAGGCGATGATAATTCTAAGTCCTTTCAGCTGTTGATACAGATGGTGGCATTCAACAAATTTCTCCTTTGTGTTTTGAATAAAGGTTCCTAGATTTAAAATGCCATATTGGATTTCAGCTAAAACAAACCAGTGACCCTTATAAGATATGAATGCCTTTCAAGTTAAAACTATTTTACCACCTACCTGTCATCATACTTGATAATTTCGCTAATAAATGCTAAATCAATGAATTATAATCATGTTATTTACACATCCAGTCTGATGATGTTGATCACTTTATGTGTTAATGCAAATACCTGCAAATATTATTGCACTGATATCTTACCTTATCAAAGCTGTCATTGCCTGACTTAATTACTCAAATTGTTTGCACTGACATTTGTTTACGGAATTCACTTTAGTGATGTTATTGCATAGAAGAAAGAAAAATGTGTTGACATATAGATAGAGAGAGATCACAGTTGGTGTTTTCTTTTGTACTTGTTTCAGTGGGTTATCACATTTTTGCTCAGGGTTCTAATTTAACTTCCCCCCACACAATCACAATTATTTTGCAAAGGGATTTCCATACCATTAGATCACCCTGACTTGTGGCGTCACTTAGATATATAGCTTGTGGGGGTCATCATATACATTTAACAGTCTATGCCCATACTGGTACAATAGTGCCCATCTTTTAAGGGTAATTCTGCCAGGCTATCTAGACTGGAAACAGTTCCCATCACTCATTCAGGGGCAATCAGTGCTACTAGGGTTAATGGGTTAATGAGTTTCGTTAGTCAACACAGTAGTCTGTGGCAGGGTAATATTTACACATGATTCTTGATAAACTCCTACTGTGTTGGTGATAGGAGCATTAGTTTGGACTCTGCGTCACATGACATCATGGCTGGCACTGAGGGTAGGTTCACATAATTCTTTGTATTCTCATATGGGTTTGAGACTTGATTGGGGGTAAGTGGGTCTTCAAAACAAGTGGGGGACAGTAGGGGGTTATTCAAGACACAAGGGGTCAACTGTTAAAATATGTACATTTTGAAAGTTCAGAAATTGACCATATTGTATACATTAATTAAGGTAGCATGTATTGGCACATGTTTATTATTATTAGGCTGTTGTGGCCGCAGTGCAGAGAAAGCCACCATGTGTGTATTGTCATTTATTTATTGGCGGTGAGTCTTCACATGGATTTTTTTCAAAGTCCCCCCAAAAAGGTGTGACATTTTTTCAGAAGGGACTGCAAGTTTTTTCCATATGAAAATAAAAATGCGCACATGAAAAGAGCTTTAGTAAGAACTTTGAATCTGGTGGGCCAAAATGAACATTGTAGATAAACATTGTGGTATCTTTATTATAAATATACATAGTGGTATCAACATGGTTAAGAAGTATATTGGTATCAACATGGTAAATAAACATGGTGGTATCGCCATGATAGATAAACATGATGGTATCAACATGGTAAATAAACATGGTGATATCAACATGGAAAATAAACATGGTGGTATCAACATGGAAAATAAACATGGTGGTATCAACTTGGTAAATAAACATGGTGTTATCAACATGGAAAATAACCATGGTAATATCAACATGGTTAAGAAGTATGTTGATATCAACATGGTAAATAAACATGGTGGTATCGCCATGATAGATAAACATGATGGTATCAACATGGTAGATAAACATTGTGATATCGACATGAAAAATAAACATGGTGGTATCAACATGGTAATAAATATGATAGTATCTTTATGAAATATAGACATGGGTATAATCATGGAAAATAAACATATGCACAGAGTGGATATGCATGGTGGTATCAAAATGAAGAATTAACATGATGGTATAAACATGGTAAATAAACATGGTGGTATCAACATGACAAATAATTATGGTGATATCAACATGGTAAATAAACATGGTGGTATCATTATGGTAAATGAACATGGTGGTATCAACATGAAAAATAAACATGGTAGTATCAACATGAAAAATAAACATGGTGGTATCAACATGGAAAATAAACATGGTAGTATCTTTATGAAAAAGAGACATTGTTGTATCATCATGGAAAATAAAAATTGTGATATCATTATGGTAAATAAACATGGTGGTATCAACATTGAAAATAAACATGGTGGTATCAACATTGAAAATAAACATGGTGGTATCAACATGGAAAATAAACATGGTGATATCAACATTGTGAATGGGCTTATCTTTCTGTAGCTTCTATTTGCTCAGCCTTGTATTTATACAAATGAATGGCTGCCTTTGGCTGCAGAATGATAGAAAGCATAAGTAATAGCTTTTAATGAAAGTTAGAATTAACAAATTATAATATTAATTTAGACTTTTTGATACAACATGCACTACCTTTGGATAAACATGGCTGTGTAAAAATGGCAAATACATCACATGTGGTGGAGATTCCATATATCTTAATAACTGCTATTTGCTATTTGTCTGAACCAACACACACCAAACTACTGGCTAATTCCCTTTTCCCTTGATAACATAGAATAGCTTAGGCCAACTGATCAAACAGCACATGTTTGCCTGTAGCTTAAGCCATTAATGCTCACATTAGTCAAAAGCTGCAGACTGACAATTTTGATGGAATCAAAAGCAAATGCAAGGAGTGTTATTTAGAACATAACACACAACTCTCCTAATATTTTGAAAATTCATTCTTTATTCCTAAGTTATTGTAATCTTGCAGGCAAAGTAATCTTGCAGACAAAAGCAAGGAGAAATGTTATTCAGAACGTAACCAGCAACTCTCCTTTCAAATATTTTGTAAATTTATTCTTGATTCAAAAGTTATGGTCAAAAATATCATAGATCTAGCAACTATTTCTAGCAGAACTCAAGCATGAATGTGTTAATTAGCTGAGCTCTGGTTTAGCACCTATAATAATAATAATAATAATAATAATAATAATAATAATAATAATAATAATAATAATAATAATAATGATAATAATAATACTCTTTATTTCACAAGGGTAACACAGTCAAATACAGGATTCGATTTTCACTGTGGCCCTCCGATTTAAGGATTATACTTGTCATGCTTCGGGCCACAGAGTTGAAAATTGTTCCTCTAGGTAAAGTCTCTTGAATGTTGAGAGAGATGGTGCCATGTGTATGGCAGCTTATAAACACAGTATAATAATACCAAGTACAAATATCAACCAGCTGTGATTAGTTTAACTCCTTCAAGCCCCTTCATTATCTTTTAGTTTCTGGCTATATGTCTATCATTCTGACCACCGCATGTGGTGAATGTGTGTGTGTGTTATGATTCATTAAGCCTCTAGCTTATTATATTGAGAATATCCCCGAGACCACATGTTTGTCTGTATTGATTCAAGATGGTCCAGATTAGAGATAGTGGAAATATGTAAGGTCAGGCGGTCATAATTATGAACTATAAATATTTAAGCAGCCAATGGGGAGAGAGATAGCCATCTCTATGACATGCTCCAACTGGTGGTATTACTAGTAGTATATGCCTTTGGGCACTGCAGACATATGTACACACCCTGTGTGTATTACAATAGGAACAAGAACATTGCAAGATATTCTGCTCATCCTAAGCATAATTCACATGTTCAAGTACATGGAGTGAAGTGGAACAGCATTTTTACAAGAATTAGGCAAGTTGTTATATTCATAAACGTTTTTAGATATTTCACACATTATTGATATGAGACTGCTTCACTTTGGGTAGGGACATGGTTTGAAGTCTGAACAGGTTTTTTTTACCATAATTAGGCAAGTTACATGCACTACAATAACCATGATAATTCCTGGTAGTCATTACTATCGTAGTAATAAGAATTTTATATAGGATTTAGTGATATTTGGGTATTCATGTTTTAAAGGTGTGGTGTTTTTAACCAAAACTTAAGAAATTAGAATAGTTCCTAAGTACAATAAAATTGGCATTTATGTGGTGTGAATTACAACTGAGAAAAAAACTTTTGAGAAACAACAGAAGATTTCATTGAGTGCCCCACACTTGAGTTTCTGAAGCATGCAAACCTCACACAAACTTTTACACATGAGTCCCATTCAAAAGTTTCTTGTGAGAAAATAAACGAAAAGACTTTTGAAGATTCTAACACATCATATAGCAATATTTTTCCATTAGATTCTTGTAGATTTTTAAGATATGCTTGCTGGTATTGTTAAATCCCTAAAGGCATCTTTGAATATGTATCTATGGCACACTTACTTCCCTGCTCTTATCATGTTATCACATGGGTGCCATGTATACTTATCTTTATTATGGTTTTTATGGCATTAATAAATACCAATCTCAGGTGTATTGCCCAGTATTGACCCTAATGCTGCTGCTAGCTATTTTGGCCATTTCAAAATTATGCATAAAACCTTGAAAAGGACTGAAACACTGCTTCATGGGTACTCATCTGAGAGTGCTCAGCGAGAGCTTTCCAATGAATACCAACATAACAGGTAGACCAAATTGCTACAAGCCTGTGATATCTGGCTCTTTCACTGATCTGACCTGAGTTGATTTAACTCCAGGTTTAGTTCTGAATAAATCCTCAAGGGGGACACACTTGAGCTCTAGTCTGTATCACATATTTCAGTCAGAGCTCCTAGTATACGCAGTGCCATCTATCCACAAGGGAGGACATCTAAATATGGCCTGGGAGGCAGGCTACATAATAGGGTAAAGATGGTTTTCCAAAACCTTTGCGTTCTTGTGCTTTGGAAGGGTTAAGGTGAATTGGCCCATCTCAATGCAGCTGTATAGAGGAAGTAGCCTGATTAGCTCTATTTAATTTATCATCATAGTAAAGTATGTGACATTAGAGTAAGAGGGAAAGTCAATGTCCTAGCAGTGCTAGGTATAGCCTGCCTCCCAGGCCACATTTTGATGTCATGAACAGTGGGTAGATGGCACTGTGGTATGTTATAGTGGTTGGTTGAGAATATTTTACTGCACAGCACCCTTGTGTAGCAATCACTAAAATGATCATATTCTAGGCCAGATGCACCCATTATAATCACTGGTTTATATATGGTAGAGTAAAATATAATAACGTAGTAGCTAGACTAGGCTTGGCATTAGCCCACTCATGCCTAGAGCTCTCATTAACTGATTTATGCCTGGAGATTGGAATGAAGCATTTATTTGCAAACTATTTGAAGGAGAGTAGTAGATAGAGTTTTAATCTACAACTTACCTTCAAATATTTTCTTAATATTGCTTTTGTGAGAGAGATATCACCAATATGGTCAGGGGTTGTTGGCTGCTACAGGCATGAATGGGTTAAAAAGGGAAATCTGGATCTACAGTGCCAAAATCAATGGCATAGTTTTTTTGATTAGAGTATTTTTTTCAGAAAATGTCTGAAGAAGAAATGCTGGTCACATCCCAAAATACATTCAGCTTGATTCTATTTGTGAATTTATACCGTATTCACTATGTATTTTCAATAGTACATTAGGGTCACCCGATACTTGTCAAGGAGATCTTCTGGCCGGGTCTTAGCCAGGATTTTTTAAATGCCTGTCCAAACAGCAATTCCAAAATTCTGCCTGTCCTGATTTAACTACTAATCTACTTCAGTTCCATAAAATATCTATATTTAATAGCCTATTGTGTCAAAAAGGGCAATTTACACTTCAGTTATGTCCTAGATGATGGTTTGTTAATAGAACATTTGGTAATTACGCCCAAAAAGTCAAAATTGAAAATTCATTATGGAAATGTTTTCCTGTCCAAAAAAGGTTTTTGGAAACTACCTGTCCAAAAGATAGACAGGACTTGTCCGGGGTCAGTCCCTGTCTCCAGGTGTTTATGAGTTAACTGTACGTAATCATGTGTTCAACCTCCAATAAGCAGACTCCTGACAGCTGGTAATTAATGAACTGTGGAATTGCAGTGGAAAGTAATTATTGATTCGTTGTATTTATAATGTTGTTACTTTGTTGCAGATGTGGTGCTGCTCTCCATCAAGGATATGGACAACCCACCGGTCAGGAAAGGTGACAAACACGTTCCTATCTAATACTCTCTATTAATAATATTTGAGGTGTTGTATGTTTAATGCTTATTTCCTGTTTATTCCTATTTCAAATGCTGCTTTGATTAGTTTGAATGTTTCTATATACAGTCAGACCTTCTGAAGACCACATGTGGAAATTAATAATTCTTATTTCTTTTGAGGGGTTATTATGAATAACCAAACAGCAAAAGTATGGTATTATTTAAGATATGTTATACCAGTACTGCTAATTGGTGTAAAATCACCAAATCTGCTGCTTGGACATCTCTCCTGTACAAAGGCATCAGGAACTTTTTTTATTTGATAACATTAATACAGAAAAGGGAGATCCCTGGGAAGCAGGTTTTATGGTTAGAAAATATTGTTAAGACATGTATCATTTAATAAGACATTTTATCATAATTATTTTATCGAAAATTTTGATAATGCCAATCTCTATGTGTTGTTATGTACAGGTGGTCTTTTATGCAGGTTTGAATGTTATCTGCCTTGTTGCTTTGCTTCTACTAATTGAGGTTATGCTGCATAGAAAACCTGTTTCAATATTGTCTATGCATAAACATGTACAGCTTTCAGATTTTCAATTACTAACACTTTGATGTGCAAGATGTATCTGAGCTTAGGGTACATGACTACATGCTTCCTGTAGATTGATCTTATAGTCCATATATCATGCCTGATGGTGGATTTATGGGATAAGGGGGGTAAAGAAACCAATATGAGTACAAGTACAACACAATTCATATTAACATGTATTCAAGTTGCCAACTCTCTATCCCCTCCCCTCCCCTCCCCTCCCCTACCTTGAAATATACCCCCCCCCCCCCCCCCCCATTCTCACAAAGCATGTATTTAAGTGTGTTTTTTTCATTTCTTTAGTCTTGGTTGGTTCCACTAAGACTCCAACCCTCCATCCCCTCCCCTACCTTTAAATATACCCTGTATTCACAATTCCTTTAATACCAGACCCTGAGATCTCGCATTCAGATATGTATGAAAAAAATAACTCATTGTTCAGTATTTTATTCCGTAAGTGCTGTTTGTATTGCGTTTTCATATTCATTTTAAATTTGAATGATCAACCAAACTAATATGCAAGAGTAATAGATTTTTGACAATTGAACCAGTGCAAAGACTAACTTAGTGCAAGTGATTTACATAGTACATTTCATGGTACTTTTTAACATGCATGGTCATGGCAGCAATAACAATTAAACACTTGTTTACTTTAAGAAACTGGCTATGGAGAGGGCTTGTCAATTTTATTATTTTTCTTTTCAAGCTAACTGAAATATAGTGCAGATTTTTTTAAAGTACAAATGATCATCTGTTTTTTTTTTCAAATTTGAAATCAAAATTTGTTTTTGAAACTAAATTCTCAAACTATAGCCATTTTCCTCAGTGAGATATAGTATATTTAAAATGCATGTCTTTCACTTATACCTGTGGGTGGTTTCCTCAGTTAACTCTTATCCTGTTTAACATATCATGATACTAATTACCTAAGTGAGCTCTAATGCATACATAGATAAACTACTGTTATCTCAATAACCGCAATTGAGGTGAGCTTTCAAATATTACAAGTGGCCTTTTGTTTGACCTATCCCTATAACTTATATACTGTACACTTCTTAGATAATGTAGTCAGTGGATATTCTCCCTATTCTTCAGTCATTCTTGAATGGACTTTTAACTTGGTTATTTATACTTATCAGTTATAATGCACTGAGAAGATCCACTATAAATCACAAAATATTAACTTTTCTATCTAGATAAACATTATAATGGATACAGTGATGTTCACAAGTTAGGTATATTGTATTGGTCATAACTTAATGTCAATATATTGTCACGTTCAAATATATAAGAAAATTAAACTAAAATTATACAATTTAAGTCACTAAAGTTGTTCAATGTCAAACATGATAGAGAGTAATGAAATTAAAGGATTTATCGATTGGCTTCTTCTAATCAGTTACTTAAACCCTACTATAAGGTGAAGGTTCTTTTGCCAAAATAATTAATTTCAATATTGCCTATAACTGAATATCTCACTTGATCAATGTCATTTAATTTATCATAATGTATGAAATAATCATTTAACTGATGTGGCATGATATGAGTTGTAATATGAATAATCTTAATTATGATATGCTCTCACAGTATAATACTGATATGGTTCTGATTTTTTTGCATGATATGTGTATGTATTTGTGTGTACTTGTGTGTCCTTGTGTATTGTTTTCTGTAATAATGGCCGGTTAAGTGGTATTACCTATTTAATCAAATCACTAATTTTGCCAGTTTACATAGCCCAATGTGTTATAGGAGTGGCCTCATATCTGAGTGGTTTAGCACTGACTGCTTACTGGGCCTGTGCTGGTGACCATAAGGTCTTAACCCTTATGCTGCTGAAAGCTAATTTTGCTTATACAAAATGACAAAAAAAGCTGAAAAATGAGAGAGCTATCAGATGAATACCAACACGAAAGGGTTTAAATGGTTTTCAAAAAACTCAAAGACACAAAGTAGCCTAAGCATTAGAAGGTTAAGCGTTGCCATTGACTACTTGCAGTATCTCTCTCCATGCCCTGCCTACTTGTGAATCCTGACCAGGGCATGTGTCAAAGCTACCAGTGACTTCTTGTTTGGTGGAGGAACTTTGGTTTCCTCCACCACTTCCAAATGGCTAGTTACAAATTAGTTTACATAAGGGAGAAAAAGTGATTTATTCCAAATTTGAATATGAATTTCAGTGTCTCAGCTTTGAAATATCCAGGGTTTGACTCTGGCTTTAACCCTTCGCTGTCAGCTAATTTGGCAAATATTATAAAATGATGCAAGAAACCTAAAAAATGGCTGAAACCCTGGCACATGGGTACTAATCTATGAGTACTTAACAAGAGCTATCCAATGAATACCAACCTGACAGGGTTTAGATGGATTTCAAAAATCTTTGTATATATGTTTGTTTGTATATACATGTTTTTGTTGTCGTTGTTGCCCATGTTTGTACAATTGTTTATGTTGACGATGTCTATGTTTGTACACATGCATGTGTGTTGACTGTGATGTTTATATTTGCTTATATACATGTTTATGTTGTTGCTGTTGTCTATGTTGTACACATGTTTGTTGACTGTGTTGTTTACGTTTGCTTAATATATAGATGTTTATGTTTACGTTGTTGTCCATGCTTGTTTCTAACCAATACACAGATCCTAGTCCTCCACCACCACTGCATCAAACCTCCATACGACATGCACAAAGTGACGACTTCTTACATAGGGAATCTACCGGATTCCGCTCATGGAGATCATCGGAAAGTAAGACATTAATTTCCCATGCCTATAACTCCCTCATCTTTTCCCCTTCTCCTGTTAAGGTATCAACATCTTTACTTTTTATGGGTTATAATGTGTATTTCTTTCTATTTTTTTAGTATTACAAGGCTGTTAAAGAAGTTACATAGGAAATCTGAAGGACTTGGTTCATGGAGTAATGGTGAAAATATTCTGTTAAAGCTCTTCTGAAAATAAGATATAAATTTTCCCTCCTCCCTTTACTTCCCTTTACTTCCTTTGAGAGTTTCATCAATATCTAGATTACTTATTTGGTTATTACAAATAGCCATAGGGCTTAAGTTAAGGTAAATGGCTGCTATGTAATGACAGAGTTGATATTGCATATTCCTCAGTTTTTCTTTGGTTAACTTGATTTTTTAATATTTTATGTATAAGTTTTTTGTTGCTTTGAGTGAAAGCAGTTAAAAGTTTTTTTCAATAGATTTATTATCAGCCATGTGTAAAATGGAATTTCTCACCAAGGTATTTACTTATAATTTCTTTTGAAATTTAAAGAAATTGCTTGCTTTTGCCCTATTTATATTAATTCATAAGACTTAATTTACTGCCTGATTTTAAAACTTATAGTATAATTCATTTATGTTCTCATACAGTGAAACCTTGTCATAGGTACAGGCTGAGACCTCAGGTGTTCTGATCTGCGTACCTGATATTTGTGATAATGACATGACCTGCATATTTACCTGAGTCATAAATCACCTCTTTGTTGATATGAGTCATTTTGTATTGTTTTACAGGTAATGAGGAGTCACAGGTGTTCAGGTGTTGCTTCATTGTGTTCTGACACACCCCACATATAAAAATCTGCTTTGTTTTGCTGTTTCGAATATTAAGGGTGTAGAAGGGGTTCACCGAACTCCCTTTGATAATTCAAAGTGCTGAATAAGTGTGAATAATTGTCAGTTTTCTTAAGTTTTGCTTAAAACCATAAGGGTACATCTAACTGTCCTCATTCCATTCTGATTACATCTTCTACACAGAGATCTTGGAAGGGATTCACCGAAGGGGTTCACCAAACTCCCTTTGATAATTCAAAATGCTGAATAAGTGTGAATAATTGTCACTTTTCTTTAGTTTTGCTTAAAACCATAAGGGTACATCTAGCTCCCCTCATTCCATTCAGATTATATCCTCTACACAGAGATCTTGGATCGGGCCCTTTTTTGTCTCTTAATTTATATCATTTTATTAAATATTTATCCTTCATATTCATCAACTTGTCACTTTTCTTGAATGGTAAATGATACATTAAAAACAGTATACATTTGTTCCATTGCTATAGGAGTAGGAGATATATTTTTCATTGGTAAAAAGTGTTGAATTGTCTTGTTTTGCGATTTGAGGTCTGGCCATTAAAAGTCTGAGTATCTAGTAGATTGAGGGTCACCCACTTTAAAGACCTCACTTGGTCAGTAAAACTAATTGGTGCTTGTCCAACCCTGTACAGGAGTTATCACTTATTATTCATCATTCACGTTTTAACTGATTACGTCTCATCATTTTGTTTTGGAGGAAATTTTGACAATAGTGAAAAAAATTTGATTTTTAGTTTTTACAGATGATTATCATTCCAGACTTGATTGACAATCTTATATTCATTATTTCTAGATGGAGAAATTACAGTCGATGGAAAGTCTTTCCTTCCCTCATGCTGCTGGCGGCTACTTTGGCCAATACAAAATGATGCAAAAATCCCCCAAAATGACTGAAACCCTGGCAATGGGGAACTCCTCTGAGAGAACTCAGCGAGCGCTTTCCAATGAATACCAACATGACAGGGTTTAGATGGTTTTCAAAAATCTTTGCATCCTTGTGTTTTGGACGAAAGTAGACTCAGCATTGGAGGGGTTAAAGGATGGCATTTACAGTTTATCCCATACTCAAGCCTTGACTGACAATGTCTGTCTGTTATTTTGTAGATGAGGAGGTTATGGAGCTGATGACCCAAGGGACCAGGTTCACGAAGGTCAGAGGCAAAGGATCCAAATATGAGCGCACGTTTGCCCTGGACAAAGACTGCGTTTCCTTCAGTTATGATGGCTCCACAAAGTCGGGCTTCCGAAAATCTTTAAGCAAGAAAAAGGGTGATATGAGTGAAGGTAAGCTAGTAGTAGTAGTAGTAGTAGTAGTAGTAGTAGTAGTAGTAGTAGTAGTAGTAGTAGTAGTAGTAGTAGTAGTAGTAGTAATAACTTATGTTATTATATATTTATTCATTATAATTATCATTGTTATTGTTATAATTATTATAAGTAGTAGTGGTGGTAGTAGTAGTAGTAGTAGTAGTAGTAGTAGTAGTAGTAGTAGTAGTAGTAGTAGTAGTAGTGGTAGTAGTAGTGGTAGTAGTAGTAGTAGTAGTAGTAGTAGTAGTAGAAGTAGTTGTAGTTGTAGTAGTAGTATCATCATCATTGTTATTATTACCAATATAATTATCATTTACCAGATGAAATCTGTGAACAAAATTTGTGGTCATACAAGAATTTGTGGTGCCTTTGCCACATATTCATATTACTTATTTTATTCCTTGTTTTTTCTCAGTGTTCATCTCAGATATTATGGAAGTCCGAGAGGGCCATGGTTCAGAGGTCTTCACCAAGTCTAGGAGAAAGATCAGAGCTCCAGTAAGCAAAAATAAGAAAATTTGAAAAATATTTAAAAAATGAGACCATATTTCGTTTAAGTTTGAGCCCTCCTGCAAATGATTTGGAACTTGTGCTTTTTTTCATAGTAACCTTTTAAGAGAATCAGTGCTCATTATTATTATCCTCTGTGGATATTTTCCAACCTGTTCATCCTTGTAGGGCCTTAAACAGCCTCACAATGAAGCTGCAATCTTTCTAGCCAAAAAATAAATTGGGAAATTTCTTCAGAAGTGATTATCAGTGCTCGAACTGCACCTCAATCTCCTTTGATTATTCTGCATCTTTGTCTCTGATTTTCAAGTATAATTTTCACCAGCTCTGATCATGGAAATGATACTTTCAAGAAGAACCCCAAACTTGAATAGGTCAACTCATAATTTTCTACAGTGCCATTTAGAAGAAGCTGTCTAAATGCTTCAGATTTTCTTAAAAGAAATTGCAGGAGGGCTCAAACTTAAGTGACATATACTCTTATTATTTACATATTTTTTATTTCTTTATTTTTTTTCATCAGTTGAAACTTGGTCAGCCTTTTATGTATTAGTTCTAGATGATGATATTTGTTTTGTGTTATAAACAACAGAAGACTAGACCTGTCATATGGGCTATGCTGTCATGTTTATTGAAGTTGCATGTCGGCAACCCTCAGCGTAATGAAGATGTTCTTGTTTACATTTAGCAGTGACCTCTATTGAGGAGTAGGAGAACTAACCACGTAAACAAAACTACAGTACATCTGTAAAAACCCATGTGTTGCTGTGGGCTACCCCTCAGCGTAATGAAGATGGTCTTCTTTACATTTAGCAGTGACCTCTATTGAGGAGGAGGAAAACTAACCATGTAAACAAAACTACAGTACATCTGTAAAAACCCATGTGTTGCTGTGGGCTACCCCTCAGCGTAATGAAGATGGTCTTGTTTACATTTAGCAGTGACCTCTATTGAGGGGGAGGAGAACTAACCATGTAAACAAACCTTCAGTATCTAGGCCACAGTGTCGCGGTTTTGATTGCTATTTTCTACAAACATGGGCTACCATCAAAAAACAAAAATCATAATTGATAAAAAAGTGTCTTAGATTTCTGAGAATTTATGGTACATCTGTATCAATTTTGATGTCTAAATGTTTTTGTTGTTTTCAGGAGGATCACTGTTTTTCTATTGTTGTTGGTGCTAAGCACAAGACGCTGGATCTGGTGGCGGGGTCGCGTGAGATCAGGGACGAGTGGGTCCGAGGTCTGCGCTTCCTCATGGGACGAGCTAAGCAGTTAGAACTGGCTGAAGCCATGGAACTGTATCCCTTTACAAAATATTACTATTATTATTATTATTATTATTATTATTATTATTATTATTATTATTGTTTATTGTCATTATTATTATTTTAATTATCATTATCATTGTTATCATTAGTATTATTATCACTATTATTGTTATTATCATTGTAATTATAGTTATTATTATTGTTAATGTTATTGTTGTTATTATTATTATTTTCAACATCATTATTGTTATCATTATAATCATTATTGTTGTTATTATTAGTAGTAGAAGAAGTGGTAATATTATTATCATTATCATTATCCCCATTATTATTGTTATTAGTATCATTATTATTATCATTAGAAGTAGTAGTAGTAGTAGTAGTAGTAGTAGTAGTAGTAGTAGTAGTAGTAGAAGAAGAAGAAGAAGAAGAAGAAGAAGAAGAAGTAGTAGTAGTAGTAGTAGTAGTAGTAGTAGTAGTAGAAGAAGTAGTAGTAGTAGTAGTAGTAGTAGTAGTGGAAAATAGTAGAAAATGCTATCCAATATTTCAAGTCTGAAATTACTAATAGTGCTTGTTTATGGCACAGAAATTCCCAGCTCTGAACCAGCAAAATTGACAAGACTACCAAAAGCTTGATAGCCATTGACAATCTTTGGCCATCACTTCACTACATGAATACAACAATTGTTTATTCCTATTGTTCTCTTTAAGAATTTTTTTAATTTATTTATTTATGTTATCATTCATCTATCAATCTCTATTTATCTATTTATTTATTCATTTATTTTATTGATTCATCCATCTATCTATCCATCCCATATATCTATTTCTTTAGCCATTTGTCTTTTATTCATTCATTAATCCATCCATCCATTCATATATTCATCTATTGACAATACTTGACTGTCGCTCTATTAGCTCAAAGTGCATACGATGGACATTTTAGTCTTGTCCACATGATTATTTATCTATTGTTTGCAATCCTTGACCAATATTTCTCTAGCTGGGTTCGAGAACTGTTTAAATTTGCTGATAAGGACAAAAGTGGATACCTAACACTTAAGGAAGTGGTGGACCTCTGTATGCATATGAATGTACAAATTGACTTGGAAACAGCCAAGCAGCTATTCCAGGTGAGAACCTTAACCATTATACTGCTGATGGCTAATTTGGCCAATACAAAATGATGCGAAAAACTGGAAAAATGACTGAAACCCTGGCAGATGCATACTCATCTGAGAGTACTCAGCGAGAGCTATCCAATGAATACCAACACTAGGGATAGGCACCGGTACCAGAGATATATATAGGTTAAGGGGATAGGCAACGTATTTGCGCCCCTATTGGCTTACAATAGAGAGGCGAGCGGTCACGCCAGATCTCCAACCTCCGCGAGATTTCGCGCGAGATTTGAAACTGCCATGATACTGCTGTGAGTGTGATGGTGGTCTGTGATTATAGCAGCAGTGCAATCACTGCATAATCAATGGATTTACCCTTTCCTGACATTTGGCACTTGCGGACATGAAGGTGAGTACCGTTTGAATACCTTAATCAATTCAATACTAGTAAATATAATTGCAATTAACGAATGTTTGATGTAAGTGGACTGAGCTCGGAAGATCGCCTGCTCTACACGTGATGGGTTGTAGAATGAACTTCTGATTCTCCAAATTCGCTCCTCATTTGTACTTATTGAGCTCAGAAACCAACAACTCTTTGTTGGTATAAACCAGCAGATATAATAAAAAAGGAATCAATCCAATCCGAGAGCGTATTTTAAGGTACTGTTTAAAAACATAAATTCATGTTTTGAAAATTTTTCTGAGCCCATTCTGGTAACAATGCAATGGTTTTGTTTGTTCAGCCATTTTGTTTTCTGAATGGTGTATTGATGGATAAAAGTATATATTTTTTAATTTCAAGTTCTCATTACCCTAAGGAATATAGCTCCAGAGAGAGACCTATGTTTCTTCTATTCATTAATTGTTGTATCTTTGTCCGACTTGACTAATTTGCTACTTTTAATAGGCCAAATGGTCTGACACTTGAAGGTGACATGTGCTATTGAGGGCTAGTTGAAAGCCCTACCCCAAAAGGTAACTTACAGCAGTATAATCATATGACAAGGTGTATCTCCAGATTCTTGAGTGTAATTAGGTACAGATTAGGTACAGATTTTGCATCTGTAAATACTATAAACACAACTCTAAGGGTGCTTTATTAATACTGCATACAGTTAATGTCTAAGGTTGAAAACCCTCTAAACCCTGTGATGTTGCCATTCATTGGATGGCTCTAGCTCAGTACTCTGAGATGAGTTTCAATATGCCAGGGTTACAGTTAATCTGTTATGGTTTTTGCATCATTTCCTTTAAAAATAAACCTCCTCAAAAGGTAAAAGCACTGAGTAATGTGTGTATGTGGTTATTCATATCTTTGTATTGAAATAGGTAAATTAGCATTCTAGCCCTTTAATTCAAATAATTTGAATAAACATTAAACTCAACAGAGATGAAACATTTTTTTAAAAAACTGAACAATAGATGTGGTATATTCCCTCTTTTGCCAGAGAATTTCTTTCAGTCTTGAGTGGGTAACATTGCCAGAGGGTGAGAGGTTTATTATCTACTCATAGTCCCTTTAAATCTTCCGACTTCCTTTATAGACATTAATGAGAAACAAAAGAAGTGTGGCATGTGTTTATTGGGTTGATATCCTGTACTCATAGCTCGGGCTCCAGACAGGGATGTTCCTATTGATCAGAAGCCAGACCTAGGGATTGCAATCAGACGTGTATCCTGTATTGCCCCTGAGAGGTGCGGCTCTGACAGTAAAGGCAATCCACAGCAGTAGATTAAGACAATACAATGAGGCAGGAAAGTATCAGGTTTTGTCACTGCATCCTGTCTGATGTTATGGACCTGTTTAACCATGGAATATACTTAAAGAGCTCTTCTACATTCCCCATACCAGAGAAAGTAATTAAACAACCCTGTGGTATACACAGGAAGTGGTGATAAGTAGAGCAGTGCCCATGCCCAGCTGAGCCAGGTTGAGCCCCTGGGAATGAGTGGGGTACAGATAAGAGCTCATTTGCATAACAATAGTGCTTGACTGGTGTAGGAGCTATTATTAGCTGTCTCCTATCCCGTTAGTATGGAAGTCCCTGCCGGTACTCAGTATATATACCAAATACTGGCATTGAATGGGAGAAATTGTATCGAAGAAAAATTAAGTATTGTATTGTACTGTTTAAGATTTGAAATGTACATAAACTTGACTTAATTGTTACCTGGATATCTCCTTGCAAAGGAAATTTGCTATATGTTAGCGAAATTTCC
Source organism: Maea johnstoni (assembly GCA_963942565.1). Taxonomy (NCBI): domain Eukaryota; kingdom Metazoa; phylum Annelida; class Polychaeta; order Spionida; family Magelonidae; genus Maea; species Maea johnstoni. The sequence continues at coordinate 6,941,953 of OZ012693.1, forward strand.
AAAGCTGAAAGTGCTAAATTAAACAAAATTATGTCTCTGGGAGGCAGTCAGTATCATAGAAAATATCATTAAGGTATCGTGTTATTAAACAAATATAAATATTATATATACTGTCAAAATTTTAAAGGTGCCAATCTCTATGCATACCTGTAGCATCCCAATAAAGGTTTGACTTGGGGATGTTTAATCTGGCTGAGGTAAAAGAGAAACAATCGTCAGAACTTTCCTTCAGATATTCTGCAAATATCTGATTTATTCTTGTTACAAGCATCTGGATTAATATATCTCCTTAAAATTCCCTGCAAGAGGAGCTACATTTGAAAATCAACTGAGCATGAATTTACAAACTATAGTTCATTATGTACAGTTTTCACTATATTTGTGATTTAAAACCGGCAATTATAATGATACCTTAGGCTTATGATTATATTGTCTTCAAAGGTCGACACTTGATTGTGATTTCTCTGTAAAAATCACTGTACTTTGATACTTGATACTTCTTTGCATAAATCAGTGTCTTTATAGTCTTATGGTTTGGTGGCAAAAATCACTGTAACTTGACCATTTTTGAGCCTGTATTGGTCATCTTCCTCCAAAATTTGTTTCAGGCGACCCTGCTCCTTTGCCTGATTTATGAACTTTTCCATGTTTGCCTGTTCACTCTCTGACATTAAGTTGCAAACACTGACTCCTTGCCTAAAGGCCGGGTCCAGGAGTCCCTCCAGATTAAAGAATACTTCTGGAGGGACAAGCATTTCCTCGAGAAGTGCCAAGCTTTCCATTTCCTTGAAACCTGCTACGTGGAGAAGTTGCTTAAACTGTGCATACTCAGGAACATGTTTGCATATTTTCTCTATACTATCTGGAACCAATACCCTATACCAGAATCTCCCCAATTGGTGTGGTAAGGTTGTGGTAATCACCAGCAGACCCTGTGGAGAGAGTACCCTGTAGGCCTCCTTTAGGGCCAGCAGGATATTGGGAAAGGGAACCTGTGAGCCTGTTTCTGCGCCTCTCTCTCCATCAGTTGTATCGAGATGATGGAGAACATGACAAAATAAAACACAATCAAAAGCATTGTCTGCAAACGGCAAGGTTCCTGGGAGAAAGTGCTGGTGAATTTGCGCATGTCCCTTGTCCATATAAGGGCGTAACTTCCTCTGAGCTTGCTCCAGCATTCCCTCGTTGGCATCCAACATTTCTACATGCCCGACTCCAGCATCTAGTAAAGCTTTGGAGTAGTTTCCAGTTCCGCAGCCTGCATCTAGAACTTGCATTTCCTTTAGAGGTTTCTTGATATTGGTGTGCAGGGCACCCAGTATGAGTCTGCTGCCACAAGGGATTCTGGTAGCATCATAACTCTCAGAGGCACGGCAATAGTTGGCATAAGTACTCATTGTTTTCTGTATTATAACAGCTAAAAACAGTGTTATATATATGTAGTCTGAAAACTGTGGCTGCTTGCTAGTAAGTCTCCTGTTTAATAGATTTTGACCTACTTGGGTAGAATTACCAGCAGGCAAAGCTGCTCTGGTCCAAGTGTCTGTTGCACACTTTCAAAGTTCTGTCCTTTAAAAAAAACATTTCTACATTAGGACTGGTTGACGGCTTTCCCTACTGGCCTGAAGACAGTTTAGGGAATTCTTACTGGCCTGGGGCTATAGATTCACTATTAGAGTTGATCCCTTCAGGAAAAATATGAAGTGGGAATGGTAATGAGATCCTGAGCAACAGCTTATCTCTAGATACTTAACTTCCTTCATTTCTTATTCACTTAAACTCATGCTTAGGAGTACCTCCAGCAATTGTTGTCTGGATATATGATACTTTTGACTAACCTTGGAATTGACAATGATTTTACAAAATACTTGCAGGAGATTTGTTGGTAATGTACTGATTAACAGCTCTCCTTCAATTATGTTTCTCACATTATTTTTGCTTGCAAGATTTCATCAAAATATTCAGGCTGTTTTGGCCGCTGTGAAAAAAGGGGGTTAAAAATGGATCCTAAATCCAGACGTTACTTTTGAAAAGGATCCTTAGATATGAATGGTTTAACAGTATATGGAAGGTAATTCTAATGTATTTTAGCTACTGCTACTAAAAGTTACTCTGGGCCCATAATAACTTTGTTTCATGTTCCCGCCACTATTGTATACTTATAAGCATACTTTTGACACTCATTAAGAATTCTTTAATGCATACATGGGTATAAATCAATTTTACTAGGTAATCATATTTTTTCTTATTTGTTTTGTGTTTTGTTTTACTCATTTGTGATTTCTTAGCAGAAATCACTGGACTTTGATACTTGATATATCTTGGCAAAATAAGCGTCTTTTCAGTCTTATGGTTTGTTGGCAAAAATCATTGTAATTTGACCATTTTTAAGCCTCTCTTGGTCATTTTCTTGCAAAAGCTGTTTCAGGCGACCCTGCTCCTTTGCCTGATTTATAAGTTTTTCTGTATTTGCCAAATCACTCTCTGACATTAAGTCGAACACACTGATTGCTTGCCTATACGCTGGGTCTAGAGGTCCCTCCGGATCAAAGTAGACTTCTGGAGGGACGACCATTTCCTCGAGAAGTGCTATGCTTTCCATTTCCTTGAAACCTGCTAGGTGGAGAAGTTGCTTAAATTTCGCATACTCAGGAAGATGTTTGCATAATTCCTCTTTAGCATCTGGAATCAAAACGCTATACCAGAAACTCCTCGTTTGATGTGGGAAGGATGTGGTAAGCACTAGCAGACCCTGCGGGGAGAGTACCCTATACGTCTCCTTTAGGGCAAGCAGGATATTGGTAAAGGTAACCTGGCCTGGGTCTGCGCCTCTCTCTCTATCAGTTCTATCGAGATGATGGAGAACGTGACAGAATAAAACACAATCTAAAGCATTGTCTGCAAACGGCAAGGTTCCTGGGAGATAGTGCTGTTGGATTTGCACACGCCCTTTGTCCATATAAGGGCTTAGTTTCCTACGAGCTTGCTCCAGCATTCCCTCATTAGCATCCAACATTTCTACACGTCCGACCCCGGCATCTAATAAAGCTTTTGAGTAGTTTCCAGTTCCGCAGCCTGCATCCAGAACTCGTATATCCTTTAGAGGTTTCTTGATTTTGGTGTGCAGGGCGCCCAGTATGAGTCTGCTACCACAAGGAATTCTGTTAGCGTCAAAACTCTCAGAGGCACGGCAATAGTTGGCATAAGTACTCATTGTTTTCTGTATTATAACAGCTAAAGACCAGTGTTACATGTGCAGTATGGAAATTGAGACTGCTTGCTTGTAACTCTTCTGTTGCATACGTAAAAATACACTTTGACCTACTTGGGTCAAGTTGATGCCGGGCTGCTCAAGGTCCAAGTGTCTGTCGAGCACTTTGAAACTTTTGTCCTTAAACAGCATTTCTATCTTTAAACCCGAGGTGACATAAGATCAGTTCTCATTTTCCACCAAGGTAAGAGCATGACAAGTTCCCAAGTAAACTAATTGCTGTATGCACTGACCTTACCCTAAGTTTTAGCGGATGCTTATCTAAGTAGTATTAAGGTGGTAAGTTTTAGTAATTACTTACTGTGCTGCACCACAGCACAACTACCACCACTTAAGGAAGTGTGAGTCTTGTGGTTAGAAATCCCAAGGGCCATATTTTTCTGAGCTAATGTGGGTTGGCTAGCCCCTGAACTGCTTGTTCAGGTGCACATATGCTCTCCCTTTCTTGCTGTCTTTCCAGTTATTGAGTGTGAGGGAACTGCTGACTCCCATGTCTAGATGTCATTTATGTTACAAAGCTAATACAGGAGGCCAGTACAGTTTCGCACTCCAAATATATAGGACCTTTCTGTGCTATATCTTCCTTATAAAACATGTCAGGGCAGACCTCAATGCTAACTCAAAATGTTACTGGCCCGGAATGGCCAGTGACACCTTAAGGATCTATTGGTCCAGCAAAGTTTTTACTGGTCCTTATCTTTTTTTCTTTACCATAACAAGAAAAACGTTGCATAGAATTCACCAAACCGTTCATTTTTATCTATTTTATCTTCATTAATTTCAAAAACATTTGGAGACAATCTCTGGGGGAAACTTATTAAAAGAAGAATGTCCCCAAATGTTTACCGACCTGGTAGGACTTGTTGAGGTATATTTTCACTGACCTGAAGCTGTTTTGGGGAGTTTTTACTGGCCTGGGGCCATAGATTTACTGTAAGTATTGAGCCCTTCTTGGAAAATATGAAGTAGGAATGTTAATCCGAATATGAGCAATAACTCATCTCTAGATATTTAACTTCCTTCATTCCTAATTCATTTTAACCTTGACAATAACCTCGGAATTGAAAATGATCTTACAAAATATTTGAAGGAGATTCATTGCTTATGTCTTAGTCAACATCTCTCCTTCAATGGAACCTTCATCCAGGCATCATTTTTGAAGAGGATCTTGAAGATATGAATGGTTGTACCATAACTTAATTGTTATGACAAATCAACCTAGAATGATAGGAAACTGATGATAAACAAATTCACATATGTATCTGTTCCCATCCATATCTTTTGATGTGATACAAGCATATTCTTTTGTATTTTAGAGTAAAATTAAATAAACTTTAAGATACTTGCTAATTACTAGATCTTTGATTTCCTCAAACCATTTTTGCTTAGAGAGCTCTTTGACAAAGGCTTAATAATACTTATGAAAATGAATGTAGCATGAATACACAAACTATATATAGTTCAATATGTACAGTTTTCATTATATATATCTGTGATTCATAACCGGTAATTATTATAATACCTTAGGCTTATAAATATATTGTCTTAGAATGTCAACACTTGATTGTGATTTCATAGTAAAAATCACTGTAGTTTTGATACTTGATACTTCTTTGCAAAAATCAGTGTCTTTAACGTCTTATGGTTTGGTGGCAAAAAACACTAACTTCACCATTTTTGAGCTTGTCTTGGTCATATTCCTGCATAAATTCTTTCAGGCAACCCTGCTCCTTTGCCTGATTTATGAACTTTTCCATGTTTGCCAGATCACTCTCTGACATTAATTGGAACGCACTGACTCCTTGCCGGTAAGCGGGGTCTAGGTGTCCCTCCAGATTAAAGAATACTTCTGGAGGGACAAGCATTTCCTCGACAAAAGACACGACTGGAAAAATTGAAAAGAAATAAGATTTTTATTGAATATGTACCAGTTATGATTATACCAGCCTACTATAAATAGTATGCTAAGAGTTTTTTGTTTTTGGGTACTGTGATTTTCATATTCATTAAATTTTATGTTTTGACACGTTTTTCAGACATAATATGTGATAATTCATGTGTATAAAATGGGGTTCCCTTGCTCAACAATATCTTATATAAGGATGGGCATATATGGTAACAATTGCGTAACTCTTTTCTAACATTTTCATAAAAACTTGCCCCAAAAAAGTCCTATTTCACAAACTTTGACCATCTGTGGTTCGAAAACTAACACGATGACTTGTCATTTTCTTTATGTCTTCTTATTAAGAGCGTCGCGTAGATAGTGTAGACAAAATTTAGTGAAAATTAAACTAGGGAATTCTGACTTATACCAATTTTGGGTTAAAAACTTGTTTCTTGAATTCCTTGATTTTGCCCAATAATTCCTATATAACAGCAAAAAAACAATTCCAACATGGCAGAACAGTATTTCAGGCAGTGCCTGTATCTCTGAAGGGATAAATATAGCAAAGAAAGAAACCAGCTTTGGAGAATGAGATGTTTGTGACATAAATCGGTGAAAAAAAAACTAAGTCAATGACCCCATGATTTTAAGTTGTTTTGAAGATCACTCTGCTATGTTCTTTCCTCATGCAAAGTTTCAGGAAAATTAAACTGAGATTTCTCAAGGTGTCGTAAGACCTTGACCTCCTTCATTCCTAATTCCCTTAAACTCATCCTTAAAGATTTCCTCCAGCAATTGTTGTCTGCATGGATATATGATACTTCTGACTCACCTTGGTATTGACAATGATTTTACAAAATATTTGCAGGAGATTTGTTGGTAATGTACTGATTAACATCTCTCCAAACATGTTTCTCACGGTATTTTTGCCTCCCAAGATTTCATCAAAATATTAAGGCTGTTTTGGCCGCTGTGAACATGGTGGGTTAAAAATGGATTCTAAATCCAGATGTTACTTTTAAAGAGGATCCTGAGATATGAATGGTTTAACAGTATAGGAAGGTAATGCTAATGTGTTTTAGCTACTGCTACTAAATGTTGCTCTGGGCTCATAATAACTTTGTTTCATGTCCCCGCCACTATTGTATACTAATAAGCATGCTCTTGACACTCATTAAGAATTCTTTAATGCGTACATGGGTATAAATTAATTTTACTAGGTAATCATATTTTTTCTTATTTGTTTTGTGTTTTGTTTTACTCATTTTTGATATCTTAGCAGAAATCACTGGAGTTTGATACTTGATATATCTTGGCAAAATAAGCGTCTTTTCAGTCTTATGGTTTGTTGGCAAAAATCATTGAAACTTGACCATTTTTAAGCCTCTCTTGGTCATTTTCTTGCAAAAACTGTTTCAGGCGACCCTGCTCCTTTGCCTGATTTATAAGTTTTTCTGTATTTGCCAAATCACTCTCTGACATTAAGTCGAACACACTGATTGCTTGCCTATACGCTGGGTCTAGAGGTCCCTCCGGATCAAAGTAGACTTCTGGAGGGACAAACATTTCCTCGAGAAGTGCTACGCTTTCCATTTCCTTGAAACCTGCTAGGTGAAGAAGTTGCTTAAATTTCCCATACTCAGGAAAATGTTTGCATATTTCCTCTATAGCATCTGGAATCAAAACGCTATACCAGAAACTCCTCGTTTGATGTGGGAAGGATGTGGTAAGCACTAGCAGACCCTGCGGGGAGAGTACCCTATACGTCTCCTTTAGGGCAAGCAGGATATTGGTAAATGTAACCTGGCCTGGATTTGCGCCTCTCTCTCTGTCAGTTCTATCGAGATGATGGAGAACGTGACAGAATAAAACACAATCTAAAGCATTGTCTGCAAACGGCAAGGTTCCTGGGAGATAGTGCTGTTGGATTTGCACACGCCCTTTGTCCATATAAGGGCTTAGTTTCCTACGAGCTTGCTCCAGCATTCCCTCATTAGCGTCCAACATTTCTACACGTCCGACCCCGGCATCTAGTAAAGCTTTTGAGTAGTTTCCAGTTCCGCAGCCAGCGTCCAGAACTTTTATTTCCTTTAGAGGTTTCTTGATTTTTGTGTGCAGTGCACCCAGTATGAGTCTGCTGCCACAAGGAATTCTGATTGCATCAAAACTCTTAGAGGCTAGGCAATAGTTGGCATAAGTACTCATCGTTTTCTGTATTATAACAGCTAAAGACCAGTGTTACATGTGTAGTATGGAAACTGAGACTGCTTGCTTGTAGCTCTTCTGTTGCATATGTAAAAAAAAACACTTTGACCTACTTAGCTCAAGTTAATGCACCATTAGGCGGGGCTGCTCAAGGTCCAAGTATCTATCGAGCACTTTGAAACTTCTGTCCCTAAACAACATTTCTATCTTTTAACCCGAGGTGACATAAGATCAGTTCGCATTTTCCACCAGGGTAAGAGCATGACAAGTTCCCAAGTTAACTAATTGCTGTATACACTGACCCTATACTTACCGTAAGTTTTAGCGTACAATTATCAAAGTAGTATTAAGGTGGTAAGTTTTAGTAATTACTTACTGTGCTGCACCACAGCACAACTACCAGCACTTTAGGAAGTGTGGGTCTTGTGGTTAGAAGTCCCAAGCGCCACATTGTTTTGAGCTAATTTGGGGTGGCTAGCCCCTGAACTGCTTGTCAACATGATCAGGTGCACATATGCTATCCTTTCTTGCTATCTTTCTAATTATTGTTGATAGCATTGTAGATCTAGATGACACTAAATGTCAAAGGTAACTGTAGGCGTGTATGGATCCATGAACTCATCCATGCTCAGAGAACCACTGGTAAAATGTAGTGTCATCTGGTTCCTTAAGCTACTGATAGAATAACTTGTTCTTTGGTTTTGGATTAACATATCATCTTTAGATTCCGTTCAAAATAAGCTACATTAAGAAATCCCCTGTATTTTTTTTTCATTTATTAATATGTCCCTCACATCTTAAAACCTACTTGGAGGGTGGAGGGTTATTTGTGATTTCTAATGCATTCCTCATTGAAAGGCTTTCAGGCAATTTATACTTTGTATAGGCGCAATAGTCAAATAAAAGTAGGATGGGGAAAAACCAAATACAAACTGATATCACCAAAATCATCAGGTCTAAAAATGTTGTATTGAGATGTATTTTGAGAAAATTGAAAATGATTTGTTCACTAAGTGCAATTGACTAGAAGTAATCCATAGGCCAATCGTGCATTAAATGCAATTACCAGTGTCCGGTTGTTTGCATGCATCTCAAAACCCACAATTGCTGCCAATAAATAGTTCAGATAAAGTTTATTGCCCAATCCAAATAAAATATATACATTCCATGCAAACAAATAAATACAGATAAAATTCTGGCCCTCCATTTTACGTGTGAACAGAGCTAGAGCCGATTGAATCCAATGTGCCAACTGAATGAGTAGATCTACGACGTAAACTAGGTCAACATGCACACCTCTATTGCTCGACATTTCCAGTCAAAGGACCTGTTCTGGTTTACTATACAAACATATTCCTCAACCCCCGGCGCCCTGGATATTGCATTTGACCACTCTGAAATGACATGTGTCAGCATATTTGCGTTGAATCAGATTGCAGCTATAACTGTACCCAGTTGATCAAAAACCTACTTTATGGGTATACTATGAAGATGTTGGAGGAGATCCAGTAATGACATTTCATAGAGGACTGTACTTATGTATTTAGATGAAAATCAGAAACTTTCAATGTAGTGACATTGACCTTTGACCTTCAACAAAATGGCTGCCTCCATGCCTATACTAATGAGATTTGAGCCTGTGTTGAAATGGTTCCAAATAGTAACTTTGCCCGCGTACACCGAGCATGTTCAAGCCAGGTTAATATGTTATGTATCATTGATAAATACAGATTATGTGAATTTCATTTGAAAGCGCTCGCTGGGCAAAAGGGTGAATTTTGTGATTTAGTGACCCTTGGTCACTTGTATAAAATTCACCATACTAGCTGAGATGAGTAGACCGGGATCGGGCACTGTCCATGCATCATCAAATGTCGCTGCCTCCCATCTCCTTGGCAACTATCTGACCTAGAAAAGATGCTGCATGCTAATTGCACAGATCAGATCACATGACCAAGGCTACACCGCGTAACCCGAGGCGCACATACCCTAGGTGCCAGCATGCTGTGCCTGTGGTGTTGCGGTTCAAGGGGATGTATTTCTCTGATACTAGACAGTTCAAAAGAGCACGTGCAGGGCACTCACAAAAATGTAACTCAAGTAAGCTGACCTGTAGCTGTTCCCTAGGGATTCTTTGTCTCTCAAGTGGCCTCAATTGATAGTGTATTGTCCTGCATATAGCTGAAATCTGATTCAATGCAAATATGCTAACACATGTCATTTCAGAGTGGTCATATGCAATATCCAGGGCGCGGGTTGGGGAATATGTTAGCAATTATGAACAAGCAATACCTCAGCTACATGATCATATGAATTTCGGTTAAATTCATGAAACTTGAAAAAATTGGGTAATTTGTATAGTAAACCAGAACAGGTCCTTTCTGTGATCTATTGCCATTTTTCTCTTTTGATAAAAAATAGAACAAATATTAATGGATTGTAATATTATCGAAGTAGACCCACTTGTTAAAGTCGCTAATATTAGTTCCACATTAATATCTCCACCTTTACAGTATGACCTTTCTTTGGTATATCTTTCTTATAAAACATATCAGGAAAAATATAAAACAGGAATGTCAATCAGATCCTGAGCAACAACTCGTCCTTAGATATTACTTTTTAAAGTTCCTTCGTTCACAATTCATAAAAACAGATACTACAATTTTACAGATGTCATTTTTGAAGAGGATCTTAATATATGAATGGTTTGACAGTATAGGGAAGATAATTTAAATTGCTCTAGGCTCTTTATAATTTTTTATCATGTCCCCGTATAAGTATGATCTTGGCACTCCTCAAGTGTTCTTTGATACATACATGGGCTTTAATTATTTTACTAGGTACCCAGGTTTTCCTACTATAATTCAATGATTATCGCAAATTAGCCTAGAAATAACAGGATAAATGATGACAAACAAATATACATTTGTATGTTCTCATCCATATCATTTGATGTGATACAAGCATATTTTTGTATTTTTTAGTAAAATCAAATAAACTCTAATAAGATACTTGCTAACTAGTAGATCTTTAATTTCCTCTAACCATTATTGCTTTAGAGACCTCTTTGACAAGGATTCACTGACCATGAACTTACAAACTATAGTTCAATATAAATCATGTAGTTTTCACTATATTTATGATTCATAACTGGCAATTATAATAGTTCCTTAGGCTTATAATTGTATTGTCTTCAAATGTTGACACTTGATTGAAATTTCTTTATAAAGATTACCATGGTACAGTGCTTTTTTGTGATTTTTTAACAGAAATCATTGCAGTTTGATACTTGATATTTCTTGGCAAAAATCAATATCTTTATTGTTTTATGGTTTGTTGGCAAAAATTGCTGTAATTTGACCATTTTTGAGTCTGTCTTGGTCATTTTCCTGCAAGAACTCTTTCAGACGACCTTGCTCCTTTGCCTGATTTATGAGTTTTTCTGTGTTTACCAAATCGCTCTCTGACTTCAAGTTGAAAACACTGACTCCTTGCCTATACGCCGGGTCCAGAGGTCCCTCGGCATCAAAGTAGACTTCTGGAGGGAAGAGCATTTCATCCAGAAGTGCCAAACTTTCCATTTCCTTGAAGCCCACCAGGTTGAGAAGTTGCTTAAACTGTGCATGCTCAGGAAGATGTTGGCATACTTTTTCTATAGCATCTGGAACCAATGCCCTACACCAGAAACTCCTCATTTGATGTGGGAAGGTTGTAGTAATCACCAGCAGACCCTGTGGAGTGAGTACCCTATAGGCTTCCTTTAGGGCCAGCAGGATATTGGGAAAGGGAACCTGTGAGCCTGTTTCTAGAGTTCTCTCTCCATCAGTTCTATCAAGATGATGGAGAACGTGACAGAATAAAACACAATCAAAACTATTGTCTGCAAATGGCAAGGTTCCTGGGAGATAGTGCTGTTGGATTTGCGCACGTCCTTTATCCATATATGGGCATAGCTTCCTCTGAGCTTGCTCCAGCATTCCCTCATTAGCGTCCAACATTTCTACATGTCCGACCCCCGCATCTAGTAATATATAAAGCTTTCGAGTAGTTTCCAGTTCCGCAGCCAGCATCAAGAACTTGCATTTCCCGTAGGGGTTTCTTGATATTTGTATGCAGTGCACCCAGTATGAGTCTGCTGCCACAAGGAATTCTGATTGCATCAAAACTCTTAGAGGCACGGCAGTAGTTGGCATAAGTACTCATCGTTTTCTGTATTATAACAGCTAAAGACCAGTGTTACATGTGTAGTATGGAAACTGAGACTGCTTGCTTGTAGCTCCTCTGTTTCATATTTAAAAATACACTTTGGCCTACTTGGGTCAAGTTAACCCATTAATGCTCAGAGCGGCCAAAATAGGCCTGACAATTTTGGAAATATTTTTCTAACAAAAGCATTTTTTGGAAAATAATTGTAGGTAAAATCTTAGAGAGAAGTCAAACAACAACTCTCCTTCAACTATTTTGTGAACTTTTGCTTTATTCCAAAGTGTTTTTGAAAAGTATGAAAGTAGCAGACGATACTTTCTAGAGGATCTCTGAGTGTGAATGGGTTAAGCATCATTAGGCGGGGCTGCTCAAGGTCCAAGTATCTGTTGAGCACTTTGAAACTGCTGTACCTTAACAACATTTCTATCTTTTAACCCAAGATGACATAAGATCAGTTCGCATTATCCACCAGGGTAAGAGCATGACAAGTTCCCAAGTTAACTAATTGCTGTATACACTGACCCTACTTACAGTAAGTTTTAGCGTACACTTATCAAAGTAGTATTTAGGTGGAAAGTTTTAGTACTTGCTTACTGTGCTGCACAGTAAGGAAGTGTGGGTCTTGTGGTTAAAAGTTCCAAGGGCCACATTGTTCTGAGCTAATTTGGGGTGGCTAGCCCCTGAAATGCTTGTCAACATGATCAGGTGCACATATGCTCTCCCTTTCTTGCTGTCTTCCTAATTATTGTTAAAAGCATTGTAGATCTAGATGACACTAAATGTCAGAGGTAACTGTAGGCGCGAATGGATCCATCCATGCTCAGAGAACCACTGGATTCTTAAGATACTGATAGAATAACTTGTTCTTTGGTTTTGGATTAACATATCATCTTTAGATTCCCTTCAAAATAAGCTACATTCAGAAATCCCATGTTTGTTTGTTTTTTCATTTTTCATCCCTCACATCTTAAATCCTACTTGGAGGGTTATTTGTGATTGCTGATGCATTCCTCATTGGAAGGCTTTCAGGCAATTTATACTTTGTATAGGCACAATAGTCAACTAAAAGTAGGATGGGGGAAAAACAAAATACAAACAGATATCACCAAAATCATCAGGTCTAAAAATCATGTATTGAGATGTATTTTGAGAAAATTGAAAATGATTTGTTCACTCAGTGCAATGGACTAGAAGTAATCCATAGGCCAATCGTGCATTAAATGCAATTACCGGTGTCCAGTTGTTTGCATGCATTTCATGCAAACAAATTAATACAGATAAATTTCTGGCCCCCCATTTGACGTGTGAACAGAGCCGATTGAATCCAATGTGCCGACTGAATGAGTAGATCTACGACGTAAACTAGGTCAACATGCACGCCGCTATTGCTCGACATTCCCAGTCAAATTTCTGTGATCTATTGCCATTTTTCACTTTTGATGAAAAATAGAACATATTAATGAATTGTAATATTATCGAATTAGACCCACTTGTTAAATTCATTTACCAAGAATGGTCAATATGGGTGGTGGAAGAATTCTGGTAGAGTGTAAAGTCATTTCTTAGCCTACTTGTCTTTATTAGGCTGTGATATTTTAGTCGCAACCTGAAATAAATTATCCTAAGGTAAATCACTCATAAAACAACCTTTTGACCTCTGATGACCTAGATTTTTAAGTGTTGGTGGCTATTGGTAACTTTTAATGCTAGAGGGCTTTAAGGCACACATTTTAAGTGGTAGATAGTCACAAATGGACTATCCTGCAGAAAGTTATTGCATATAAACTTTCCCCTACCCTAAAAATTACCTTTTGAATTTTTTAGACCAATGTATAGGTTTTGGTCTAGAAATATGGCAGGGCTAGATGATACACAATGCTATCACCCCATTTTATTATCTACATACATATATCTATTAGAAAAAGCATATGAGGCTTTGTCCCTCTGAGTGGTACCAAATCATAAAATCTGGGGGTTATCCCATGGACTAAAAGTCGCTAATATTATGTCCACATTAATATCTCCACCTTTATAGTGTGATCGTTCGTTGGTATATCTTCCTCATAAAACATATCAGGAAAAATATAAAGCAGGAATGTCATTCAGATCCTGAGCAATAATTTGTCCTTAGATATTACTTTTTAAAGTTCCTTCATTCACAATTCATTATAAAAACAGATACTACAATTTTACAGAAGTCATTTTTTGATGAGGATCTTTAGATATGAATGGTTTGACAGTATAAGGAAGATAATTTAAATTGCTCTAGGCTCATTATAATTCTTTATCATGTCCCCGCATAAGTATGATCCTGGCACTCTGCAAGTGTTCTTTGATACACACATGGGTTTCAATCAATTTTACTAGGTACCCAGGTTTTCCTACTACTTTTCCATAAATGATAAGCAAATATATATCTGTATGTTCTCATTCATATCATTTGATGTGATACAAGCATATTTTTGTATTTTCTAGTAAAATCAAATAAACTTTACTAAGATACTTCCTAACTAGTAGATCTTTAATTTCCTCTAACCATTATTGCTTTAGAGACCTCTTTGATAAGGATTCACTGACCATGAACTTACAAACTATAGTTCAATATAAATTATGTAGTTTTCACTATATTCATGATTCATAACTGGCAATTGTAACAGTTCCTTAGGCTTATAATTTTATTGTCTTCAAATGTTGACACTTGATTGAACTTTCTTTATTAAGATTACCGTGGTATGGTGCCTTTTTGTAATTTTCTAACAGAAATCATTGCAGTTTGATACTTGATATTTCCTGGCAAAAATCAAAGTCTTTATAGTCTCACGGTTTGGTGGCAAAAATTGCTGTAATTTGACCATTTCTGAGTCTGTCTTTGTCACTTTCCTGCAAGAACTCATTGAGGCGACCTTGCTCCTTTGCCTGATTTATGAGTTTTTCTGTGTTTACCAAATCGCTCTCTGACATCAAGTCGAAAACACTGACTCCTCGCCTATACGCCGGGTCCAGAGGTCCCTCTGGATCAAAGTAGACTTCTGGAGGAAAGACCATTTCATCGAGAAGTGCCAAACTTTCCATTTCCTTGAAGCCCACCAGGTGGAGAAGTTGCTTAAACTGTGCATGCTCAGGAAGATGTTGGCATACTTTTTCTATAGCATCTGGAACCAACGCCTTATACCAGAAACTCCTCATTTGATGTGGGAAGGTTGTGGTAATCACCAGCAGACCCTGTGGGGAGAGTACCCTATAGGCTTCCTTTAGGGCGAGTAGGATATTGGGAAAGGGAACCTGTGAGCCTGTTTCTGCACTTCTCTCTCCATCAGTTCTATCAAGATGATGGAGAACATGACAGAATAAAACGCAATCAAAAGCATTGTCTGCAAAAGGCAAGGTTCCTGGGAGATAGTGCTGTTGGATTTGCACACGTCCTTTGTCCATATAAGGGCGTAACTTCCTCTGAGCTTGCTGCAGCATTCCCTTATTAGCATCCAGCATTTCTATATGTCCAACCCCTGCATCTAGTAAAGCTTTTGAGTAGTTTCCAGTTCCGCAGCCTGCATCCAGAACTCGCATTTCCCCTAGAGGTTTCTTGATATTGGTGTGCAGGGCGCCCAGTATGAGTCTGCTACCACAAGGGATTCTGATGGCATCAAAACTCTCAGAGGCAAGGCAATAGTTAGCATAAGTACTCATTGTTTTCTGTATTATTACAGCGAAAAATCACTAACACATAGTCTGGAAGCTGTGGCTGCTTGATTGTAGCTTGTCTGTTTTATATGTAAAAATAGATTTTGACCTACTTGGGTCGAGTTGACTGCGCCAGTAGGCAGGGCTGCTCAAGGTACAAGTGTCTGACCTACTTGGGTAGAATTGCTGAGCCTGCAGGCTAGCTGCATGGGTTTCATATACATCTTTGCAAAGAATAAATACTAGTAGAAATGTTTGTTATCTTATCCATGCCTGTTGCTCCCAAAACCATTTTTAACTCTACACTCGTTGGGGATATCTCTGTGACAAATGCAATTAACAGTAATTATTATGGTTATTTTTTTTTCAATCATTGCTCAGTTAAAAAGGTATTTTCATAAGTATTATAGGTACAGAACTTTAATGTCGAGAGACCTCAAGGCATAAAAAATAGAACAAATATTAATGGATTGTAATATTATCGAATTAGACCCACTTGTTAAAGTCGCTAAGGCCACTCCAATTTATTTACTTGTCTTACGTGCTCAGGAGGTAGGAATTGAGCCATTTTGGAATAAAAAAAAATGTTGAAAAATGTGACTTTTTTTATTTTTTTTAGAGTCTGACGACTAGAACTGGTAGCGATATGTTTCTACCAGCCTATTCACAACTAAATAAAATCAATCAATCTATTAATCCCTGTAACCTGAAGGGTGGGAGGTATACCTCCCCAAGCCTGAGGCTCTACTACAGCAATGATAGCTTCCTGTAGTTGATTGAATCACACTTCCAAAGAATATTCTTAAAACTTGCACTTTTTTTTTTTTTTTTGGAGTCTGACAGAAAATTTCAAAACCACTTTCGTCCGTAAGACACCAAAGATGACTTTTTTTTTCTTTTTTTTTTTGGAGTCTGACAGGATTTTTTTTCCAAAAAAAGCTCGTAAGACAAGTAGTTAAATTGGAGTGGCCTAATATTAGTTCCACATTATTATCTCCACCTTTACAGTATGACCTTTCTTTGGTATATCTTCCTTATAAAACATATCAGGAAAAATATAAAGCAGGAATGTCATTCAGATCCTGAGCAATAACTCGTCCTTAGATATTACTTTTTAAAGTTCCTTCATTCACAATTCATTATAAAAACGGATACTTCAATTTTACAGACGTCATTTTTGAAGAGGGTCTTAAGATATGATTGGTTTGACAGTAAAGGGAAGATAAATTAAATTGCTCTAGGCTGATTATAATTTTTTATCATGTCCCCGTATAAGTATGATCCTGGCACTCTTTAAGAGTTCTTTAATACATACATGGGCTTTAATTAATTTTACTAGGTACCCAGGTTTTCCTACTATAATTCAATGATTATCGCAAATTAGCCTAGAACTAACAGGAAAAATATGGATAAACAAATATACATTTGTATGTTCTCATCCATATCATTTGATGTGATACAAGCATTTTTTTTGTATTTTTTAGTAAAATCGAATAAACTTTAAAGAGATACTTGCTAACTAGTAGATCTTTAATTTCCTTTAACTATTATTGCTTTAGAGACCTCTTTGACAAGGATTCACTAACCATGAACTTACTAACTATAGTTCAATATAAATTATGTAGTTTTCACTATATTTATGATTCATAACTGGCAATTATAATAGTTCCTTAGGCTTATAATTTTATTGCCTTCAGATATTGACACTTGATTGAAATTTCTTTATAAAGATTACTGTGGTATGGTGCTTTTTTTGTGATTTTTTAACAGAAATCATTGCAGTTTGATACTTGATATTTCTTGGCAAAAATCAATGTCTTAATAGTCTTATGGTTTGTTGGCAAAGATTGCTGTAATTTGACCATTTTTGAGTCTGTCTTGGTCATTTTCCTGCAAGAACTCTTTCAGGCGACCTTGCTCCTTTGCCTGATTTATGAGTTTTTCTGTGTTTACCAAATCGCTCTCTGACATCAAGTTGAAAACACTGACTCCTTGCCTATACGCCGGGTCCAGAGGTCCCTCGGCATCAAAGTAGACTTCTGGAGGGAAGAGCATTTCATCGAGAAGTGCCAAACTTTCCATTTCCTTGAAGCCCACCAGGTGGAGAAGTTGCTTAAACTGTGCATACTCAGGAAGATGTTGGCATACTTTTTCTATAGCATCTGGAACCAATGCCCTACACCAGAAACTCCTCATTTGATGTGGTAAGGTTGTAGTAATCACCAGCAGACCCTGTGGGGAGAGTACCCTATAGGCTTCCTTTAGGGCCAGCAGGATATTGGGAAAGGGAACCTGTGAGCCTGTTTCTAGAGTTCTCTCTCCATCAGTTCTATCAAGATGATGGAGAACGTGACAGAATAAAACACAATCAAAACTATTGTCTGCAAATGGCAAGGTTCCTGGGAGATAGTGCTGTTGGATTTGCGCACGTCCTTTGTCCATATATGGGCGTAGCTTCCTCTGAGCTTGCTCCAGCATTCCCTCATTAGCGTCCAACATTTCTACATGTCCGACCCCCGCATCTAGTAAAGCTTTCGAGTAGTTTCCAGTTCCGCAGCCAGCATCAAGAACTTGCATTTCCCGTAGGGGTTTCTTGATATTGGTGTGCAGTGCACCCAGTATGAGTCTGCTGCCACCAGGAATTCTTATTGCATCAAAACTCTCAGAGGCACGGCAATAGTTGGCATAAGTACTCATCGTTTTCTGTATTATATCAGCTAAAGACCAGTGTTACATGTGCAGTATGGAAATTGAGACTGCTTGCTTGTAGCTCCTCTGTTTCATATGTAAAAATACACTTTGGCCTACTTGGGCCAAGTTAACCCATTAATGCTCAGAGCGGCCAAAATAGGCCTGACAATTTTGGAAATATTTTTCTAACAAAAGCATTTTTTGGAAAATAATTGTAGGTAAAATCTTAGAGAGAAGTCAAACAACAACTCTCCTTCAACTATTTTGTGAACTTTTGCTTTATTCCAAAGTGTTTTTGAAAAGTATGAAAGTAGCAGACGATACTTTCTAGAGGATCTCTGAGTGTGAATGGGTTAAGCATCATTAGGCGGGGCTTCTCAAGGTCCAAGTATCTGTTGAGCACTTTGAAACTGCTGTACCTTAACAACATTTCTATCTTTTAACCCAAGATGACATAAGATCAGTTCGCATTATCCACCAGGGTAAGAGCATGACAAGTTCCCAAGTTAACTAATTGCTGTATACACTGACCCTACTTACAGTAAGTTTTAGCGTACACTTATCAAAGTAATATTTAGGTGGTAAGTTTTAGTACTTGCTTACTGTGCTGCACCACAACACAACTACCAGCACTTAAGGAAGTGTGGGTCTTGTGGTTAAAAGTTCCAAGGGCCACATTGTTCTGAGCTAATTTGGGGTGGCTAGCCCCTGAACTGCTTGTCAACATGATCAGGTGCACATATGCTCTCCCTTTCTTGCTGTCTTCCTAATTATTGTTAAAAGCATTGTAGATCTAGATGACACTAAATGTCAGAGGTAACTGTAGGCGCGAATGGATCCATCCATGCTCAGAGAACCACTGGATTCTTAAGATACTGATAGAATAACTTGTTCTTTGGTTTTGGATTAACATATCATCTTTAGATTCCCTTCAAAATAAGCTACATTCAAAAATCCCATGTTTGTTTGTTTTTTCATTTTTCATCCCTCACATCTTAAATCCTACTTGGAGGGTTATTTGTGATTGCTGATGCATTCCTCATTGGAAGGCTTTCAGGCAATTTATACTTTGTATAGGCACAATAGTCAACTAAAAGTAGGATGGGGGAAAAACAAAATACAAACAGATATCACCAAAATCATCAGGTCTAAAAATCATGTATTGAGATGTATTTTGAGAAAATTGAAAATGATTTGTTCACTCAGTGCAATGGACTAGAAGTAATCCATAGGCCAATCGTGCATTAAATGCAATTACCGGTGTCCAGTTGTTTGCATGCATCTCAAAACCCACAATGCTGCCAATAAATAGTTGAGATAAAGTGTATTGCCCAATTCAAATAAAATATATACATTTCATGCAAACAAATTAATACAGATAAATTTCTGGCCCCCCATTTGACGTGTGAACAGAGCCGATTGAATCCAATGTGCCGACTGAATGAGTAGATCTACGACGTTAACTAGGTCAACATGCACGCCGCTATTGCTCGACATTCCCAGTCAAATATCTGTGATCTATTGCCATTTTTCACTTTTGATGAAAAATAGAACATATTAATGAATTGTAATATTATCGAATTAGACCCACTTGTTAAATTCATTTACCAAGAATGGTCAATATGGGTGGTGGAAGAATTCTGGTAGAGTGTAAAGTCATTTCTTAGCCTACTTGTCTTTATTAGGCTGTGATATTTTAGTCGCAACCTGAAATAAATTATCCTAAGGTAAAACACTCATAAAACAACCTTTTGACCTCTGATGACCTAGATTTTTAAGTGTTGGTGGCTATTGGTAACTTTTAATGCTAGAGGGCTTTAAGGCACACATTTTAAGTGGTAGATAGTCACAAATGGACTATCCTGCAGAAAGTTATTGCATATAAACTTTCCCCTACCCTAAAAATTACCTTTTGAAATTTTTTAGACCAATGTATAGGTTTTGGTCTAGAAATATGGCAGGGCTAGATGATACACAATGCTATCACCCCATTTTATTATCTACAGACATATATCTATTAGAAAAAGCATATGAGGCTTTGTCCCTCTGAGTGGTACCAAATCATAAAATCTGGGGGTTATCCCATGGACTAAAAGTCGCTTATATTAGTTCCACATTAATATCTCCGCCTTTATAGTGTGATCGTTCGTTGGTATATCTTCCTTATAAAACATATCAGGAAAAATATAAAGCAGGAATGTCATTCAGATCCTGAGCAATAATTTGTCCTTAGATATTACTTTTTAAAGTTCCTTCATTCACAATTCATTATAAAAACGGATACTACAATTTTACAGAAGTCATTTTTTGATGAGGATCTTAAGATATGAATGGTTTGACAGTATAGGGAAGATAATTTAAATTGCTCTAGGCTCATTATAATTCTTTATCATGTCCCCGCATAAGTATGATCCTGGCACTCTGCAAGTGTTCTTTGATACACACATGGGTTTCAATCAATTTTACTAGGTACCCAGGTTTTCCTACTATAATTCAAGGATTGTCGCAAATTAGCCTAGAACTAACAGGATAAATGATAAGCAAATATATATCTGTATGTTCTCATTCATATCATTTGATGTGATACAAGCATATTTTTGTATTTTCTAGTAAAATCGAATAAACTTTACTAAGATACTTCCTAACTAGTAGATCTTTAATTTCCTCTAACCATTATTGCTTTAGAGACCTCTTTGATAAGGATTCACTGACCATGAACTTACAAACTATAGTTCAATATAAATTATGTAGTTTTCACTATATTCATGATTCATAACTGGCAATTGTAACAGTTCCTTAGGCTTATAATTTTATTGTCTTCAAATGTTGACACTTGATTGAACTTTCTTTATTACGATTACCATGGTATGGTGCCTTTTTGTAATTTTCTAACAGAAATCATTGCAGTTTGATACTTGATATTTCCTGGCAAAAATCAAAGTCTTTATAGTCTCACGGTTTGGTGGCAAAAATTGCTGTAATTTGACCATTTCTGAGTCTGTCCTTGTCACTTTCCTGCAAGAACTCATTGAGGCGACCTTGCTCCTTTGCCTGATTTATGAGTTTTTCTGTGTTTACCAAATCGCTCTCTGACATCAAGTCGAAAACACTGACTGCTTGCCTATACGCCGGGTCCAGAGGTCCCTCTGGATCAAAGTAGACTTCTGGAGGAAAGGCCATTTCATCGAGAAGTGCCAAACTTTCCATTTCCTTGAAGCCCACCAGGTGAAGAAGTTGCTTAAACTGTGCATGCTCAGGAAGATGTTGGCATACTTTTTCTATAGCATCTGGAACCAACGCCTTATACCATAAACTCCTCATTTGATGTGGTAAGGTTGTGGTAATCACCAGCAGACCCTGTGGAGTGAGTACCCTATAGGCTTCCTTTAGGGCGAGTAGGATATTGGGAAAGGGAACCTGTGAGCCTGTTTCTGCACTTCTCTCTCCATCAGTTCTATCAAGATGATGGAGAACATGACAGAATAAAACACAATCAAAAGCATTGTCTGCAAACGGCAAGGTTCCTGGGAGATAGTGCTGTTGGATTTGCACACGTCCTTTGTCCATATAAGGGCGTAACTTCCTCTGAGCTTGCTGCAGCATTCCCTCATTAGCATCCAGCATTTCTATATGTCCGACCCCTGCATCTAGTAAAGCTTTTGAGTAGTTTCCAGTTCCGCAGCCTGCATCCAGAACTCGCATTTCCCCTAGAGGTTTCTTGATATTGGTGTGCAGGGCACCCAGTATGAGTCTTGTCCCACAAGGGATTCTGATTGCATCGAAACTCTCAGAGGCTAGGCAATAGTTGGCATAAGTACTCATTGTTTTCTGTATTATTACAGCGAAAAATCAGTAACATATGTAGTCTGGAAGCTGCCCTGGGTGTGGCTGCTTGCTTGTAGCTCTCCTGTAAAATAGATTTTGACCTACTTGGGTTGAGTTTATATGCAGCAGGGGTAGGCAGGGCTGCTCAAGGTACAAGTGTCTGACCTACTTGGGTAGAATTGCTGAGCCTGCAGGCTAGCTGGGTTTCATATACATCTCTGCAAAGGATAAATACTAGTATAAATGTTTGTTATCTTATCCATGCCTGTTGCTCCCAAAACCATTTTAAACTCTACACTCTTTTGGGATATCTCTGTGACAAATGCAATTAACAGAAATTATTATGGTTATTTTTTTTTTCAATCATTGCTCAGTTAAAAAGGTATTTTCATAAGTATTATAGGTACAGAACTTTAATGTCGAGAGACCTCAAGGCAAAAAAGGATTTCATATTTAATCTCATAGATTCACTTAGGTGTGGCCATAGGGATTGATGATGCTTTTGAAAATAAGTAGGGTTTGAATTCATTAGCTACCTTAAAATAATGATTTGTTAATTAGTAAGGGCTTTTTCATGCTACAGGCATGAGTGGGTTAAACATGATGCATACATTTTTGACCTAAAAGTTCAGCTGCTCTGAGCACTCAAGTATAATCGATCATGTTGTCAAGGGAAAAGATTCTGGATATATGATACAGAGGCAAAATATGAAGTACCGATAAGAATGTTAATCAGATCAGCCGTGGCCTAGTGGTTACGACACCTGGCTCCAGAGCGAGAGTTTCCAGGTTTGAGTCTCTGCTGGGTTCCCAAAATAGCAGGTTGGCCTGGTCACTTTATAAATGTGCGGCGTTGTGGAGGACTGTCTATGGTCATTCTGCAACTGAAAGACCCCTTGGAAATATTTGTAAAGAGAAGGGAATTTAAATCTTTGTTGCAATATGACCTAAGCTGTTGAAAGTGACGTAAAACCTCAAACCTTCCTTCCTTCAGATCCTGAGCAACGTACAACTCATCTCTAGATATTTAACTTTTTTCATTCCTAGTTCATTTCAACTTGTTAATCCTTAAAGAGTTCCTTCAGCAATTGTCAACTGGTTATATGATACTTTTGACAATTACCTTGGAATTGACAATGATTTTATAAAACATTTGAAGGAGATTTGTTGGTCATTTCCTGATTAACAAAAACTCCAAAGATCCAAATAACTACCGCTCTTTAGCATTGACCTGGTGTGTCTGTATAGACCATGAAAAGAATGACTTGTTATTATATTGTCTCCAAATGTCAACACTTGATTGTGATTTCTTAGTAAAACACACTGTAGTTTGATTCTTTATATTTCTTAGCATAAATCAGTGTCTTTATACACATGGTTTGTTGGCAAAAATCACAGTAACTTGACCATTTTTGGGCCTGTCTTTGTCATTTTCTTGCAAAAAATCTTTCAGGCGACCCTGCTTCTTTGCCTGATTTATGAACTTTTCCATGTTTGCCAATTCGTCTTTTGACGCCAAGGCAAAAACACTGGCTCCTTGCCTATAGGCCGGGTCAAGAGGTCCTTCCGGGTCAAGGTAGATTTCTGGAGCCAAGACCATTTCATCGAGAAGTGCCGAGGTTTCCATTTCCTTGAATTCTGCTAGGTTGAGAAGTTGCGTAAAGTGTGCATGCTCAGGAAGACGTTGGCACATTTTCTCTATGGCGTGTGGAACCAAAGGCCTATACCAGTAACTCCTCATTTGGTGTGGGAAGGTTGTGGTAATCACCAGCAGACCCTGTGGGGAGAGTACCCTATAGGCTTCTTTTAGGGCCAGCAGGATATTGGGAAAGGGAACCGGACCCGCATCTTCGCTCCTCTCTCCATCATGGCTATCGAGATGATGGAGAACATGACAAAATAAAACACAATCCAAAGCATTGTCTGCAAATGGCAAGGTTCCTGGGAGATAGTGCTGTTGGATTTGAACACGTCCTTTGTCCATATAAGGGCGTAGCTTCCTACGAGCTTGCTCCAGCATTCCCTCATTAGCGTCCAACATTTCTACATGTCCAACCCCGGCATCTAGTAAAGCTTTTGAGTAGTTTCCAGTTCCACAGCCCGCATCAAGAACTTGCATTTCCCCTAGAGGTTTCTTGACTTTGGTGTGCATGGCACCCAGTATGAGTCTGCTACCACAAGGAATTCTTATTGCATCGAAACTCTCAGAGGCAAGGCAATAGTTGGCATAAGTACTCATTGTTTTCTGTATTATAACAGCTAAATATCAGTGATATATGTAGTCTGGAAACTGTGGCTGCTTGCTTCTAGCTTTCCTGTTTTGTATGTAAAAATAGATTTTGACCTACTTAGGTAGAATCAGTGTGCCAGCAGCTAGACTAGCTGGTTTTCATAGACATCTCCGCAAAGAATAAATGGAAATTTTTGTTATCTTATTCATGCCTGTTGCTCCCAAAACCATTTTCAACTCTTCACTGTTTGGGGATATCTCTGTAACAAATGCAATTAACAGAAATTAATTGAAGGAGGAATGTTATTTTGGAACTAATAATTTTCATTCAATTTTTTTTTTCTATTTTTGCTCAGTTAAAAAGTTATTTCCATAAGTATTTTAGATGCAAATGACCAATGTCAAGGAGAATTCCAGGCATAAATGGATTAACATATTTATTCTCATAGATTCATTTAAGTGTGGCCATATGGATTGCTGGTGCTTTTGAAAATATCTAAGGTTTGAATTCATAAAATACCTATAATTTGTTGGTTGAGTTAAGATTGATAATTCTTCTTTAAAGAAAGAAAGATATAACAAAAGTAGCAAAGCCTTTTTCATGCTACAGGCATGAATGGGTTAAACATGGTGCATACAGCATTGACTTAAAGGTTCAGCTGCTCTGAGCACTCAAGTATAGTTAATGTTGGTGTCAAAGGAAAAGATTCTGGATATATGATACTTCAGAAAACAGCGTAGTAATAAGCTGTGGTTCTGAGAAATATTTGGAGGCCTGCTGGTTTCTGTTGGAAAGGATTTTGTTCTCATGATACAGATACAATGATGTTCCTATTATGCCTGGTTGCTATACAAATGTGCTGCATTGTGGAGGGCTGCCTTTCATACCTTTGCAACAAAAAAGCCCACTCATTAAGAGGCCAGAATTTCTTTCTGCTTACAGGTTTATTTCTCATTGTAATAAGACAAGCTGCTTAAAAGTAAATAAATCCTAATAAATAAAAAGAAGAAAAAAAGTTTTGCCTATTTTTTTATTTATGTATTTTTAGAAAATTTAAATATGATTTTTTTTCAGGCTGTAGATTTTCGGCAAGATGACCAGGACAAAAACGTCCAACAGAACGGAAAGAAGAAGAAGAAAAAGAAGAAGAGAAAGGAAAACACACTAGATGAGGATGAGTTCTTCCAATTTTACAAGATTCTTAGTCGGAGACCGGAATTGGATGAAATCTTCAAAGAGTAAGTAGTTTCTTCAATACCCCTAAAGGCCCATTTGACTAACTGATTTTTGAATCAGTTATTCATTATTATGAAGCAATTAAGCAGAATTGGTTTAAATGTTTCGAACCACAGTGGTGATTATTAGGGTTGGATACCTGTACCACAGTACCGTTGCGTACCATTACCCATTATAGAAAGTATTGGTATTTACTGTTTTGTAAAGAACCCATATTTAATGGCATCGGTTCATTTACAAATACTGTTTCATTTTTTTCAACATTGAAATATACATGTGATATACAGCCAATTACAACCTAGACAAGCCACAAAAATATCATTAAATATCAAGTCAAAGGTTTGAAAAGAAATGCTGCAAGTTAAGTTTTGCTGTTAACAATACTGATACTGATACTGCCAGTATCAATTCATCGGTATCGGTGTCAGTATCGGTATCATACCGTTTAATCTTAGCAGCACCCTACTGATGATTATGATGATGATGATGATGACAAACATAAGTTTATGAGAATGATGAATTTTTTCTGAATTATGCTATGATAAGCAATGATGATATTAGTTAAAGGATGATGGTGAAGATGAAATTCAGTAAATTCACAATATTTATAACGATAAAGATGATTAGGATAGAAATAATCATTCTTTTTTCAGCAATAGTAAAATAGCTACAATATTGAATAAGTTATGCATTGATGTTAACCCTTTCCTGCCAATAATTCTCCATATCAAGTGTCGTCTGGACCTCTGATACTTTTGAAAATAACTTTGGAATTAATTTTAATGTGGAAAACTTAGGACTGGTTTCGAGACGTACAGATCAAGTGTGACTCGAATCTAGTACCCTTGATCGAATCGGCAACGGCATGTCAATACCACTCGATCCTAAGATGAATACTTCTAAATAGTACTTCACACTCCCATAAAACACTCATGGGAATATAAAACTCCCATTAAAGACTGGTAGCGACTGGCATGCCATGCGGCAAACAGGAAGCTATTGTTGTCCCAAGCACGCGGGGAGGGACCCACTCTGGGAGACCGATTAGCACTATGGGAGGCACCCACTCTGGGAGACCGATTAGCACTATGGGAGTGCCGGCATTCATTGACTTATCATTGCATAGTCACTCTTACTTGTGAACATAGAACTTTCCCCCAAATATGAAAATGCCCATGCCTTGAAAAAGGATTTACATCCATGTAGACTAAAATGTATCAGATATACATTTTTCTATACATTAACCTAACCATGTAGTTTACTGTATTAACTTCATGAAACAAAGTTTATTATTATTATTATTATTATTGTTATTATTGTTATTATTATTATATTATTATTATTATTATTATTGTTGTTATCATTATTGTTTGAATATTTTAATACCCATATGCCCTGTAATACCTGACAAAAAAATTCAAATGTATATGAATATATATAATATGAATAATAGCATATCTTAATTAGGAATTAATTGAAAATTAAATTTAATTAAAAAATTAAAGTGGCAACTTCTATCTTATCATTCAAGTGAGAATGCCTTGAGGAAAATACATATCTGTAGTATAAGACCCATAATGAAACTCACATTATTGTAGTAGATGTAAATAATGTATGATGATGATGTATAGATGTAAATAGATCCCAGCAACTTCCAAAATGACGCTAAGGCTCGGAATTGGGATCGGTATCATAATAATAGTGATGCCAATCTAGAGCCTAAAAATACCAAGTCAATACCAGTCCTAGCCGAAAACTATTTAAAGGGAATTTGTGAGTTCTTTTCTGCCCAACCTTTCTCCTTCAAATATTTTATAAAAAATTGCATTTATTGGAGAGATATCACCAAAAAAGTCAGACTCTACAGGTATGAATATAAATTATTTAACTCTATTGTAAATGCTATTCTTCAGACTTGATGACGGCTCTGGTTTCCTGTCCATTGATGAGTTAAAAGTATTTTTCAAGAATGAACAGAAGGTAATTATCTGCTTTGATAAGGTATTATTACTTTTTTCCATAGAGAATCTATTACTTAGTATTTCAAGCAGTAGATGTACGGTATAATTATCTGTATTCTTACGATTAAGCCAGACCCCGAATAAGCTCACGCATAAAGACAAAAGAGCGTGTTCAAGCTCTTAGCATGCAAGCGTTCCAGCTCGTAGAAGCCATAAATTATTGCCACGATCAGAGACTGCATTGGGTGCGACTAAACGGAAGATTGCCAATACCCCTTCTTGGGAATTTTTTCCCAATCTGTTACGCGCACGTGCGCTTGTTTGGTGGAATACGGTATGTGGTCTCTTTGTCACCCCCTCCTAGATGGTCATTCTTGAGCAAGACCTTTCTTTTCCAATCTCTGGTACTATAACATAACCCTTAATTATGCTGCTGGTGGCTAATTTTGCCAGTATAAAATGATGCAAAAAACATTTTTAAAATGACCGAACCCCTGGCAAATGGGTACTCATCTGAGACTAAAACACTGGCTCATGGGTCCTCTCCTGAGAATACTCAGCGAGAGCTATCAAACGAATACCAACATAACAGGGTTTAGAAGGTTTTCAGAAATCTTTGCATATCCTTGTGCTTAAAAATGGACGAAAATAGCCTTAGCATTGGAAGGGTTAAGGTAGATCTTCATCTGATATGAAAGATTTTGATGAGTTAATGTTTTACGTTAATCATTTTCATAAACGTATCTCATCATACCAGGACGAAAGTATAGCCTCAGCATTGTAAGGGATAAATGATTGTCTATTTCAGATAGATGTAGATGACGATTACTGCCGCCGTCAGATCCAGCAGCATGAGCCAGTGCCGCAGCATAAGGAGATGTCGAAACTGAGCCCCGAGGGTCTGAGCGCCCTCTTCATGGCCGAGGAACACCAACTCATGAACCCTCGACACACGCAGGTCTACCAGGACATGGACCAACCCCTAGCACATTACTTCATAGACTCATCTCATAACACGTAAGTCACAATACCAACTCATGAACCCTCGACACACGCAGGTCTACCAGGACATGGACCAACCCCTAGCACATTACTTCATAGACTCATCTCATAACACGTAAGTCACAATACCAACTCATGAACCCTCGACACACGCAGGTCTACCAGGACATGGACCAACCCCTAGCACATTACTTCATAGACTCATCTCATAACACGTAAGTCACAATACCCACTCATGAACCCTCGACACACGCAGGTCTACCAAGACATGGACCAACCCCTAGCACATTACTTCATAGATTCATCACATAACACATTAGTCACAATACATATATCAACATTATGTATAGAAAATTTTATAATTTGTGTTTTCATTTTTGTAAGTTTGTAGGTTTTCACAAATGGCAGTACATTTGTGATTACATATATATATTTATTTTCCTAAACAGAGATAAAACACCTTTTCAAGCCTTGAGTTCCTCTTAGAAATGTTAAGGGTTCTATGACACTTTTGAAAATATCTTTGGAAAAAGCAATATCAAGAAACATTTGTAGGAGTTTTGTTTAACATTTCTCCTTATTTTCCAAAAGATGCTTTCGTTAGAGAGATATCTCCAAAATAGTTGAGTAATTTTGCTGTTGTATTTTCTGTGTGCAGGTATTTGATGGAGGATCAGCTGATAGGCCCCAGTGCTGTGGAAGCCTACATCAGAGCACTCAGCAAGGGATGTCGCTGCGTAGAACGTAAGTTTCACCAAATTTATGTTTATGTACAATATGATGGTCAGAGTTGATAAGCAGGTAAATAAACCAAAAATATTGGAAATATGAAAAGAAAAGTTTCATCAAATTTTGTTGAGATGAGCCTAAACTCATTTAATTTCACTATGGCAACTAAGAGATTTTTCCATTTCCTTGTGGTCATAGCTAACATGCATCCTTAGCATCATCTTCATTGACCCATGGAAACCATGCCATTTTGACTTTGACTTTTAAAGAGAAGAGTGCAGTATAGAAAAGTACTGGTGCAATATATTGTTGAACCATTAGTTCTTGTTTAGCATTGTATTTTGGGGTGGATTACTGGGGTGCACAATATGTTGTTATTAAGGATTGTTGTTTGTTGTTTTAATGGATTGTTTGGATGGACAATGTGTTGTTATTAAACATTGTATCTTGTTGTAATAGTGGATTGTTGGGATGTACAGTGTGCTATTAGTTAGCATTGTTGTTTATTGTTATAGTGGATTGTTGGGATAGTAAGCATTGTTGTTTGTTGTTAAAGTGGACCATTGGGATAGTAAGCATTGTTGTTTATTGTTATAGTGGATTGTTGGGATAGTAAGCATTGTTGTTTATTGTTATAGTGGATTGTTGGGATGTACAGTGTGCTATTAGTTAGCATTGTTGTTAGTTGTTAACATGGATTATTGGGATAGTAAGCACTGTTGTTTGTTGTTAAAGTGCATCATTGGGATAGTAAGCATTGTTGTTTGTTGTTATAGTGGATTGTTTGGATGGACAATGTGTTGTTATTAAACATTGTATCTTGTTGTTATAGTGGATTGTTGGGATGTACAAGATGCTATTAGTTAGCATTGTTGTTTATTGTTATAGCGGATTGTTGGGATGTACAGTGTGCTATTAGTTGGCATTGTTGTTAGTTGTTAACGTAGATTATTGGGATAGTAAGCACTGTTGTTTGTTGTTAAAGTGCAACATTGGGATAGTAAACATTGTTGTTTGTTGTTATAGTGGATTGTTTGGATTGACCGGATGCTGTTATTAAGCATTGTTGTTTGTTGTTATAGTGGATTGTGGGGATAGTAAGCATTGTTGTTTGTTGTTATAGTGGATTGTTGGGATGGACCAGATGCTGTTATGAAGCATTGTTATTTGTTGTTATAGTGGATTGTTGGGATAGTAAGCATTGTTTTTTGTTGCTTTAGTGGATTGTTGGGATGTACAGTATGTTGTTATTTAGCATTGTTGTTTGTTTTTATAGTGGATTGTTAAGATAGTGAGCATTGTTGTTTATTGTTATAGTGGATTGTTGGGATAGTAACCATTATTGTTTGTTGTTTTAGTGGATTGTTGGGATAGTAAGCATTGTTGTTTGTTGTTATAGTGGATTGTTGGGATAGTAAGCATTGTTGTTTGTTGTTATAGTGGATTGTTGGGATAGTAAGCATTGTTGTTGTTTGTTGTTATAGTGGATTTTGGGATAGTAAGCATTGTTGTTGTTTGTTGTTCTAGTGGACTGTTGGGATAATAAGCATTGTTGTTGTTTGTTGTTATAGTGGATTGTTGGGATAGTAAGCATTGTTGTTGTTTGTTGTTATAGTGGATTGTTGGGATAGTAAGCATTGTTGTTGTTTGTTCTTATAGTAGATTGTTGGGATAGTAAGCATTGTTGTTGGTTGTTGTTATAGTGGATTGTTGGGATAGTAAGCATTGTTGTTTGTTGTTATAGTGGATTGTTGGGATAGTAAGCACTGTTGTTGTTTGTTGTTATAGTGGATTGTTGGGATAGTAAGCATTGTTGTTTGTTGTTATAGTGGACTGTTGGGATAGTAAGCATTGTTGTTTGTTGTTTTAGTGGATTGTTGGGATAGTAAGCATTGTTGTTTGTTGTTATAGTGGACTGTTGGGATAGTAAGCATTGTTGTTTGTTGTTATAGTGGATTGTTGAGATAGTAAGCATTGTTGTTTGTTGCATTATTGGATTGTTGGGATGTATAGTATATTGTTATTAAGCATTGTTGTTTGTTGTTATAGTGGATTATTTGGATAGTAAGCATTGTTGTCTGTTGTTATAGTGGATTGTTGGGATAGTAAGCATTGTTGTCTGTTGTTATAGTGGATTGTTGGGATAGTAAGTATTGTTGTTTGTTGTTATAGTGGATTGTTGGGATGGACCGGATGGAGAACCGGTCATATACCACGGCTACACACTAACCTCTAAGATCCTCTTCAAGGACGTCATAGCAGCAGTCAAGGAATACGCTTTCAAAACCACAGAGTAAGTAGGGGGAGGACTCCTATGAAAATTAACCTACACATCGCGAGGGCATTTTTTCACTCCTTTAATATCTGAAGGGAAGTGTATTCCAACTCAAAAATAGGGCAACCCTTTTTTAGTTTAATAATTGCCCACCAGGGGGTTACTCAGAGGCTGCCAGGTTTACAGGTTTATGCCCAGATGTGAATGGCCACCTCTTGGGCCAGCTATGCTGGCACATGAATGAATCTCCTTCGATGTTAGACTTTACTTCTGTTCTCTCGAAATAAAATCTTTTAGTTGTAATGTATAAACACCACATGTTTTCTGGCCCCTGTTAATTAAATTTAAATAAAAAGTTTTTTATCAAATTTAATTAAAGTAAATAAACTACATTTGAATTAGATTTAAATTAAATTAAATCAAATTGAATCAAATTAAAGTGGTATTTAGTATACAGTATTTACTATTTGGTTTTGTTCTCTTCATTTTACCAGGTACCCTCTCATCCTTTCCATTGAGAATCACTGTTCTGTGGACCAGCAGAATCGAATGGCACATCACATGAAAAAGATCCTGAAAAGTATGCTATACACAACACCAATATCTGATGACATGACTGAACTACCTTCTCCAAACTTCCTCAAAGGAAAAATTCTGGTCAAGGTAAATGTCTTTTGTATTTATACTATTATTGATAAAGATTGGTTTTGGTTTTGATTTTGTTATTTTGGAGGGGCTTTATACTTGTACATTTTTCCTTATTTCTGCTTTAGGGTATTTGCAAATATTATTGCTAAAGGCTCTTGATGTAAACCCATAGTTGTGATAGCCCCAATTTTTGTAAACCCATAGTTGTGATAGCCCCAATTTTCAGTCATTTGGTCATCCCCTTACATTGTCAATTGTTCTCACCTTTTAGTGTAAGAGAGATTATCTAAAGCTTGAGATTACATTTACACAATGTAGATAATCCCTATTTTCAGGGTAAGAAGAACTCAAAGTTCCAGATAATAACCTTGAATTGTGAATAGCCTTTCAAGGTACTAAGTTTTCTAGGGTATTGCACAAATCCCTTACTATTTTAAGACTCTTACTCTAAGGGCAAGAAATTTTAAAAGTTGAATCATTTTTTCTTTTCAGGGTAAGAAGTTGCCAGAGGTTTCATATGATAATCTCACACTCTGAATTTTCCTTATTTTTTTCTCCTACAGTCTCACACAGCATTCTTCTTATATTTCATTGTAAGAAGTTGTCAAAAGTTTTGTATGATATTCTCACACTCTGAATTTACCTTATTTCACTCACGCAGCATTGTTCTTATATTACAGGGGAAGAAGTTGCCCAAGGTTCTTGACGACACGATGGCGCTGTGGGGCGGCGGTGGGGATGTGAGTGACGAGGATGAGGCCGCGGACGTTCCCGACGATTCCGTCAAACAGAACCTCAAGAAGAGTTCCGAGGCTCACACCAAACTCTCCAAGGACCTCTCAGACACAGTAGTCTTCTGCCAGAGTGTCCACTTCAAGGGATTCGCTCATGCACAAAATAACTGTGAGTAGGAATTTTGGAAATTTTGTTTTTTCGTCGCTTTTCTGCCATATTTCTAAGTTGTGACTAGCCAGTTGTAACTGGTGGAGGAATCTGGAGTACCATCTCTTTTAGCATATCCAAAACAAGAACCTGCTTGTAATTGAGCTACACAAGAACAGGTGGCAATCGGGTGATGCTTACTACTTGATGACATTGAAGCAGACATAACTCACTCTTGCAGACTGCTTTCATTCCAAGTAGGAATCAGTCTTGTAAAGAGCCAGTAGGTCTAGCTTGCGAGACAGGCCAAGACATAAAATGAATAAATGTGAAATTTGACGCAGATCACTATCAAGTACATCAAATGATCAGGCGACATTGGGGTGCCGCAGACGTTTGTTTGTCTTTCAACCTGTGAGTATAGTTAAAGATATTGTTTAGATATAGTTAAAATATCAATATCGGATGACCTTTTATTAACTTTATTTGCAGATCACTTTGCCCAGATGAGTTCGTTCTCAGAGGGTAAGACAATGGATCTGGTGAACCAGGAACCAGGGCAGTTTGTACAGCACAACAAGGTCCAGCTGAGCCGTATCTACCCGGCTGGCACCCGCACAGACTCCAGTAACTACGACCCCCAGCCCGCCTGGAACTGTGGCTGCCAAATAGGTAACAAACTTCCACTCTCTTTGTGTGCTCCGCTAGGAGTTAAAACTTCTTACGCTGAGGCTACTTTCGTCTGAAGAACAAGGATGGAAAGATATTTGAAAACCATCTGAACCCTGTCATGTTGGTATTCATTTGAAAGCTTGCGAAGTTCTATCAGATGAGTACCCATATGCCAGGGTTTCAGTCATTTTTCAAGTTTTTGGCATCATTCTGTATTGGCCAAATAGCCACCAGCAGCATGAGAGTGTTTAAGCATAACTTTTTTACTTTAGAAATGATAAAAAAATAGATTTATTGAAGTAGGGAATTATTGAACCTGATAAAAAATATACTAATTGCCTATCATCATTTGCTGAAAAATGGTCATTATTTTATTTCTTAGTTTTGCCTTTTTGATATTACTGTTCATCATTTGAGCACATGGTAATGTTATGACCAAGTAGAAAAAATGCAGGTCTCTCTTCATTTGCACTTTATCTTCTTCAATGGTATTAAATGATATTGCATAAATTTAACTTTGATGTAAATCTTTTTCTATTAAAAAATACTTTTTCTCTTTCCAGTTGCACTGAATTACCAGACACCTTGTGATAATATGCAGCTTAACAAAGGGAAGTTTATGGACAATGGAGGAAGTGGCTACATCCTCAAGCCAGAATATATGAGACGAGGTACTAACCCTTCCAATACTTATAAAGGCTACTTTCATCCAAAGCACAAGGATGCAAAGATTTTTGATAACCATCTAAACCCTGTCATGTTGGTATTCATTAGATAGCCTTCAGTGAGTACTCTCAGATGAGTGCCAATATGCCAGGGTTTCACCCATTTTGGGGCTTTCTTGCCTCATTTTGTATTGGCAAAATTAGCCACCAAGAGCATAAGGGCTAAAATTTTGATTATTCATAAGCTTACATATTCATATTCTAAAGATAATAGATGTACTTGATGACTTGACTTATCTTCCAAATTATAGTTTATATCGTCAGCCATACTCCATAATAAGTTTCATGCAAAACTTTTTCAATGCCTCTCTATCATTATTAATGATTTTATTCATTTCATATTTTCTATTAATTGCTCTTGATTTTCTTTAGTTTAGCATTTAAACTGTATAACTGGTATTTTTAAAGGCATTTGATTTTGGCTATTTTCACACTCACAATGATAGAGCCAAAATAACATGCTTCAAATAGATATCTATATATTGATGAATATATAGTTTGAATGTGTAAATTTAAAGTAGTAGCACAAATACCATCCAGCCAGGCTGTAAGGCAAAATTTTTAGCACTCCAAATTAAAGCTGTATACATTATGGCAGAGCAAGTGATGATAAACATAATTCCAAACATATATTGCATTGCTTTATAGTAGCTTTTAGCTTCTGGTAATTCAAATGTATAGACCTTAAATTATTTGGTTTCTTTTCAGATGGTATGCGGTTTAATCCAAATGGTCCTTTCCCCCAGCACTGGCAGAGAAGACTTGTCATAAGAGTAAGATTTTGAACATTTTCTGAGGATTTATTTATCAGGGGTTAGATGAATAAGGATACCTCAATGAACTCTTAGCAATAACTGAGTTATAATCCTGAATTTCTTGGATGGTTGTGGTCGGTGTCTGTTAACTCCTTTTATTTTGTAATTGAAGTTTTAATCGAAGAATGTTATTTTGCATTTGTTATTGTAGTTGCAATTGAAGAATGTTATTTTACATTTGTAATTTGCTTTATCTATGGTAAGTGAACAAAACAATTCACAAAATTGGACTGAAAATAACAATCTAGGTTCAAAACAATTCACAAAATTGCACTGAAAATAACAATCTAGGTTCAAAACCATCTTTGGCTCAACACACTAAAAATAGCTCAGTAGACTTCCACTGCTGTTCAGAAAATTCATAAAACTCAGTTGAATTTCATAAGGCAAATGTCATAAAATTTGAGTGTGATTCTTCCTACCCACACTTGTTCTTTGGATGAAAGTAGCCTCCGCATTGGAAGGGTGAACAGGTCTCACACATTTTGTGTTACAGGTGATCAGTGGCCACCATCTTCCCAAACCTGCCGGAGCCAGCAAGAAGAGCATCTGTGACCCCTTTGTGGAGTTGCAGATCATCGGAGTTCCTCAGGATAATGCCATGTTCAAAACAAAAGTAATAGATAACAATGGTAGGTGATAGATTCTAGGTCGGTGACCACTTGATTTTTGATTTCTTTTGATGATGTAAAATCATTCTGAATAAAGTGATTATGTGTAGGTATTGCAAGTCAGTCTGAGTCTGAGTTTCCTTATATAAATTTAAGAAATCTAATATAATGATCTTAGATATAAAGAGTATGAACATGCATAAACATGTAAATTTCAATTTAAATATTTGTTATTTGATTACAGACAAATTAGAATTTGGGAAGTAATCAGAATCCTGATGAAGGGTACTAATTTCTTTCCACAAGGACTATGAGTATTGGATACA
>OZ012693.1:6978032-7058335 GCA_963942565.1 Maea johnstoni
TGTT
Organism: Maea johnstoni; assembly: GCA_963942565.1. Taxonomy (NCBI): domain Eukaryota; kingdom Metazoa; phylum Annelida; class Polychaeta; order Spionida; family Magelonidae; genus Maea; species Maea johnstoni. The sequence goes on from OZ012693.1 coordinate 6,978,037, forward strand.
TTAAGTGCATGTATCTGCCGATCAGACTTGATCTGTATACTAAGATTCGACAATTTCTGAAAAAAATCAAGATCGGCACATTTTGGACACGCCAAATTAAGCCGATATACAGTATGTTGCTTAATGCATATCATTCCTAACTTACCTGCTGCAACAAGAGCTGCAAGAATCAGCAAAACCTTCATGTTCAGAGCGAAAAGGCAACCTGAGTTAGTAAGTGTCTCCAACAATGCGCCCAAAGCCACACTGACTTACTGCCCCTTATTCCGGCTTATAAACTACCCACCACATCACGTTAATTACATTAATTGATTCATGTGAGCAATGCAGGAATGTGTTAATACATGGTCGGAGGGGTGATCTCGTGATTTCCTCCAATCCAAAAACATAGCATCACCCAGTATGCTTCACGAGACGTATTTGAACAATATAATTGTGGCAGTGCGGAACCAATTGACACCCTAACAGGCAGAATAACACGTTTAAAAGTGCTGTGCCGCAGTACGTTGTTTTACATTTAACTGAGGTGCATTTACTGTGAGGCTCAGCTCGTACATAATCCAAGATAGCAATGGCTTTCCCTCCGTTTGTAACTACGGAAAAATTGCATCCGTATTTCTAAGTATTCCAGAAAGTTGTGTGGTAACATGTTATCGTCAACATGCATGTTTTCCTTGCAATAACATAAAAAAGTAATTTCATACTATATTCTTTATGGTCTTATATATACTGTAAGGTCAGTACGCTTAGAATTATTGATATTCATACAATGTGATATGTTCAGGCTTTCATTAATTCAAAAGTATGATCCATATAAACACGTTTAGGGCCGTTCCATTTAAAAGTGTGGGGGGGGGAGGAGGAACGGAAGATTTTTTAAAGGGGGGGAGGGGCCGAATTCTGAATCATTTCATCCCCCCCTCCCCCCCCCCAAATTCTGAATTTTGGTTGGGAGGGGGGTGCCGAATTTTGAATTATTTTAGCAGGATTAAAATTTCTTAAAAGCTAAATGTATATATATATATTGTGACAGGCAGTAGCGTCGCCTGCCGGGTTGGATTTGCAGTACAGTGGTTAACTTGCTTGACCTTTGACCACTCCTGCTATTCCCCTTGGGTTTCATACAGAACACGAGACATCAGTTTTTAGCATTAGACCTTTATTAACGGAGGTCATTTGCAACTTTACATAATGTTTGTGTCCGTGAAAACTACAAGTAAAAACAGGGTCATAAGTTTTTATACAGTAGTTTGACATGCACAAATAATAATTGTGACTACACTTGGTTACATTACACCCTAACAAAGGAATGCATTTCTACTGGCATACATCTTATACTATAAAGCCAATATACCTAATATCTTAATAGAGCCTGCTGTCAATTTTATAGTTAACCTTAAGAAATATGTTTTCTAAATAGAATTAAGTCAATAAGTTAATTTACTAACCTTCGTGGGGCTTCTTATAAATCCATATGCTCTTATACATGGCAGATTGCGTCCGTTCGCAATGCCCTGTTCGTTGGTACTGAGGGTAAGCGTGGGTAGAATTTATTGCCCTTTTATTAGCGTCTTTCTCTCTCTAGGGTCCAAAGTCTGTTGCTATGCCAAACTTTGGTTGACATCAGGGGTTGAAATACCCTATTACTTTAATAGGCCTAGCGACAGCTACATGGCTCCCTAAATTAGTTCCACTAATTTCTCATGACATTATTTGTTAATTATACCATTAACAACATTTTACTGTAAACCCTACACACTGAGTTGCCAGTTTCTTCTTAATACAAAGAAATCTATCTTAGCATGATAAACAACAAGGATTGTACAGTATACATTTCATCTACGATGTACATGTGCATTATTTTGTCTTAATTAAAGACTTAACCCAATGATATATTATTATGGGGCACCACAATGCAACTTCGATTTTAAGGCTCCTTGTCGGGAATCCCCTTGTCTTCTAGGCCTTCGACTAGCAAGACCAATTTCTGGATAGGCCGATCCAGATACGTTGTAGGGCAAGTCTGTTTGCCCTTTGCATTCAATGATCCACTTGCCATTGCAAGCTTAACTTTCCTGACATGACCATCCTCGCTTGGGTATGTTTCATGTACCCTTGCAAGTGGCCACTGATTGCGTGACATGTTTTCATCCTTGACGATGACTATGTCGCCTTCTTTCATGTCACGACGATGTCTAGTCCATTTTGGACGGGCCTGGAGATTTCTCAGGTACTCATTTCTCCAGCGTGACCAGAACTCATTAGCCAAGTGTTGCACCCTACGCCAGCGCTTCCTAGAGTACTTGTCAGCACTTTCAAACTGGCCAGGAGGTTGCAGGACTACACTTGACTTCATTGTCAGTAGGTGGTTTGGCGTTAGTGGTGCAAGTGAGGTTGGGTCACTTAAGTTGTCCACAGTTAGCGGGCGGCTGTTGACTACAGCTGCCGCTTCACACATGAGGGTTCTTAGAGACTCGTCATCTAGTTGTGAACCTGCTTGATCCATCAAGGATGCAAGTACACTTCGCACGGTGCGTATTTGGCGCTCCCAGACTCCACCCATGTGGCTTGCTGAGGGTACGTTCATTTTGAACTTGAAGTAGTCGCAGCGCTTTGCTGTCAGGAACTGCTGTACTCGATTCTCATCTAGATCGTTTAGAGCGCATTTCAGCTCATTCGCTGCACCAACGAAGTTTGTGCCTTGATCAGACCTCAGTTGCCGAATCGGCCCACGGACTGCCATGAATCTTCGCAGTGCATTGATGAACGAATCAGTATCCAGAGAGTTCGCAGTTTCTATGTGTATGGAACGTGATGCCATACATGTGAAGAGAGCACCATATCTCTTCAATTCCTTGCGACCATCCTTAATGTGCCAAGGTCCAAAGAAATCTACGGCACAATAAGTGAATGGAGGAGCTGGCTCAAGTCTGTCTTCTGGCAGGTCAGCCATTTTCTGCTCTTGGGGAGAACTTCTGAGTTTCCTACACTTAACACATTGCAGTATGTGGTTGGAAACAGCTGACCCACAGCCAATGATCCAAAAGCCATTGGCTCGTATTTCATTCATGGTCATACCACGACCTTGATGGTGTACCTGCTCATGGCAATATCGAATTACCAAATCTGTGACGTGGTGTTTTCTTGGAAGAATGATGGGATGTTTGATTCCAGTTGGGAAATCAGCATTTCTCATTCGACCTCCGACTCTAATTAAGCCATCAGAGTCTACATATGGGTCTAGACGAAACAGTGAGCTGGTCTGTTTCATAGCATTGTTGCGTTTTTTAGCAACTTCTCTTCCTGAGTTTGCCTCACCCACCTGAAGGGTGTGAAGGACACTCAGTTCGTCCTTGAAGGCTTCTTTCTGCACAAGCCTGATAATGATCATTTCTGCCTCACAGATTTGATATACTTTGACTGGTTCGTAGGCCTTTGACTTGGTATTTGACCGTGGGCGTAGTTGCCTTGTCTGCGTTTTGCTCACCATCTTGGCCTTGAGCTTCAGACAAGCTGCAATAGCTCTCTTCGCACGGTGCCAGTCGGAGAAACGTTCAAGTCTTCCCAGGATAGTATCACTAGGAAGCTCTTGTACATGTGAGGCCAAAGATCTTATCTTTTTAACCTCAGGATCGTTTGGGATCAGTTGTGGCGTATTTTCATGGTCCATTGTTGGGATTTCATACTTCCATAAGAAGTCAGGTCCCTTGAGCCACATCGATTGATCCAGCAGTTCTTGAACACTGAGACCGCGAGAAGCATGGTCTGCAGGGTTTTCATCTGTTCTGACATACTGCCATTGGTTGGGTTCTGTCTGATCTCTGATCTGTTGCACTCTGTTTGCAACAAATACATGAAATCTCTTTGAATCATTAGCAATGTATCCGAGGACTACTTTGCTGTCTGTCCAAAACACTTCCTTTGTGATTTGGTAGTCTAATTCCCTGCGAATGAGGGCACTTATCTTCAATGACACCACAGCTGCAGTAAGTTCTAAGCGAGGTATCGTAACTTGTTTCAGTGGGGCCACTCTTGCTTTGCCCATCACTAAAGCGCAGTGAACTTGCTGGCGGTCATTGACCAGGCGCAGATAGGAGCACTGACCGTATCCTACAGTGCTGGCATCAGAGAAATGGTGAAGCTCTGCGGTTCTGACTTCACCAAAGTCATTGGGTTTGAAGCATCTATCAATTTTGAAGGCTTCAAGGAGCGGTAATTCGCTCTTCCATCGTTCCCAACGTGGTCGCAAGGCCTCAGGTAGTGGACTGTCCCAGTCTAACTGATCCTTGCAGGTTTCTTGGAGGATTTGTTTCCCAACCATCAGGAAGGGCGCTAGGAATCCTAAAGGGTCATACACAGAGCTCACGGTAGACAGGATACCTCGTCTTGTAAGAGGTTTGTCTTTCAGTGTGATGCGAAATTTGAATGTATCTGATTCAACGCACCACTGAACACCAAGAGCTCTTTCGATAGGGAGGTCATCGTTAAGGAAATCTAAGTCCTTAGCTTCCTTGGCGCGGTCGTCAGGAGGTATCGTGTCCATGACTGCCCTTGAGTTGGATATGATCTTATGAAGCCTCATGCCTCCCTTTGCACAGATTTCCTTCCCATTAGCAATAAGTTTTATTGCTCTCTCAGCTGTTGAGACCGATTTCAACCCATCGTCGACATAGAAGTCTTGGCGAATGAAGTTTGCTGCATCACTGCCAAACTCTTCTTCATTGTCAGTAGCTGTTTGTTTCAGCCCATAGTTGGCACAGCCGGGAGAAGAGGAAGCACCAAATAGGTGAACGTTCATCCTGTACTCAGTAGGGTTCCTATCGTAGTCCTCGTTTTCCCACCAGAGAAATCTTAGGTAATCACGGTGTTCGACATTTACCTTGAACTGGTGAAACATTTGCTCAACATCGCACATGAATGCGACTGGTTCTTGGCGGAATCTAGACAGTACACCGATCAACGTGTTAGTCAGATCCGGTCCTTTCAGAAGGTGATCATTCAGAGATTCACCCTTGAACTCTGCACTACAGTCAAATACTATTCGTATTTTGTCTGGTTTCTTCGGATGGTACACACCGTGATGTGGTATATACCATGCTTTGCCATCCTTTCTTTCAAGCTCAGATGGGGGCACTCGTTCTGCAAACCCCGCTTGAATTACATTACTCATGAAAGTAGAGTAGTCCTTTCTGTACTTGGTGTCCTTTCGCAGACGGTACTTCAGCTGCTTGAGACGCTGAAGTGCCATGGTCTTGTTGCTTAGGAAAGCAGGATCCGGTCCTTTGAAGGGGAGTGGCATTTCATAGTGGCCATCATCCCTGATATGGATGCCTTCCTTTATCTTCGATAGGAACTTTCGGTCATCCTGAGAAAGTGTATCTTGATCAGCCTTTCTCTCTATGAAGTCTAGCTCCATCATTTGTATGACTTCCTTGGGGGTGACAAGTTCCTTTACCCTTGACTTAAAGGCAAACAATACCCTTTCAGGGGTATCTTGTGCTTCATTATCCTCAGTTTTTGTCCACAAAGCTGAGGGTATTCCATGTGCAATAATCCGATGGCTCACTCCAAATGGGTCACGCTCATCGCATTCAATTGCACTTGAGTCCACTATGCCCACAATGCTCCAACCCAAATCGGTTCTCTGTGCATACGGCTCGTTTCCGGTTGGCAGAATAACATCCTTAGGAGCCAAAGCTCTCGGGCAGTTGTAGCCTATTAGCAGGCCTACCTTACAACTACCTAATGGCATCAGCTTGTTCACGATTGGTTTCAAGTGAGACCATTTATCTGCCATCTCTGGAGTTGGTATGTGAGAACGATTAGCAGGGATTATGTTGCGACTGTATGTTGTGGGGAGTGGGACAATTTCTTGACTGTCATGTCCACGCACCTGAAGACCTGTCAAACATTTGCACTCAATGGCCTTATTTTCTGCAAACATAGTTGAAAGCAGAAGTTTCGTCTTAGAACCTTCTAGGCCTAATTCATCGCAAATGTCGTCATGAATGAACGTGGTGTCGGACTGAGTGTCCAGCAGTGCATACACAAGCACTTCTGACTCTGGCCTGTCTTGGTGAGATAGATAAACTGGAACTATCATTGAGCTCTTGCCAGAGTTACCGGAACCATTGAAATGGGTGATGCGGCTCTGATTGCAAGTGCCATTCGTTACTTTCAACTCAGTCTCGTCTTTGGCAACTGGTTTTGGCGCATCATTTTCTGCCATTTTGTTCCTCTGTCTTGGGCGAGGCTTCCAGTTGTCGTCATGAAGAGAAGTAGGATGTTTTCTCTTACATGTTTCACATTTCTTCCTATCTTTGCAATCCCTAGATTGGTGGCCAGGCTTCAGACAACTAAAGCATAGGTCGTTTATCCATGCAAATTTTTTCCTCTGTTCTACAGACTTGGCCAGGAATGACTTGCAGTCATTTAGTTCATGAGGCATGTTGCAGGCAACACACCTTACTTGGCCGCTATTGTCTGATGCCTGTGGAGCTTCTTTAACTTCAGTAGCGAGGGATCGAGCATTTATCTCTTTCCTTTGCCCATATTTGGCACTATTGGCAGGTTCGTTGGATCTGTTTCCCCTCAGTGCTTGAAGTGAGGTGATTGGGTTGCAGGCTATATCTGCCTCTTTCACCACAAAATTCATGAATTCCTTGAAAGGGGGGAACGACCTCATTTTCTGCGTCCACTCTGCTACTATTCTGCTCCACCTGGTGACTAACCAGTCTGGAAGCTTGCATAATAGCTTCCTGTTTTCACGGCTGTCATTCAGTATATTCAGACTTTCAGTAGTCTGCATAGCGGTGTTGCATTGACGAAGAAAATCGGCTAATTTTCTTAATGCTGAACCATCCCTTGGGGCAATATTTGGCCAAGCGTCCAACTTATCTCGGAATGCATTGGCCACTATAAAGGGGTCACCGAATCTCTCATCAAGCAGATTTCGTGCTTGTTCATATGCATCTGCAGTGGTGAGGAGGCAAAATCCTTCCACTGCTTCTAAAGCGGCACCTCCTAAGTACCGTTTCAGGTAATGGATTCTCTCTAAGGGGGGAATGCCCCTTTGGTCAATTAATGTCTGAAAGGCACCCTTCCAGCTTGGGTATCTCATTGGATCGCCACTAAACACGGTCGGTTCTGGAGCGGGAAGACGGTTTATGCTGACTTGTTCAGCAAATGCCCTCGTCAATTCCAAAACATGTTGAGATGTGTCATACATGTTGGATTCCATCCGCATTGGTGTGTTAAGAGGCCTATACCCATTATGGGGTGTACTATGGTTTTCAGGCATTATTCCTGGTGTTTCATGGGAATACGTCCAAGTACCATGTGTGCCTTGTTCACGTGACATCTCAGCTGGTACGCTTCTGGGACGGTATTCTTCAACTGTAGGGTTTAGGCGCACCTGAGGCACTCTTGCCCTGTTATCATTCATATCCACTGCTGCGGCAGGGGTCAGTAGGGGGGTATCAAAGGTAGGTGGGGCATCACAACTCTGGGTCTGTATGTAGTTTTCTACATATTCATTCATTCCATCCCCAGGAAGTGATGGTCCTACATTTATATCGAAATTGCCCCCTTCTTCAGCTTCGACCTGTTTTATCACATTTAACTTGGCCTTGGCTTGATCTAGCTTCTTAGCCATCTGCACCCTTTCCATTATTTTCCTTTGTTCTTCCATTTTTATTCTTTGTTCTTCTATTTTTATTCTTTGTTCGGCTTCCTCATCCATGTATTTAAGGTCTATTTCGAGGGTAGCAACCTCCGAAGCTGCTTCTATCTTCATGGCAGCACTCGATAAGTTCGAGATTTGCGACCCTTGTGAGGAATGCCGACTTCTGAAAGAACGAGCAGAGGCATTGGACACAATTTCTGTCCTATCTATCTCTATTTCCCTAATTCGGGAAGAGATTTTCTTTATGAGCTGATGGTTTTCTTCATCAACAGACTCATATTTACTTGCTTCTTGCTGATTGCCACTAGGTGGCGTTAGTTCCTGCACCTGCTCATAGGTGGCAGTCACTTCAAGCATTCTCTCCTTTAAGAGCTTGCTTTCTTCTCTAATAATAGAGATTTCACTGGTCTCTACCAGCGTTTCTTCAACGTTGCCGGCTTGGCGTCGCCAAGCTGTCATGGCTGACTTAAATCTATGTGACCTCTCTTCAATTTGCCACTCTAGGCCCTTTTCTGATAAGGTTCTTGCCCGAGTGCCTAAATTCTCTATCTGCACTGTGGAGCCCCCTTCCCCTGAGGATAATAATACTTTACCTGTTTCAGACATTTTTAAAAAGAACAGAAATAATCCCCAAATGAAATAAATGCACATATAAAAGGTAGACAAAATGTGTACTTACCAATCCAAATAGTCACAATTATTCCTAGTGAATGAGTTATATTCCGAAAATGTCAATTATGTAGTATTAGTCCAATATTGTGAAGTGTTCAGCAGTTTAGTTTCACAAATTTGTCTTCTGTGTTAGTCCATAAGATCCGTTCAGGGTAGACTGGCTATTGAGTCTATTTTTGAGAGAGACTGGATAGAGAGTCTATGATCACACCATGCTGCTGGCCACTTGCTAGCTGCAGGTCAAGTGTGCCATTAATTCTGCATTGGAATGCGCTGTAGTCCCGCTGCAGAATTCTGCCTGCATGTGTCAACATGCACAATAGTAAATTCCAGGCGTGTGTGTGGTTCTACTGTAGCATCGTAGCATCAGGAATTTCCTCTTTAGAAGTTAGTATATAACTTCAGTTCTTGTTATCACTTCCTTAGTATAGGAGTGTCTTGGTTTTCCTACTTCTGACTTTAGAAGTTAGGAGGTGTTTTCACTTCCTTTGGAGAAGTGTCTTGGTTCCCTCTTCTGTCTTTAGAAGCAAGGAGATTTTTACTACTGACTTTAGTAGAGCCAGAAGTTTTCACTGTGACAGGCAGTAGCGTCGCCTGCCGGGTTGGATTTGCAGTACAGTGGTTAACTTGCTTGACCTTTGACCACTCCTGCTATTCCCCTTGGGTTTCATACAGAACACGAGACATCAGTGTTTAGCTTTAGACCTTTATTAACGGAGGTCATTTGCAACTTTACATAATGTTTGTGTCCGTGAAAACTACAAGTAAAAACAGGGTCATAAGTTTTTATACAGTAGTTTGACATGCACAAATAATAATTGTGACTACACTTGGTTACATTACACCCTAACAAAGGAATGCATTTCTACTGGCATACATCTTATACTATAAAGCCAATATACCTAGTATCTAATAGAGCCTGCTGTCAATTTTATAGTTAACCTTAAGAAATATGTTTTCTAAATAGAATTAAGTCAATAAGTTAATTTACTAACCTTCGTGGGGCTTCTTATAAATCCATATGCTCTTATACATGGCAGATTGCGTCCGTTCGCAATGCCCTGTTCGTTGGTACTGAGGGTAAGCGCGGGTAGAATTTATTGCCCTTTTATTAGCGTCTTTCTCTCTCTAGGGTCCAAAGTCTGTTGCTATGCCAGACTTTGGTTGACATCAGGGGTTGAAATACCCTATTACTTTAATAGGCCTAGCGACAGCTACAAGGGTACCAATTTCTTTCCACAAGGACTATAAGTATTGGATACATTTTTTGGTCCAAGCCAATATTGAATGCATATTAAGCATTTTGGGGTTGAATTTTGGTCACTAACCATCAGAATTTCAGCTCAGAGAGAGAGACAGAGACAGGGTCAGAGAGGGCTATGGCTGTTCTCATGTTTGTCTAGGAATAGCAAAAGGTTGCTGGTACCTGCACTGCCTCTGCATCCAGCTAGTCAGTCGGCATGGTGCTTTCAGGACCCAGTTCCCAATTAAATATTGTATTCGACCTTATATAATTTTTCCAAATCAACAATGTCATTTTTGCTGTATTTCAGGGTTCAAGCCGGTCTGGAACGAGAAGTTTGGGTTTACTGTGAACTGTCCTGACCTGGCTATAGTGAGAGTCATCGTAAAGGACTACTCCAGCACGGGAACCAATGAAACGCTGGGACAGTTCACCCTTCCATTCAATAGCATGCAATCAGGTAAGCAGTAGGGCAGGGCGTTCTAGGAAGAACACTTCACCCTTCCAAAGCTGTGGCTACTTTCGTGCAAAGCACAAGGATGCAAATATTTGTCAAAACCATCTAAACCCTGTCATGTTGGTATCCATTAGATGGCTCTTGCTGAGTACTCAGATGAGTTACCATATGCCAGGGTTTCAGTCATTTTTCAAGTTTTTAGCATCATTTTGTATTGGCCAAATTAGCCAACAGCAGTATAAGGGGTTTTAACAATAAGTTTTATTTGATAAGTAGTTCTTCACCTTTTATCAGATTATTATAATTTCTATGGCTTTGGAGATCTCTTTCTTTTATAGCTTGTGGCTAGTTCTTTATTTTACAATATTTCCTCTTTAGTAGTATTACCATTAGCAGTCTTTGAAGTAATTTCTATTGTGTATTAGATAAAGCATTATTATAAGTATTATTGTTATTATCATTATTATTATTGTTGTTATTATTATTATTATTATTATTATTATCAATATCATTTTTAGTGATTTTATTATTAGTATCATTATTATTATTATCATCATCATCATTATGACCCTGCTCATCATCATTATCATCATCATCACCATTATTGTTATTATGGTTTCTGATAGTTATAAATTTTATTTTCATTATCATTACTGCACCTACCACCACCACCTCTACCACCTTCCCCCTCCCCACCATTGTGGCGTTCAACTCGTCATTTCTATTATCCTCTCATCCCTCTTTACCATTGACATCATACAAGAGACTCTCGCATACTTCGTGGGATACTGACAAAACTACATGTACTCTCAAACATCCCTAAATATACTAACAGAAGTAAAGTAGTGGTAGGACTAGTACAAACAGCAGCAGCCCTATCATCAGCATCAAACCTTCTCTAATGAATCATGTTTACACTTTTTACAGGCATTATAATAGAGCTTATCTTTCTTGCCTAACCAACACCTTTGCCCTGCTATTCTTGGACCTACTTAGACTAGGTTCCTAGTCCCTAAACAGCTGACATTCCCTTCTGTACTGACCAAGCAGAGTGGTGTAGTACCAGGTATGGTAGATAGATGGCACCACCTGCTCCTCTCATCTCTAGAGGATTTAGGGTGAGAATCCTGGTGAGATAAGTGTAAACTAAATGGACCACTATGGCCACCTAGAATATATGGTGCTAGGTAACAGAAAATACATAACAGAAAGTATATATGACAGTCTAGAAATCTAGGCTAGGACCTACTTTGATAGCTGAGTGGTCCAAGCCATTACCACTTGACTGCTCATTGTCCCTAATCACTACCCGGGTTCAAACAACGTCTTGGGTATGTGAAAAAGCTGCCTGTGACTTGGGGTTAAGCGGCAGTTTTCCCTGGGTTTTCAGGTTTCCATGACCACTTTCAACTAGCTAGTCATGATCTGGCTACACTATGGCAGAAAAAGTGACAATGAATTCTTACTGTTCCACTGATAGCAGAAGGGTCATTTAAAATTGCTTTTAAGTGGACATTTAGTTTCAACATCACTACAAAAAAGTGAATACACACAAGTGAACAGCTAATGATAGCTATGACAAAAAGATCCAGCACTCAATTCAAGGGTCATATTTCATAATACACTTGTGGTTCATTTCATCTCAGGCATTCCTGCAAGGAAACATTCCTCTCCCTCGCCTCAGCTTTACCCCTCTTTCTCCCTTTCTCCCCCCCCCCCCCCCCCCCACCCCACTCTTGTATTTTGCACCTTATAGCATTTCACTCATACACTTATAGCTATGGTTTGAACCATTCATAGGCCATCAAAGTCAGCTCATTTTATGCTAAATATGGATTCTCTTGACCTTAAGTCTATCAGCCAATTCATGCCTCGAACACTCAAATATGTTGTGACTATTTCAATGACATAACTTTTTCTAAAGCCTTTTTCATAACATATTTCAGGAATAAGTGTTGATCAGAACAAACAACGATTCTTACTCAATCATTTTGTGATTGTATGCTTGATTCCTAAGTTATTTTTCAAATTATTAAAGATCCATATCAATCGAATCATAACTACCCTAGGCATGAATAGGGTATTATACACAAACAAGATAAACTTATAATATACCGGTAATAATAAATCAAACTGAAATAATCAAGACAGAAATAATGGCCTATGATTTTTTCGTTTGCTTTTCCACTAACACGTTGTCTTCCACAGGTTACCACACAGTTTGCCTTCGAGACAAACACAGCGAATATCTCTTTCTCTCCAGCATTCTAGTGCATATAGACGTCTCCGAGTTACCAGCGCACTAACCGCTTATTTCTACTTACTGTAGTCTTCTCTCCTGACCAAAGGTAGTGGCAACTGACCTAATACAAAGCCTAGTGCTTTGTTAATGTTGTACTCAGTACTAAGGCCCATGCTTTGTTAGTGTTTCCTACTGTTTAACTCAGTACTGTACTTCAGTACAAAGACCCATGCTTTCTCAATGTTTCCTTCTGTTGAACTCAACAACTAATAGGTTTGCAAGGAAAAGATAACCTTAACCTCCTTTCTTCCAAGTCTATGTTATCAGTGTATACTTTCATGTATTATTATTATTATTATTATTATTTATATTGTTATTTATATTATTATTATTATTTTTATTATTATTATTATTATTATTATTATTATTATTATTATTATTATCATTATTATTATTATTATTATTTATTATGTTTAATATTATTTAATTATTATTATCATTATTATTATTATTATTATTATTATTATTATTATTATTATTTATTATGTTTAATATTATTGGTAATATTATTACCATCATCACAATTAATGATGGTAGTAGTAGTAGTAGTAGTAGTAGCAGTAGCAGTAGCAGTAGAAATAGTAAAAGTATAAGTAGGAGAAGTTAAAGTAGTAGTAATCCTATTAACACTATAATATGGTTGTTGTTTTTGTTGATTTTGTGTGTGAGGGTGTTTTCAGAAGAAATGGTCAAGTAATCTGGATGTTAAGATAGTTTGTATACAACTTAGTAATAAAGCATAAACTACCAAAAGCTTTAAAGGGAAGACATTTTATTTGTTTCAAGCATGATTTCCCAATCAGATATTACCAAAATATTCTTAATTCAGACGATATTACCAAAAATAGTAAGACTTGACTCTTATATTTAGTATTGGTTACATATTTAAAGTGCTGTCCACATATTTCCCTGATATTCCAACTGTGCGATATGCAACCCCTAGTACTGAATACTTTAAGCACAAGAAATACAATTGCAAATGGTCACCAAAATGTTGACATGGTTGCCAATTACAAAAGGTTGATAGCCCACCACACGAAATACCAGTCCATAAATGTGTGTGTCCCTGTGTGTATGAATAAAATGATTGTTTTCCACAAGAAAAATTGCCTCAACTGTTTACCCCTATCTCTGTGGTACATGACTTGTGTTTGCATGTCTTTGTTTAGTTGCTTTGGCATTTATTGTTTGTACTTTAGATTTCTATATTGAATTCCTTTTTTTTTAATTTTAACACCAAACCCATGTGGAGAGGTGCCTGATTTTTATTTTCATTTTGAATTCCTTTGTTTTAAGTTAAGTTATATCCTTCAAAAGCATTGTATGTGGTTTGCATATAGTGATGTTTTTCAAATGCTTTGGTAATCATTATTTGTTCTTCTAGAATCTTTTTGAATCTCTTAGTTTTGAAGTAAACTCCTTCAAAAACGCTATATGTAGCTTGCTTTCAATTGTGGTTAACCAGATTGTATTTAAGTTAACAAAACTTAATTCAAGTATTATTAGTTACGTTAGATTTGGATACACATGGTTCTTACGATAATTTCTAATTTGCATGGAAAAAGTTTCTTTACATTTTGCGCAATGAACTTTTATTTTTAATACAGCTTTCAATTTTCTTAATATAACTTAACTTGGTTGGTTGGTCAACATTTAATATCTAGTACTAATATACAAAATTGCTTGTAAATCTTTTATATGATGACAAGGGAATGTTAACACAATCATTAGCTTGAGATAGGTCTGGAACAACTATGGAAATTGAAATGTTGCTGATATTTGAGCTTGTTTCATTTAGGTTGGCGGGTTTGTCGGCTGATGACAGTGCAGCACACACCGATGCAGAAAACTTCCATGCTCCTACACGTGGCAATAAGCTGAGACTACACCCAGACACCATAGTATTCTAACATCACAAAAACAGTTCAGTGCAACGAAGAAGTGTCATCCGACTCAGCTGGAAAGTCACATTACAGGGATGATAACAATGACAGACTATGCATAGAAACTTATTGAGAAAACAAAACAAAGAGTTGTGCTCAGAAAAGTGTTAAATTGAGACAGTATTAACCAAAAAATGAGTGTTGGTATGAGAGAGAGAGAGAGAGAGAGAGAGAGAGAGAGAGAGAGAGAGAGAGAGAGAGAGAGAGAGATTAAGAGAGAGTATAGAAGTATTATAGTGACACAGAACCAGTTTTAAGAGTGCTTATGCAAGTCAGAGTTGGGAGCCATCATTGAGAAGCATTTTCAGACAATATCTGGAAAAAATCTCCAAGCAACATTTATACAAGTAACCTTATATACCTGAGCTACAGAACCTACATTTAATTCCTGCACCAAATGCTTGGGCAGCCCGGTCATAATACACGACCGCATGCCCGATTGCCACCCAGTTCCCTGGGCATAGATGCATGGATGTCCTCACAACTGAAAGTAGCTTTGATTCACAAAGCTATGTGGGTCGTTTATGTGCTTGGCAATTTTTTTGGCATTTTACCCATGGGACTTTGTACAACCAGGCACTGGCAGTTATCCTGTCACCTGGTGCAGGAATTAAATGTCTGTACTGTTCTTACAATATATATATATATATATATATATATATATATATATATATATATATATATATATATATATATATATATATATATATATATATATATATATATATATATATATATATATATATATATATATATATATATATATATATATATATATATATATATATATAGAAAGGTAGAGAAACAATTTGTGTACCATATCGAAACGGTGCATGTATGATATACGGTACCAAAACAGGTGTCTCCATATGACTCGCAGTGAAATCCAGGAATTGTGACATTGACACATGTAACCACAATCAAGTTATTTATATGATTCTCTTTAATATGACAGCTAGGAACATTCATGGCATCATTACTGGGAACCAAAGCTGAGAAAGTTATTAGGGAAAGGATTTATCGAATCTCTGGTAAAACCAGCTTAACCCATTAATACTCGCAGCTGCCAAAAGCAGCCTGACATTTTTGATGAAATCCTGCAGGCAAAAGCATATGTGGAAAAATATTCAGTGGAGAAATGTCATTCAGAACATACCAAGAACTCTCCTTCAAATATTTTGTGAAGTCATTCTCAATTTCAAAGTTATTGTCAAAAGTATCCTAGATCCAGAAGACAATTTTTTGGAGGAACTGTTAAGTATTCGTGGGATAAACCATACAGGATTGATACACATAATGATGCCTGAAGAAATCCTTAGGGATAAGGAGGGTGAATCATTGAGTCAAAACCAGCCAGAATTAACCCTTATGCTGGTGGTGGCTAATTTGGCCAATACTAAATGATGCAAAAATTCTGAAAAATTACTGAAACCCTGGCGCATATGTACTCATCTGAGAGTACTCAGCGAGAGCTTTCCAGTGAATACCAACAGCAGGTTTTTGCATCATTTTGTATTGGCCAAATTAGCCACCTGCAGCAAAGGGGTTAATAATTGCTCTGCATAACATTACCAAAGCATACATTATTCAATCAATATGGTCAAGATTGGACAGCAATCGGATTTTCATAATTGATTGTATTGTCAATTTAGATATATTAACATATAATTTGTAAGGTACATTGTTATCATTCTTATCATTTGACATTGATGTGATATATTTTGTTGTATAAGTGATGTATAGTTATTCGTCTAAACATATAATTTGTAAGGAACATTGATATCATTCTTATCATTTGACATTGATGTGATATTTTATTGTATAACTGATGTATAGTTATTTGTAATCAGTCTGAAGTCACTACTTATGCTGTGGTCATCAGATGTCCAGGGATTATGTTCTGAAGGGATTAGGCTAGGCCACTTTTGTTGTTTTCTGATCACATGTGAATTATTAACATCCCAAATATTTTGGTGATGTCTATAAACCATGCAGTAAAGCTATTTAATTTCTGTACCATTCAACCAGACACCAGTCAGTGACTTGTCAACCAGTTGTACGGGCATGCCTGGATTTAGGTTTTGATATTTTGGCATGCATATTCAAGGCCGCTTAGCTGTGGTCTAGCTGTGACCTCACAGGGATGTGATTCCATCTATGCCCAGGCACGCGGATGGCAATTGGGCTTGCAGTTGTTTAAAGTGCCCAGTCTGCCTCCCACATTTAGTGCAGGAATTGAAAGTCTTAACTGTAGCAGTTTTGGTAAAATATTTCGAGGAGAAAGGTTATCCATAACCAAACCAACTACTCACCTTCAAATGGTTTGTGAATTTATGCTTATTTCTAAAATTCCTTTAAGATTTCAAGGTGATTACTAGACATGCATGTGCTAGAATTCCACTTTGAAATTGATGTTTATTAGCTATAAAACTTATGAAAATACAAGAGATTTTAAAGGTAAGTTGGAAAATATTTAATGGAAAATTCGCTACAGGGCTATGATCAACTTTTCTCATGAGAAATAATTTCCTATATATTACCAAGAAAGATACCAATGCCATCTTTAGCCATTGGGTCCAAATCGGTTACAGTAAGTCATTTATGCTCAATATGTATGTATGTCTGCTTTGCAGTTATATCCTCATTCATTTTATGATATCATTGGTGATATTTCAATAATCAGCAATATCCTCACATGTGTACTCACTTCATTCCATTCTGTCTTTGAACCGTTGTGTTTTGTATCAAGTTAATTATCTAGGTTACATTTCAAATTGAGAGGGTCACTCATTTCAAACAACTTTGGTTAGTTTGTAATGTTACAATACAATATTACAACAATATAATATTTCAAAATTAATCCTAAACATTTTTTGTAGCCATTTCCTTTTTGGGTCAAGTTACAATTTGGAAGTATAAATGGCCACAGTCTAGTTTAACAAATCATCTGTTTCTTGAAATTTCAATTTTTTTGGGGGGGAGGGGGGGGGGTGGATATTCTAATGGAATTTACAGTGAGTGGTTTAAATGCAGATATTTTTTAATCCAGTAACTCCTCTGAATAGGTTGAAAATGGTATTGAAATAGCCCAACCAAATACATCATCCTATAAAACCAATATGCATCACTGATTACTAAATACTAATATTATAACTACAGTACATATTGTTTGTAGTAGAACTGATATTGATATAACCCTTTGAACGTGGAAATGGTATGGATTCTATTTGAATATCCACTCCCACCAATAAAGAAACATTTGATATAAAACACATGCCAGCAATACACTATCTGAAGGAAACAAAGTTTTCCTGTTTTCAGCCCAAAACAAGTGAATATGCAATCGTTACTGTGCAATGTTTTAATGTAAAGAGTTTGTGTGGTACTCAAGTTACAATATGGCCTCCAATATGTTTAACCCATTCATGCCTGGAGTTCCCTTTGAAAGATGTTGCCTGGATCTAGGTTACTTTTAACAGTAGATTAGGTTAAAATGTAAAATATATGAAGAAGTTGTTGGTAGTGTACCTATTCATAATAATCTTTCAAATATTCACCCAGTTGAACTTTCCCTTGCAAGATGGTATCCGATTAGTGAAGCTTTTAGGGTAGTTGTAGGCATGAATGGATTAAAAAATATTATTTTTAAACATAATCTGTATATTTGTTAAAAAAATGACTACTTGTTCACCAACTGTTTCATGATTAATAATGTAATTAATGTGTTTAATCCTTTCAATGCTGAGGCTACTTTCGTCCAAAGCACAAGGATGCAAAGATTTTAAAAAACATCTAAACCCTATCATGTTGGTATTCATCGGATAGCTCTCGCTGAGTAATCTTATGAGTACCCATATGCCAGGGTTTCAGTCCTTTTTAGGTGTTTATTGCATCATTATGTAATGGCCAGAGTAGGCATCAGTAGCATAAGGGTTAATGATTAATAATGTAATTAATGTGTTTAACATGTTTCCTGTGGTTAGTTGGGCTTCCACCAGCATTTATGGCATGTCCTCGTTTGCTGTCAAATGTGCATTTTTAACCTTTTACATTCAGGGTCCCAGGTAATCTGATGCTTATCCAGATATATTGAAATCCATGTATAATTTGAAGAACATTTCGAATTAAACAACTTTCCTTAAAATATTTGTAAACCATTGCATTTGTTTTCAAGATTTTTTCAAAAACTACAAGACAATCTGTGGGTCCTGAGTATGAAAGGTTTATTTAGAGGCACCAATGGTGACTTGATATGTATTGTACAAAGAATGGAGTTAATAATGAAATAACTATCAGTGAATAAAAGAGATATATTTATGCTTTATATTCATTTACCACATACATTGTGTTTGTTTTATTTTTCTGTTATACCTAAAAATATGATTAATATAGGAGACCTAAAATGCCCTGTGATGGAAGTTTTAGATGTTATTGAATTGCTCACTGTATAACTGGTATTTTTCGCAGGTATTTAATTTTCGCTATTTTCGAGCTCCCCATGATAGCGCCAAAATAACATCCTTCAAATAGATATCCTGCTCTGTATCTCCTTTATATTCTGCTTAAATGCGCAAATTTAATATAACACAAATACCCTCCAGCTGAGCTGTAAAGCAAAAATATTAGCACTCCAAAATTAAGCCGTAAACAGTACTTGTCCTGTGCAATGTGATCTCTTACAACTTCTATAATCTGCTTTAGTTTATTCCACATATTGCATTTATTTACTTCTTTCAGATGCATTTTAAAACAATTTAATGATAGAATATGCAGATCTCTAGTCTTAAATGAAAGCAAAAAGAGTTTTGACCTTGAATAGAATTTTCTTAACCTATCTTCGCAATGGATAATGCTTTATTTGGTGTTCAAGCAGTAGATTTTGAGTTAAGGTACAATTTGTTTGATCTTAATACTCATAGATAATTGGAGTAGATTAATTTTGGCTTTAGGACTATTGTATGCAGTTTAATGTGTTTTTGCTCCAATGCGACAGGACCGCGGTTTCTTCGAAGATTTGTCTCTTTTATACTGCAATATATCTGTTTACATATACGCTAGCCGTCAAAGAATGAAGCGATGGCTGATGGCACTAATATTACAAACATGGTGACAAATTCCAACTCTGAGGATACAGTGTCCCCTAGCAGATTCCATTGGAGATATTACAAGCAAATGGCCGATGCGATTATAAATAGTAAAAATGATTATACCACAGATATGAAGCATCTACATATCTCTTGTTATGCGATATCTAAAACTTAAAGTAAAAACCCAGTACGAGTGCTAACAAAACTTTCAATGTGTTTGTTTGCGTTTTTTGCTTTAGAAATAAAAAGTCTGAAACCTAAATGCAAACATCTGCATGTGATTATGAATGAATACGCGGATAAGGGTAAGTGTTGTTTGTGCGTGTTAAATTCTGCGCTTTTAACAGCTAAAGTTACATCTTGAAAAAGCAACCAGAATGATCACAATTTTCCCTACTCGTATTCGAAAGATCTAGATAACGGCTTCTTGGTAATTATAGACAACCCCTCATAACGTTGTACATTTATAAAGCGATCTCGCAACGTGCCCATGTGGGGCGAGCGGCAAGATGACGAATAAATAAAAAAAATAGTTTGAATATAAGAATATATAGTATGATACACAAAAAAGTATTAAACATGAATATATATGCACATGTAATGCGTATTGGTTGCATGTGTACACACACACACACACACAAATATCATATATATATATATATATATATATATATATATATATATATATATATATATATATATATATATATATATATATATATATATATATATATATATATATATATATATATATATATATATATATATATATATATATATATATATATATATATATATAATCGTTGAAAGATAGTGAATGGGTTCATCCAAAGTTAATGATGTGTACATGTTTGCTGTTGGGTGTTGACAAGCGAAAGCAAAACAAAATTGCACGAGATAACGAAACGGCACGAAGTCCACTAAAATTTTCACCAATGAACTCAAGTTGCGCTTTTTGATATACGAGTAGTGTTTCCCGTATCTCACAGACAAATCATTCCATTAGACTTCTGTGGTATTCATCATGGAGGTTCTACGTTGTCTAACTGTATTACTAACAGGGTTTTTAGGCATGGGTATGGCCCAGTACCCTTGTATTCTGAAGAGAGCGGACATGCTGGGTGCTGACATTCTAACCTCCATCGTGCACAAGTCCCAAGTCGCCTTTGGACTTCTGGGAAGTAACGGTAATGTATAATACTAGGACTCTCACCAAAGGAGCAAGTCCCATTTAATTCCATTTGCATTTTATGGGTTTCCTTGAAAAAGTGTCGTCTGGGAATATATATTTTTCTCTGACTCTGAGTATGCAAAATAGTGGCATGTGATTTTCGATTAGGCGGTATTTTCTTCCCCATAAATAGATGGCTATAAACCCTTACTATGGCAGAAAAAATGTGACGATAAACGAAATTGCAATTCCAAATGCGTGAAAAGGGTGTAGGCTATTTGGTGTGTCTCTAATACCTCATAATTTGTAATTCTTGTAGATATAACGTATTTTGCCTGGTTATTAAAGAGCAGTTTTCATTCTTCATAAATATATGTTCTTTTGTCTATTAGTAGAAAACAGTTGTCATCCTTTATATATATATATATATATATATATATATATATGTGTGTGTGTGTGTATATATATATATATATATATATATATATATATATATATATATATATATATATATATATATATGTATATATATATATATATATATATATATATATATATATATATATATGTATATATATATATATATATATATATATATATATACGTATATATATATATATATATATATATATATATATATATATATATATATATATATATATATATATATATATATATATATATATATATATATATATATATATATAACCTTTCGTCTAAAGTTCTTTCGTCTATTGGTATGAACCTTTTGTAGATATAACGTTCTTTTGCCCAAGCAATGACGCTTTTAACAAGCTACCTGCGAGTATCTGGAAACGTCTTAACACCAATACAACTTTCCTAACAGAGGTTCTCAGTTACCACGTGATCAGGAAATCCTATTTGGTATCAGAGTTACCAGATGACGGCTTGCTTCCGAGTGCCCTAGCAGGACACTCAATCAGAACCAATACCTATAATAACACTGGGGGAAAGGTGGTAAGTGACAATACGTTATTCCATAGGCTGCTGCCGCGGATAAACAAAATCAGGAAAAAATAAAGAAACCAAATAAAACATTTCTTCATGTGTTGTGGTCTATAGAATTGTAGGAAACCTCACAAAATGATTATATGGTGGGGGTAGGGCGAAAAAGCGGAATTCCCAGGAAAAAACACCTTAAATTGCTAGCAGTTTTTTCACTATCCGTTTGCCAAATTCGAACCCGTGCAGTGATGAGAGATTGCGAGCAGTCAACCAACGCTCTAGACTACTCAGCTGTCGGGGTTTCCCGCTAAGGATGCTTTCTCCTAGAAATGTTCTACTCCCGGGTTCTACTCTTTAACGTTTTACCAGAAATACACGCCAGTGGGGTGGAACCCGTGCAATGATGAGAGATTGCATTTGGCAAGGTTCTATCCACTCAGCTATCGGGGCTTCCCTACTTGGGATACGTTTCCAATTTATATCCTACTCTTTAACATTTCACCAGGTATACACGGCAGCAGGGAGGCCTGTCATGATTGCTGACAACGATGCCACGAATGGAATGCTGCATTTGATGGACAGTCTGCTCTACCCCTTCCCACAATCCTCCGCGCTGGAATTCCTGCAAAACGACCCAGATGACTTTGGGTCACTTTATAGATTGGTGGAGTTCGCTGGAATGGATCTGAAAAAGATTCTATCAGGTAGCTGTGATGAAAAGGCTGAATCACATGTGGGTGTTACCACTTATGCGTGGACGCCAAATACTTGCAAGCCTATCGGAGAGTGTTGACAATTAGACCATTTTAACGCATTTTAACCAATGTTCACAACATTTAGAGTGCAAACATGCTCTTACAACTGAACATAACACACAAAGAAATATTTGTAAGAATTTAGTAAGAATGGTGTCAAACGCCGCATTTAGAACAATGACTTTCACTCAAATCTCTCTCCAAACTTTGCTTAGCCATTAAGATATTAGTAATTCTATACGTATCAAATCATCTATAAATTGCATACTAGTATGCAAATGGATAGAATTATTGGTTAGAATTGGCTTGTTTGGATTGCAGGAAACTATCAGCTTTATCACTTCTCAATTTCTATAACCCTACATTCAACAAGTTAAATTGATCATGTTGATAGCATTGCATTACCAAACCACCATTTTGCTGCGATTTTGTTATCAATTCATGAAGGAAGATTTTTATATCAACTGATTTTATTAAAAAAGAATCACCTTTACCATATTGCATCTACCACTATATAAACCAGCAATCAGAGTATTTCCGATAATGGCACCCTTAAGCTCAGAACATCATGATTGGCATCCGAATATAAGCAGTGGTGTTTGTGTGCTTGGTACGAATTCTACTTTGATCATAAAGTTCAGACACGACGTCTTTGCATATTTTGATTCATAATGATTCCTATTTTCTAAAACATGCCCAAATGAGTTAAGTAAACTGTGTACTTAAGATATGAATGAGTTGTATAAAATGTCTTGGGTAATGGACTAAAATGTAGTTGTGATCAACTGTAACTTGACTGATCAGTTTTGATTTTCTCACTAGGAAAGGATCCAGTTACTTTCCTGGCCCCTACTGATGCTGCTATTCGAAAGCTTCCACCAGGGGCGCTGTACTACTGGCGGCACAACGTAACAGCTCTACAGGGTAATTATATCCCCGGCCTATCAACCCTGCAGCGGGGAAAATATGTAGGACTACGTTGTCCATACTTCAATGATAATTACCATCTTGGATATAATTGCATTCAAGCATCTTGGGGATTTTCCCAAAAGAAAGAAGGAAGTATCTTGGAAGGTGGGAAAGGTATAGGTTACATGTATGTCACAAAGATATAACGGTCTGGGAAAAGCGGGAAGGTTTGGGGTTAATGGAACTAATGGAATGGATGGGAAGAAGCATAATAATTCCCCATATCTGGGAAGAAGCGGAAAGTGTTTGGGAACAATGGATTTAATGGTATGGGTGAGAGGACGCATAGTCATTCTCCATATTACTGGGTTATGTCTGAGAAGAAGCTGGAAGGGTTTGGGAAAAAACTTAGGTAATGACTATGTTGAGTGGGATACTAATGGGACGGACAGGAGGAAGCATAGTTATTACCTACACGAGTGGAAAGAATCCGTATAGGCAAATAGTAGTGCTGGGAAAGGAAAAGGAAATGACCCATAGCATGAGCAGCACAACATATGGGAAATCTGCTAGAAGTTGCTCATTTGCATACAGAACACTGATAAGTCTCCTAGTCCTCAAATCCTATAGGAACGCTGTGGGACCTTTTCGTATGGATCGGAAAGATAAGCAGGACAAGGTGGGTTTTTTCTAATATTGTGAAATATTATCGTGGATGATGTCAGAGTTTGAGTACAATTAGATTTAAAGTAATAAGATATTCCTCATAAAACGGCTATCTTGTAAATATTTGTACTGGAAATAATGATCAGGACAAAGACAACTGTTTAAAAACATTTATAATATTATCTAAGAGGTTCACGTATGAGCAGGTGGGCAAGGTCAAAGACCCCAAAACTGAGGCTAATGCGATAAGTAACGTAAATCAAAACATGAGCTATTTGGTTAAAGTGGATTTGCAAAACGTATTCTGTATGCTTGACGTGTGGAAGTTCATAGAGAGATTTATGTCTCTGTATTGTCTACTGTACTGGTTTTTAGTATGGACCAGCAAAAGCAGTATATGTGCGCACCACCTCCCATACAGCAAGAAAACGGCGATTGAAACCCTTTGTAAAAATCTAGCACATCAATGAAACTATGAAAAATTCTTCATTCGCTTTACTTGAGGAAGTTGAGTTTTGGGGAGAGCTTTTCCCATCATTTATCATCCCCTCCTCTATTTCCGTCTTGACAATGGTCTATGGGTAACATTTTCAATAATAATAATAATAATAATGAAAATAATGAAAATAATAATAATAATAATAATAATAATAATAATAATAATAACAATAATAATAATAATGATAATAATAACAATAATAATAATAATAATAATAATAATAATAATAATAATAATAATGATGATACTACTACTACTACTACTACTACTACTAATAATAATAATAATAATAATAATAATGATAATAATAATAATTTTATTGACCACACTAAAAAGCATGAGATTTATATACTAGTATTTGATTTTCATCAGAGACCCTTCGACTTCACCTGATAAGCGGAACGTTTTTCACGGCTGGTGTGACGCAGAATACCACTGTGACCTCTCTCCAAGGAGCACGTCTACAATTCAAAGTCCCATCTACAGGTATACTGTACCTTTCGTTATCTGATCATATCTAGATTCAAATGAATAGTGGCGGATATACGATTTCTGTATAGGGGGTTCGTTCTGTATTGAGGATGGTACATTTTAACAGAAATCTAGATGTACCTCGCTGGTTTTAAGCAAAAGTAGAGAAAAGTGGCAATTCTAAACACTATTTTGAATTGTAAAGGGGTTGGGTGGTCGAACACATTGAATCCACTTTGTATCTGCAACTGAGTTTATACTCAGCCCTTCCAATGCTGAACGGAGGCTACTTTTGTCCAAAGCAAAAGGACCCATGATGATATTCATTAGATAGCTATCGCTGAGTACTCTCAGATGAGCACCCCTTTGCCAGGGTTTCAGTCATTAGTCAGTTTTTTTGTATAGTTTTGTATCGGCCAAATTAGCCACCAGCAACATATGGAGATGGATAAAAGTACGGTATAAGTGGCTGGAATGTCCTAGATGGTGCCATTGTGTTGCCATTCAAAGTCTGGATTCAAAGCTTTACCTCAAACAGTGACCACTGCACGGTCTCTGCCCTTTTCACTGATATCTGTTATTCTGAGACTTAGCATTAAAGGCTCCTCTGGTGAGAGAAATGTGAACAGCTGGCCACTAGAGCTACTTTCTACATGGCTGCAGTAGGAGATATTCAGATTGATTATATGCATAACAGCCTAATTCTAGACTACAATCCTAGCCAAAGGTATATAACTGCTCATGCCTCGGTCTCGAAACGATCATTCACTTGACTATTACAGTATTTTCTCTGATATCAGACTTTGATCAGGAAACCCCATTAGTAGAAAGATATCTAAAATTGCTTGTAATATATGTTTTCATTCTCTTTCTGAAGGAGGTATTAAAGTAAAGGTGGTAGTGGGAGGAGTTACTACTGCCACCTTGGAAATGCCAGATCTACAAATAACCAACGGCGTTGTCCATGGGATAGACCACGTTTTTCTTCTGCCCAAGAAACCCAGGCAACGTGGCGGCCGTGTCTAACAAAATGGCAAGACCTTAGTGTCCAGCATATTTGAAACCTTTAACCCTTCCAATGCTGAGGCTACTTTCGTCCAAAGCACAAGAACGCAAAGATGTTTGAAAACGATCTAAACCCTGTCATGTTGATATTCATTGAATATCTCTCGCTGAGTACTGTTAGATGAGTACCTATGAGCCAGGCCTTCAGTCAATTTCCATTTTTTTTACATTATTTTCTATTGGCCAAATTAGCTATCAGTATCGTAATGGTTGTCAGAAGGACAAGACTTTAATTTCCAGCAAATTTGAAAACTTAAAGATATCTGACCGCCTGCAGTGAGCAATCGCTTGTTATTGCCTTTTTATTTTTATTATGACTTCATGAGTCACCTGTGCACATTGCAATTTCGGTATTGCATCAGGAAATAGTAAAATATTTCAAGGAGAGTTTTGTGTTGTTTTTCTTTTAAATATTTAAAAAAAATGCTTTTATTAGAAAAATAGTCATTATTATATGCAGTAAAATGGAACGAATGCTTTAAAATGTTGTATTAAATCAGCATTCAACAACAATAGATCCTTTGAAAGAATAGAACTAAATTATAAAATGAGGAATATGGCTAAGGTTTGATTGCAATTCCTTATTCTATGGTAGCAGTATGATGAAGCAATAACAGGCAAGGCAGGGCATTCCATGAGAAAAGGTTCAAATCCCACCCAGGGAATGTGAGAGAGTTGCCAGTGACTTGGAGTTAGGCGGTGGTTTTCCCCACATACTCCAGTTTCCTCCACCAGTTACAACTGGCTAGTCACGACCTAGCCGCGTTATGGCAGAAAAGTGACGAAAAAACGAAATAACAGATTACAAAATCCATGAGAAGAGAACAATAAGGCAAACACGACTTTGATCTGATTTTTGTCATCTTACAATTTTATTACAAGAGCTTCAGATTCTCACAGTACATACTACAGCAGTGCAAAATGTTCAACAGTTGAAGCTAAATATCGACTACAGTTCTGACCACTGCTCTGAGACCACTGTAGTGAGCAGCACACACACAGCACCGAGGAGGCCACGGAATAGTGCACAAAAGTAAAATCCAGACAAAACAACCTTTGCTACAAACAAATATGCTCGATTCCAAATATGGTTATTATCACCAAGGTCCTTGCACACCGCACTGGATTGCACAAAAAAGCCAATGAATGACCACCAATTAATGACCTGTACAAGTAAATAGCCATCAAAGTATTCACATGCTCCAGCTCCAAATATGGTCATGACCAAATATGGATTTGTAAGACCTTATCTGTAAGGTTGTAGTCATTTTTCATGACTATGAATGCAGTTATGGCCATATATGGGAATTTCAAATTAGGCAAAAATCCTATAATTGAATCATGACAAGTTTTTGAAATTTGTAAACACAGCCAGAAAACGTGATTTCTTGTCTACCACCCATGACAATACAGTCATTAACGATTATACTCTAAAAAATATCTATGAAGAAAACTTCAAAGAATATAAAACGGCGCTTGAAATTTCATCAGAGTAAAAACTCGCATACATGGCCATACCAGCATCATAGGTCAAATTGGTTACACATTATTTTATTTAGATATCTTACAATTTGTCTTGTTAATGCATTCAATTCCATAAATTATGAGCCCATAGTGATGAAGAATTAAATTGCTTCATGATTAGTTTTGGTCATAAGAACTTAGATTGAACATAGCTTTTCATTGAGACCGAACATATCTTTCTGACTTAAGGATGTTTTTTTTAAATATTTGACCACACAATAATGCACCTTGTTCTGTTCATTTCATAATTGATCATCAACTTGGAGCCTGTTTAGCCTGTCACAGTAGTTTCTAGTCAGGCCACCAGGTGGCTTCTGAGCAAAAACACTGTAACATGATAATATATAAACACACTCACACACACATACATGTAGATATATGTATGTGTGAGTGTGTATATATACATATATATATATATATATATATATATATATATATATATATATATATATATATATATATATATATATATATATATATATATATATAAATATATTATACATAGTACACATAGCTATACACACATATATATCAAATATATATACATATGTATAAATGTATATATATGTATGTATATACATATACATATATATATATATATATACATATATATATATATATATATATATATATATATATATATATATATATATATATATATATATATATATATATATATATATATATATATATATATATATATATATATATGTATATATAACATGGTACAGACCTAAAGTAATTCAATTCAATTCAATAGCCATATGACAACACCTATGTTCACTACAACATCGTGGTACCAGTCTGACCAGACGCGGGAACACAAAACGTGAGGAGGAGAGTGGAAGAAACGCGATTTGACCAGCACAATACAAACACACTGACCCGCACCATAGTAAACCCCCCTCAAGAAGACATATCATGCTGGAGTGAAACGTACTTTCCATAATTGGTGAAGCGTTCATTCCTCTCTTGGGAACTATTCGTTCCTGAATTTATACACCATGCCATTTTTATTTTTGGCATATAAAAATTGCTAGTTCATCCAATCAGATGACTGTCTACTAAAACTGATGAGAAATTTGATGGATCGTTTGTCAAACTGCTCAGGAATCTATGTATTTCATTCACACATGAGAGCTTATCTTAACCCTTGTCATGCTAGACCCCCATATGGGAGAACCTATCCCCTGGGACCAGGGATATTGTGGGTCTACCCACCAAATCAAAAGGATTCATAGATTTCTATTACTTTTTCAATAATGTGCTTCACAAACTGAAATAGAAACATAGCAAGAGGTAAAACCTTGATATCTCGTATAATTCAATACCCCTTAATCGACCTATGTAGTTTTTATTTTGCGAAGTGCAAGGGTACCCAAAGACCGGATATATCCGGTGTTGGTCACACAGGCAAGATATGTAGCACCACATATATCCGGTGTTAGCAAGAGCAGGGTTAAGTTATGACTCCGTTATAAAACTGCCAGGGTATCCTAAAATTTCATTCAACATTCAAGTTTGTCTAAAATAATTTCATATCTCCATACAAATATTGTTAAATCAAGAAAATAATTTGCTGGGAGTTTTTTCTTCTTAACCCATCAATGCTGGGGCCACTTTCTTCTTAAGTACAAGGACACAAAGATTTTGAAAATCATTTAAAATCATCTAAACCCGGTTGAGTTGGTATTCATTAGAAGGATCTCACTGAGCGCTCTCCAGTAAGTAACCATGTGCCAGGGTTTCTCTTAATTTTTCAGTTTTTTGGCATGATTTTGTAATGGCCAAATAAGCAACCAGCAGCATAAGGGTAAAGCATGAATGGGTTCAATACCAATCTATTCTCAGAGAAGGGTTCAATTAAAATTTGCCCCACCTCTATCGTTTTTATTCAATCATTTTACATAACCTGACTGAAAATATATTTTAAAAAAATATTGGGAAGAAAATCACTTTTCTAATATTTTGGGTAGGAGATGTAAACTACAGAAAAGAAAATACTGGGAAAAAATTCACTGTTCAAATAGATAGGGTAGGATGTAAAATACAGAAAAAGAATCTTGGACTAAGCAATGTGACAAGTGACACATCAAGTTTCCTCAGCAGCCAGCATCATATCAATGTGTATCATTGCAAACCTTCTCCATATAATAACTATAGACAATCTTCAATAACATCCAGCCATAGAACACACACCCCCTGCAGGCATACCCTACACTCCTCCGCAGACCAGCCAGCCAGGTCAGATTTACATAGAGATTACCGGACAATTGAATGCCATTATCCCAACACATTTATGTATAAAAAGGGTGAAACGGCTTCCAGGCCTAAAGCTACCTACCTCAAGTTTAAAGGCATCACACCAGTATGCATGGAATTTGTACATCTCTTCATTCGATTCGCGCAATCAAAAAAATAACAAATGGAGGAAACCGTTCATAGAAATAGTACATTATAAAATGCCATGTAGCGCACTGAAAATACATCACACACTTTGAAGAGAAAAGGACACTGTCAAGATGGAAGATATCTATAAAATTAGCTTGACCAATGTCAGGCACATTTTGACCATGCCTAGGTTGAAGTTCTAGGTGAGCTAGAAAACTATCTAGTTCCTGTTTTGTCTAGAACCCGTTAGTTATGACATTCAAGGGTAAAACAGAGTTTGATAGGTCTACCCCTTTCATACCCACAGTGGCACCCTCATATGGGGGTAGTGGGGTGCTATCAACCAGCCCTTACCATCTAGTTCCTGTTCTGTCTAGAACCCGTTAGTTATGACATTCTAGGGTAAGTTTGATAAGTCTACCCCTTTCATACCTACAGTGGCACCCTCATATGGGGGTAGTGGGGTGCTATCAATCAGCCCTTACCATCTAGTTCCTGTTCTGTCTAGAACCCGTTAGTTGTGAAATTCAAGGGTAAAATAGGGTTTGATAAGTCTACCCCTTTCATACCCACAGTGGCACCCTCATAAGGGGGTAGTGGGGTGCTATCAACCAGCCCTTACCATCTAGTTCCTGTTCTGTCTAGAACCCGTTAGTTGTGAAATTCAAGGGTAAAATAGGGTTTGATAAGTCTACCCCTTTCATACCCACAGTGGCACCCTCATAAGGGGGTAGTGGGGTGCTATCAAGCAGCCCTTACCATCTAGTTCCTGTTCTGTCTAGAACCCGTTAGTTGTGAAATTCAAGGGTAAAATAGGGTTTGATAAGTCTACCCCTTTCATACCCACAGTGGCACCCTCATAAGGGGGTAGTGGGGTGCTATCAACCAGCCCTTACCATCAAGTTCCTGTTCTGTCTAGAACCCGTTAGTTATGACATTCTAGGGTAAGTTTGGTAAGTCTACCCCTTTCATACCCACAGTGGCACCCTCATATGGGGGTAGTGGGGTGCTATCAATCAGCCTCCTACTTTCAGAATCTCCTGTTCATGTCTGAAGCACCCAAAAGCATTCTGACTAACTATGCCATCGTTTTGACAAAAGTAATTTTGGGGAAATAATTAAAGGAGAATGCTGACATGCATCTGACCAACAACAACTCCTTAAACATCTTGTCAATTCATGCTTAATTCCCAAGTTATTTTCTTAAGCATCATAAACATTTTTCAAAAGGATCCACAGGCATGAATCAGTGAACGATCTTCATGGAAAAGTTTCTTCATTTCATTTTTTTAGGTAGTTGAATTACCTAGATAATAATTTATAAATAAGTGCTCATCGCTCTTCAATACACAAATTATCCAATATCCTTATGGAAAGCCCTACAACTTAAACAGTCTTCGTAGTTTTCTCACTTACAATTTCATTATAGATGTAATTTTGGGAAATTATTTCAGGGAGAGAAGTCAAAAAAATCATTGAACAACATTCCCTCATTTTTGGGAGGGAGGGGGGGGGGGATATTCCTACCTCATTCTTTAATTAAAGATGCCTTTGATCCAGTGTTTTTCAAGGTACACACTTGAAGCATGATTAGATTTACCTATTTTACCTCACAGCCGCCACCCAGAAAATTTTAATGAAACCTTGCAGGCAAAAGAAAAGATAAGAAAATATATGATGGAGGAATGTTAATCAGAACATTACCAACAACTTTCCTTCAAATATTTCGTAAAATCTTTCTCAATTTCAAAGTTATTGTCTAAAATTTCATAGATCCAGACGTCAATTTCTGGGGGAACTCTCAAATCTTAATGGGTTAATAAGTAACTAAGTAGTGAGAACACAGAGCACCGCAATCAACGCAATTCATTTGGCACAAAGCGCTTTAAGTTCAACACAAATCTGATTGGTTGAGAGAGAGCTGTACAAATAAGAATCTAAATGCAATATACCATATGACCAAATTGTTGCTAAATGTTCCAACAAAACAAAATATCTCCAAAAAAAGTGATAAGTACAATAAAACGAGTCCCTTGCCATCCATACTTTTCTTCACACAAACGCATTCTTGTCAAAAATATTTGCATGACTGGGTTCCCATAAGTTAGTCAAATATTAATAAATTGCGGAGTCATCCAAAAGTGCAGATGAAACTTGTTTAATACAATTTCAGGCGTGAATGGGCAATTTTAGTACATACATACTGAAATAACTACAGGAATAGGAATTATACTATATTGAAAATACACTTTCCTTGGAAGATTTTGACATAGTATCCACATCAAACATTTCGTGGCTGGATATTGTACTCTGCACATTATGTTGTGGATAAACATTTTTTTAAAGTTTACCATATATGTACAATCAAGGTAATTAAAATAGTAATGATAACTCACCCCTGGCACCGTCTGATTTTCATAATCAAACCCACAACCTGGAAGTACTAACTATTATATGACCCATGACCTTTGACCTGGAAGTACTAATCATTACATGACCCATGACCTTTGAACTGGAAGTATTTTCTTGTTGGAAGGGCAGGGTTCATTTCAGTAACTCGTATTCTACTTAGAAGGGAAACATTGATGCTGATGCCTGTCTCCATAATCATGCATAACTGTAGCACCTAAAACCGCCAGATTGTTTGATGACAAGAGCAATTTTCAGAAACAATTAAAGGATATCTTAATTAGAAATTAACTAAAATTAATTTTGCTGGATTCCAAAGATATTTTCATAAGTAGTATAGATCTGGCTCATGTCAAGATTTCTAGGCTTGACTGTGTTTATCCAGTAACAAAACAGAATAAACTATGAATATACCCTTTTTTAAGAAAGACAGTCAAGGACTTAGAAATCCATTTTGAAAGAACAATTATTTTGAATACTTTCATTTCCTTGTGATATTTGGTAGAGGTTCCTATAGATAAGCACATACAAAAGATATTCTTAAATGATTTCAATCAATTCATTATTGACCTTCTTAAGGTCACAAGTAAAAAATAAAAAAATTCAGAGTTTAAAGTGTCACCAAAAACACTTTCAAAAACAACCAATTGACCAAGCAATGTAATCGTTAGGGCCACACTGCATTGGCCAATATAACAAAAGCATTGATAACAATAACTGTTTTAAAACTATTGTTTACATCAGACATCATTGGATTCCATTTCTAAAGTTAAATCAGCAGTGATGTCTTAGAAATCACTCTTTAGTTGATTGACAAACACAATCAACCTTTTTTTTTTGATTGTTTGGACCACAAAGATTGATCATGGAGTGGTATGAGTAGGTTTTAATCCTAATGATTTCATTCAGGTACAAAAACGAGATGGTTATTTTTCTCACAATGATAAGATTTTTGTACCAACATATGTGTCAAATGTCACAATTGTTGTGCATTTGAGAGGCAGACTGAATTTAAACATCCTGTAAAATAGTATTACCCTGTTCTTATGCATTAGCCCCCCCCCCCCCCCCCCCCCCCCATAAAACCAGACTATTTCAGTGATTGTGAACAGTTTCATAGACCCAGAGAAAAGGGGGTTGTTGGTGTATTCTGATTAAACGTTCTCCTTTAAATATTTCCCCAACTATGCTTCCACCCAAAAGATGTCAGTCTGGTTTTGATTGCTGTAAGCGTCAATGGTTTAAGTTGGGATGAATCCTACAATGGTAAGATCATTCTTTCTTGGGTAACTTTGAATAACTTTGCCTGCTCTATCAATCTCCTCCTTTCTGTCTTTCTCCGCCTACAAGAACACTTCATGATATCGGTTATGAAGTTGGGATGATCCTTCGCAGTTCAGTTGGTTCTATCTGGGTTATTATTATCATTTTGTTGTCAGTCAGTTTTTCATAGCAGTTAAGAACACCTCATGGTATTAGTTAATAAGTAAGGATGAATCCATCATAGTTAGGTTGGTTCTGTCTTGAGTAATATGATAATTATGCTGTCAGTCATCACTCCGTTTCATATATCTTAGTCAGGAAGAACATCTGGTATCAGTACTGGTATAAGTTGGGTGAATCTTGTATTATTAAGATGGTTTTTCTTGAGTAACAAGCATTTTGTACGTTGTTTCAGTTTTCCTTCTAATTTCTAATATAGTCTTAGTTGATAGGAACACTTCAGAGTATTGGTTATCAAGTTTGGATGAAACCCATATAGTTAGGTTAGTTTAGTCTTGAATAATATAATTATTTTTACTTCATACTCTTTTGTTTTTCGTAGCCAAAGCTATGACCTCCTGGTACTCGTTAGGAAGGTGGGCTGAATGCTGTATAGTTAGATTCTGTCCTTAGCTTCTTAGATACTGGTTCTGTCCAATTCTTGATGCTGAATTTTGGTTCTGTCACTAATAATGCCCTTCCTGGCCAGAATACACATCCTTGCCATGGTTTTAAATTAGATGAATTCAATGTCGGGTCCTGAGCAGATGAAGCTGGCAATTTTCCTAATCGGTTCTCCCTCTGTGGCTTTAATTGGCACAGAGGTATACCTCTAGCTCATGTTTCATGGTAATATCCTATGTAGTAAGTTAAATCCATTCTTGGTTAAGACCATATTTGGCAAAAAGACCATATTTGGCAAAAAGACCATATCCAGGTTGTGGTTGGTGAGTAGGTCGATTCTTACACTGTCCATTTGGTTGTCTTACTCATTATAGTGATTTTGCTGTGATATTTTTCTTCTGTGGCCGATAAGACCATATCCAGGTGGTGGTTCATGGGTTGGTAGATTCTTACGCTGTCCATTTGGTTTTCTCAATCATTGTGGTAAATTTGTTGTGATATTTGTCTTCCATGGCCAATAAAACCATATTCTGGTTGTAGTTCTCGAGTTGTGTCAAATTTTAAGTCAAGTCTTTTGTCTGGATTACTGGATTCCAGTAAATTGTTGTGATATTTGTCTTCCTTGGCTAATATGATTATATTCTGGTTTGGTTCTTGAGTTGAATCTGGTTTGTTCTGTCTTAATTTTTCGAGTAATTTCGTTGCAATATTTGTCTCCCATGGCCGGTAGGACCATATCCTGGTCATGACTCTCACGTAACGCGGACTCCTTGGGATGCCCATGACTCTTAGCCAATCAGACTGCAGTATCTCACAGCAATATGTACACACACTGAAACACTTGCAGTAGTAGTCCTAACACACAACAGACAGACTGCCTCACACGCTGATGTCATCATCAAAGGTCACCAGAGGTCACCAAAGGTCAAAATTCACTGTGGTAAAATTTCTAACTCAGACCTCGTCCTCTCCATAGAAGAAAAAACCGTGTTGATCGATTAATGTCTGAACGATCTCCTCTAATAGTTTCGACACCATAGTCATTTTCTCGAACGATTGGAATTCTGGCTGTAGTAACGTCGGCCACCAACAGATGGCTAGATTTTTACTACTCATTGCATTCACGTCTGCCTCTTTCGTAACCCTGCAATAGAAGCAAAGCACAGGAATCAACAACTAGAACAAAGGAACATGAAAAATCAATATTATTTTATCCATTTAACTACTGGGGCCAATAACTGATTAGACTGCAAGAGATGTTTTTGAGTCATAGCTCCCTAGTTGGCTATGAAACACTTGTTGGCAAGTACACTTTGCGTTAGGGATTGATATCTGCACTCAACAGTGTACCGATAGTACACTGTCAAGTACAGTGCAAAATCCAACAAAAATAAATCTCTGGGAGGCAGGAGGAAGTATCAATAAGAATATTGTTAAGATAGCGTATCATTAAGGAAAAATCAATATCATATCATGAACTTTTTGAGTGTGCACTGTCATTGAGGGAAGGAATTGTGATGAGACTTGCTTGTCTATATGCGTCATGAGATAACGCAGCACTTCAAAAGTGACAGCAGGTAGTTTTTTCATATCATTATTATCATTATTATTATTATTATTATTATTATTATTATTATTATTATTATTATTATTATCACGAGACTTACTTGTCTATATGCGTCATGAGATAACGCAGCACTTCAAAATTGACAGCAGGTAGTTTTTTCAGGACTCCTCTAAGCGCGAGTATCCGAGAACTTTTGTCTCTAATACCTGA
The DNA here is from genome assembly GCA_963942565.1 of Maea johnstoni. Taxonomy (NCBI): domain Eukaryota; kingdom Metazoa; phylum Annelida; class Polychaeta; order Spionida; family Magelonidae; genus Maea; species Maea johnstoni. The sequence continues at coordinate 7,013,915 of OZ012693.1, forward strand.
AGGGAGAAAAGGAACAAAAACATGCAATAAACTTCATTGTTAGATTCAAGGGAATCATATTCAAATAAGCGTATCATGTCAATATTGAGTTATACCTGAATCCATTCATGTCTGGTGCATACACATGGTCTAACAAACTTGCAAATATCTTATTGACAAAATATTTTGAGAAACATTTTTCATTAATATATATACATATATACATGTATATTTCTCCATTTAAGTTCAAAGTTGTCATACCATGTGTGTGTCCCAGGTGCAACTTTGTCAGTCTCTAAGCAAAATATAACAAAAATTCAATCAACATTTGAATAAAAAGAATAAGCCTAAGCTAAACAAATCCTAACTCATTCATTCTTGTATATTTATTTACAGAAACAAATGGCGTATTATTTTCCACAGCATGAAATTTCCCAGAAATATTTTTCTTTCATCTTTTTTGTGAAATGTATTGTTATATAGAGGATAGTCAATCAGGGGTATTACTTTTCACAATATGAAATTTCCCCGAACTGTTTTTTTCTTTCTGAAATGTATTGTTATATGGTCACAGAGGATAGTCAATCAGGGTGGTAAATGAGTTAGAATAGAAAAAACAGAAGCAGTACATAAAATAACAAAGCATGCTTTTTATATGAATTTCCTAATCCCCATCATTTTCTTGAAGTAGTTGATTTATTGTTTGTATTTAAATCTCTCCCCTATTGCCACATCATGTGAGTACAGCAGGGTATACTGTATACGGCTTTAATTTGGAGTGCTAAAAATTCCGCTTTACAGCCCTGCTGGAGGGTATTTGTGCTACTTTAAATTTGCGCATTCAAGCACTCAAACGACATATTTGTTACTATATAGATATTTATTTGAAGGATGTTATTTTGGCGCTATCGCGGGGAGCGTGAAAATAGCAAAAATTAAATGCCTTTAAAAATACAAGGTATACAGTATATTGGGTTGAAACTATCTGAATGTACGTTGTAAGCAAACAAAGGCATGAAATTCCTCTTTTCTTTACAAATAGTCCATGTTTTTCAACTTGAATAACCACTGAGAATTAATTAATCAATTATAATTCATCATTCCCAGAGGTATATGTACCCAGAGAGAGAGTGTACAAATTGAAATATTTTTTGTATTATTTAATACTTAAGAAGATAAGCAGTCAATGAGTTTGAACGGTGCAAATCAAAATATTCTTTTTTTCTAATTGTGGGGCCAAAGATATGAATACATATAACATTTGAACCAAATTTCATACACAGCCACCAAATCCAAATGGCCTGTAGCCAACAAGATTCATAGAGAAACTGACACCACAAACTGACACCCAAGATTGGATAGACAGAGAATTAAATAACGACAGAAGTGAAATCATCATCCTCTTAGCCAGGTTTTATTAAATACAAACACAACAACCAATCAAATCGCGGGCCACCAAAAACCAAAAAAAAAAAGAATTGCACACACCCAGGCCACACAGACAAAACTTCATTGCAAGATCACCAAAGTGAAGAGAATCATTTCTTGTGACAAATATCCTCATGACATATTTGATTGAATTTTTATGGTCAAAGAACGATGTGTACATCCAGTGGGGTGTTTTGTGGGTTTTGGGTAGGGTGGGGTGGGGGATCGATAAGGGTACACACGCCACCACACTTATCATACCTTCTGTCTCCTTGGTTGTTTCTGGCAAAGAATGGATGGGGGCAAAAAAATGACGATCCAAGGTTAGTGAAAAGCAGCATGTTTTTAAACCTTCTAATGCTAAGGCTACTTTCGTCCTTAGCACAAAGATGCAAAGATTCTTTGAAAACCATCTAAACCCTGTCATGTTGGTATTCATTGGATAGCCCTCGCTGAGTACTCTCAGATGAATACCCATGTGCCAGGGTTTCAGTCATTTGTCTGGTTTTTTTGCATCATTTTGCAATGGCCAAATTATCCACCAGCAGCAAAAGGGTTAAACTTGTAATCTGCATCCATACATTTAACTCCTTTCTGGTATACTAGAAACTGCTGGACAGGTCTCACTTTTCTTATATGTCTTTCCCTATGAACTGTACTTTATTTAGTATCCAACTGGAGGCCTTCAATACTAACCCTTTCTAGGGGTGCATATATTTAAGAAGGAAACGATACGGTATGGCATCGGTACCAATGAAACGGTACGGTATTATAACGGTACTATTAACTGTACTTTACTGCATTATTACCTTTAGTTACAAAACCTGAATAACATTTTCTAAACTTTAATTTGACATCAAGATTCAAATCTTGTACCCATATGATATGATGTGACATTTGAATGAAAGTACACTCTCCTTGCAAGTATAGATAGATCTTAATATTTGGCAAGATAAACAAAGGAAACATAAAACATGCATTCTATGTGCCTAAGAGTACAAATGCTGTGCTTAAACATAAAACAAAATTACACAGTAACAAATTATTTTTGCAATCTCTCACTAATGGGAAGAAGTGACAAATACATGACAAGAATTTCCTTAGCAGAATTTTTGCTATAACTTTACATGGCCATATCAAGGCTACCATCAGCATCAAGAACTATAAGTTACCCAGATTATGCCTCTATGTCAAGGCCTTAACCTTTTTTTGCCTGGAATACAACCCAAAAACTGTTGTCTCGACGCTATACATGCTATTGTAAAATTAGGTAATGAATCATATTCCTGTCAAATACACTTTATTCAGACAGATATCACCAGCACAGCCAAGCATTTTTGAAAATACTGTGAGAGTGATATATTTCCCGATATATAACTTAGTTAGAAGTTATTACCATTCTAGTCAGGCCTAATTGGAGTGGTATAGCACTGAATGGCTAATTAATTAATTAATCAACACTAATCAATTAATAAATCAAAAGCAATGACTAGATGGTTGAGATGCAAGAGACATCCTCCAATCAATTATAATTGATTAGTATAATTTCAAGTCAATCCGATCCCCCCAAAATCACAAAAACATAAACGAACAGTGTCAGAGCCAAACACTTTTGAGGATACCCAATAAAGAGACTGCCTGCTGAGGCCCCTGGTGAGTGAATAAGGTACTAAGCTGAGACCCCTGGTGAGAGAATAAGGTACTAACCTGCAGCTTCGATGAGCTCCTCGTATAAGTAACTTGGAATCAGTGGTTCGGTGAGGTCACTGAAGAACCCCTTGAGGGCAGTGGCCACAGCATTGACAGGTATATCTAGCTCATCTATATCGGTTTCAGGGTCTGCAAGAAAAGAATAGATTACGTGAATGTTGAGATATATTTTTCAATTGTTGAGAGAGGCTTTTGTGATGTTGATATGTTTTTATCAAATTTGCTATGTTTCTGAATGTGATGGTCACATTATTGTTGATGCTGATAGATGTTTTAGAAATGTTGGCAAGCATTTTCAAACATTAATACATGTTCCAGGATGTTACAGCATTTTCATTTGTTACTCTACATACTCAACACTGAAAATGAATTTAATCCAACAAACATGCATGTCACATATCATACAAGTTATTAGCTTTTACTGGTTATATTTTATCCTAACTTTATCTGAACCGCCTGTATAGTCAATTTCATTAAATATTCCATCACTCATAATAATATACTGAACGATTCTCATGAACGTTCATTCACATATATTTCAAACTCCACTTTTTCAATTTTTCCCGCTAATTATTCTACAGGAACCCTATATATAACCTTAGACTTCAACAAAATTGTCTGCAGAGATGATTGTAACAAATATCCAATGAAATGTAACAATGTACTTTACCTTGTTTTAATTTTTCCACTAATAAGTCTACGTGTGCCCTGTTTCCGGGGACCCTGTAAATACCCTCCGTCTGCAGCCCCTCCTTCTCGATGTATTTAATACATTTCTCCACGAAGAGCGGAATGAGCCTCTGCTCGGAGTGGATGTAATCCTCGAGTACGTTGCCGCTCTGCGACGTTGATTGTTGTTTGCTGTCCTTCTTCTTCATCTTCCTCTGTTGTTTCTGTTGCTCTTTCACCCTCTTCTCCTGGAAGTGAAGGAAAACGTTCAGCATACCTTCTTGGATCTTCATAGGGCTGAGTTTTATAATAATTTTTCTGCATTTTGAATGATTGAATATCTTTTTTCAAATTATTTTTCCCAATTTCTCTTTTTTTTTCTTTAAATTAAATTCACTGACTATGCTTCGTTAAGACAATACAGTTCTCAGATAGGGCTGGGTTTTATAACTATTTTTTTAGCATTATGATTGATTGACTATTTTTCTCCAAGGTACAGGTTATCTTGTCAAGGAGATCTTCAGGTATGAATGGATTAATGATAGAGGTACATCTATAGGTTAGCTCTACCTCTTCCTTGAGTCTCCGCCGTTCGTCCTCCTTAGCTTTTTTCTCCTCTTTCTTACGCATCTTGTCTGGATCTTTATCTGATTTTAGCCTCCATTTTCTCCTCCACACACTGCCATCTCCCAGTTCTTCCCCGTCTTCTCCATACTGAAATCATAAAATTATTCCATTGTATTTCTTTATATGTATATGTGCAGGGCTCGACGCTAACAGTGAACCGCTGGCCCCAGGAAAGTAAAAATTCTCAAAAACGGCTTCAGACCTGTAAAAAAACTCAACAGGTCCTACACGGCCAGTAAACTTTTGGGGACATCCTTGTTAACAAGTTTCCCCTCAAGAATGTCCCCAAATGTTTTTGAAATAAATGAAGATAAAATAAATGTTGTCAGTGGATGTTATGCAAAGTTTTCTCTTGTTATGTTAAAGAAAAATTTGTAGGACCAGTAATAATTTTGCAGGACCACTAGGTGTTACTGGTCCTGCATGGCCAGTAACATTTTGAATTAGCTTTGAGGCCTGATGTGATATATGAATCTCCAATAGGGGAAAGTACTGGAACTCGATACAACAAATATCAAAATCTAACAAGGAAACGTATTGTCTCAATCAAGATATGTAATACTGCTACTGCTCATCGGTATAACACTGAAATATGTAAATACATGTATGTTAAATTTTCTATACTACGATATCCATGTGTTTTCCTGTTCTGTTTGTTTATTCATAATACACAATTATTTTGTATTTGTATAGTTATGATTTTGTAATCCTATTCACAGTCAATAAACATACAACACAATACATTGACTTACCTGAGTTATTGCATAGCTAACGTTTTGAGGCAAACTGCTAAATTTAACAAAAGAGGTGACTTTGGAAACAGGCATTAACATTAGAAATATTGTTGAAATATCATATCAATAAGGAATATCACTGCTTCATCCTATACAAATCCCTAGGAATAACTTACTCGGGGACTTAGCTGTGTAGGTGTAACTTGCTCATAAATTCCTTCCTCATCTAAAGATGTTGTCATTTTATCTGTAATGAAAGAAAATAGAATATACAATTCAGAAATTGTCATAGAAAACTTCTCAGCCTGATTTAGAGCAAAGGCTGAGGTCTTTTTAATCCATTGATTCTCAGTCTAAGCATGCATCATATCTTGATAATATCTTTTTTTTAATAATCCATCTTTTAGCAAAATATTTGAAGGAGAGATGGTAGTCAAATGGTTTTAAGGGGAGCTCTCAAGTTGTTCATATCTTCAACTTTGGATGGTATCCTTCTGTCAAAGACATTCTTAGGAAAATGTCTGAAGAAATATTATTCAGAACTCAACTGTCTTTCAGATATTTTGCTATATAATATTCCTTTATTTTATTTTCCAAATCTGTCATAGATTGCACATAATAAAATGTTTCAAGTGCTTCTAACTAAAATCACTACCAATAGATAACCATGCTCAAAACAAAGTTGCTTTGCTGCAAATGGAAAAGTGCAGAATGGGAAAAATTGGAATATATCACTTGCCATACTGTAAATAATACAATATAGGTAACACACCCTCCATTGTCTGTCAGACCACCTGCTACCAATTGAATTATGCTTACCGGTAATTCAAATGTTATTTTCAAAAGTTGGAAGTCCAGACAACACTTGTTAAGATGTCCAGTCACAAATGGATTTAGGAGAAAAGCAGAATTTTTTGCGACATGATTAATATTTAATTTCGTGACTTTGACCATATCAAAATGCTACATGACGAGACTTGGAGTAATAGTTTCTCTCTCAAGGGTACTTGAGATGTAAGCAGATTTTTTGTTCCAAATTATGATATCTCAATTTGTGATTGTAAGAGAATCAAAATGCTTCAAGCACTTCCAACATAGAGCAATTGATACTAAGAGTTTCAACTTGAAGTCATTATCATAAAAGTGATTTTCACCTCGAGAAATCAAAAGAGATCACAAAAATATTGCGGAAAAAGTAACGGTTACAAAATTCATAATTCAGGAGGAATCACAACAATATGGCGGGAAAAGTAGCGATTACAAAATTCCAAATTCCAAAGGGATCGCACATATCATGTTAGTCATCGGTGATTGGCTGGTTAGTAGTTCACTTACTTGGCGAAGCTAGGGGATCGTTATCAGAGAATGGGGGACTGATGATCAGCCGTTCCTGGCTGCTCGATTTCTTTTTGCCGCGCTTGAACGATCGTCGTTTCTTCTGCTTCTGAGGGTTTTGTAACTCGTCGCCGGTGCCCTCGCTACCCTCTGAGGGTGAGTTACTCCGCACTTTAAATTGAAACAAAATCGACAAACCGATAAACAAAAAGAAGCTTCTACGCAAGTTAAATAAATCTCTACAAACATAGCAGCTTCTGTCTTCTTCTCCTCCTTTCAGCAAAGGAAATGCTTAAAGCTGTGCATTCTACTATAAACCCATTCATTTCTTAACTCTCCTTCTCAAGAGTTGTCTGGACCTACCCTACTTATCGAAATAACTTTGCAATCAAGCAAGATTTCACCGGATTTTTGAAGGAGAGTTGTTGGTTTGGTTCTCATCCACATTTCTCCTAGAAACCTCGAAGGTTCTGACTAATGGGCAAAGGTTATATGGACAAAGCCTTAACAATTATTTGTTTCCTGTAACAGATGGAAAAGATAGGGTAGATAGGTAGATAAAATTATTTTTTTGTATCATCATTTTTTGGACTGGTCATATTTAAAACCATCTGAAACATTAGCAGCATGCAGGGTACAGGGTTAAAATGTAGGAAGGATCTGTTTGCGAAAAGAGTGGAATACAAATTTTCATAAATAGAAATCTTACTAATTTCAAAGGGTTTAATTTGAACCCCCTTAAACCCATCCTTGCTTACAAAAGCCTATATTAAAAGCATCATTTGAATAAATTACACTTTTGAAAGAAATTTCAGGAATAAAATGTAAAATGGCAAAAAATAAAAGCAGAGTTTCTTTCAGATTCTGATTAACAAGTTCAAGGCTACCAAAGGCAAAAATATGTTAACTTAACCCATTCATACCAGTTGCGACCACAAAAAGGCCTGACTATTTTATTGATATCTCTATGACAAAAGCATGATTAGGAAAATGTTTAAGGGCGAAATGTTAATAAAAACTCAACCAACAACTCTCCTATAAATATTTCATGAATCCAAAAATCATTCTTGATTTATTTTCCTAAGTATTAGAAGTCTAGACAAAACTTCTTAAAGGAACTCAATTCATGGCAAGATTATCATTTTTGAATTTTGCAACAACTTCATGATGAATGATGGTTGTTACTGATTTATAAGTATGGGACAACATGTATACATAGAAGATTTGATTTCTTACAATACCAACTAGCTGAAAGAAAGAGTCTTGTTTAAATACAGACATGCTTCAAAGAGGGAGAATTTTGTTGGCTAGGCATGGATCAGGCTAGCAATAGGATAGGTGCCAAAGAATGATTTTCTAGAATTATTCAGAGCAAGACAAAAATCATGGAAAATCAATCGCTGAAATTCAAGTTAAGATTAACGCATGCTTATTTGCATTGATTCCTATTAGAGGTAATATACCAGGATCGACCCAATGGGAAAAAGAGAAGTAATTATCTGGGTAATAAAAGGCTGAATTAATTGGGTCATGTCCACAAAGTCCAATTGCTGCCACCAACAGAATGTTTATCCTTTCAGCTTAAAACAATTCAAAATATTAGAAAATGTATGCAGTTGAGCGTCATTTTTTATAATTATTAAATATGAGCACAAATGAATGTCATTGAATAGCTTTAAGAAATTTTAAATCAAATTCACAATTTAGAATAATCAGGCTGTTAAGTTTTTATAGCTAAAAAAGAAACACCTGTTGAATTTCTGGCGTTTTATGTTTTAATTTCTGAATATAATTTGCCTTCTTTCATTCAAAAAGAAAACTTTTAAATGAAAAATATTTACAAAAAGAGAATGATATATTTTCAATCGCGCATGTTCAATATTTTTCACCCATAACCAGATCATGATAAAATCCAATTTAAGAGATACTTAAGAAATTGAGGATGTTAACTTCCTGTTGAGGTGGTCAGCAAAGGATTGTGGGATTGGAGCTTGTTGCCAGGCAACACTTACCCTTCTCCAAGTGGTCCACATGTACATGTAAGCGGTCAGTATGATGGTGGGGAGGGGTTTCATCAGTGCTTTTATGCTTATGCTTCTTTTTGTGGGGGGTGGGTTTGCGCTGCACCTTAGTGTAGATATTGTCTTTCTTGCGTTCGAGAGAACTAAACTCTGATTCCGAGTCGCTGCCTCCTACAAAAATGACAATTTCCATCCAAATTCTATATGTGTTCTCTATTCATATTCTAAAATCTACATTTTCCATTTGATTCACTAAAAATTTCTGAGTAAAAAAATTGCCAAAAAAAATTCAATTGGTGAAAACTTATAATTCCAAGTTTGTAAGATAATGTCCAGGTAACTTGTCATTCAATCTGAACATCTTTTTCAGAATTTTGAAAGTTAAGAAAATTACCTATGAAATCCAGACCGAGTGAAATAATGTCCACAAGAAATTCAAATTTTCTTCAAAGAATTTTGACATTAAGCAAGTGCCTATAGGAGAAAATATGTAATCTTGACATTCCAAAAAATCTTGGATGCTGGGATTATGGTGCATGGATAACAAGGATAACTGGATTAGGATAATCACAATAAAGATTAGAGGAGCAAAAGCTTATAATCATGAAGTCAGGAGCCAAAGCTGATCAGAGATAATGCATTGGGATAGAGAATTAAATACAGCAGGAAAATAAAGGCTATTTGAATGGCTTTTGAACGAGTGTTTTTGGTGACTATATTGTTCTACATATTGTATTATATTGAGCACTTACTGTGGATTAAAGAGTGCTCAATGTTTAGGTTGATTTGCTACAAGCTTTTCTGTTGGTTTGGTAGCTACCTTGGAATTAAAATCTGCTCAAGATATATAGGTGCTTATCAAGCAGGTTCCACTCTTTAAAAGTTCAAGAATCTAGGATAATCTTTTTGGACACATTAACCATATTTTTGCATTTTGCACTTGCCCTTTCTTTCGTTCAACTTTAAGAAATTCATCACTTCATGAAGATTTGTTAAATAAGGCATCTGTTCATACTTACTGATGCAATAAAATCAAGTTCAACAGCCAATCAAAACTCAAATTCAACAACCAATCAAAACTCAAATTCAACAACCAATCAAAACTTGAGTTTATTAGCCAATCAAAACTCAAATTCAACAGCCAATCGAAACTCAAGTTCAACAGCCAATCAAAACTCAAATTCAACAACCAATCAAAACTTGAGTTTATTAGCCAATCAAAACTCAAATTCAACCGCCAATCGAACTCAAGTTCAACAGCCAATCAAAACTCAAGTTCAACAGCCAATCAAAACTCAAGTTCAACAGCTAATCAAATTTAAGTTCAATGTTCAATCAAAATGCATTGAGGTATCAGGAAGGGGAAAAGAGGGTCATAAAAGGAGTTTGATTTACAACAAAAAATAAAGAATAACTTAAGTATTGAACTTAATCAGGAAGCAAGGTTCATTTCAATGACGACTTGCATAAAAAGATAATAATGGAACAAGAGAAAAGGATGAATGAAATGGAAATAATGATGAGACTAAAAGCAGAACCACATAAGGCAATAAAAGCCTAAGCACCTGCAATCATGCTCTTACAATTATGCAAGAGTTTAACCTATTCATGCCCGTAGTACCAAAAAACTGCCTGGCTATTTTCATGATATCTTTTCAATGGGAGCATCGTTTGAAAAATACTTGAAGAAGAAATGCATAGCAAAACTTACCAAACTAATTTGCTTCAAATATTTTGAGAATTAGTACTTTATTTTCAAAAGTATGATGTATCCATATGATATATAATTCAAGAGGATTGAAAAAGTTAACCAATTATTTCCTAGGGCCAAATAATTTTGAGACTATCTTAATGATCAGTTCAACAGTGGGAAATATTTTATGGATAAATGCTACCAGGAGTATCAAGAAAACATTTCAGGGAAACTCAGCATGAAATACATATAATGAACACCATTTATACAAAAGCGTAGGCCAGTCCCAAGCCACAGTGTATGGATAAGAGGACAGTATGACAATTTGGCACAACAAAACAAAACTACTTAGTGAACTTTAATGTATAATTGTGATCTCCTTTCACAACATACATAGAGTGAAACCTTGGAGATGTGAATACTTGGGACTAGGGTAAAAGCATTCACATAAGGATTTTTTCACATCTCAAAAGGTCTTTTCATCATGTAAAAGCTATAAATGTGACCGTAAAATTGTGTTCACATTAAGTGTTCACATGTCAGGTGTTCTCACAATGATATGTTTCACATGTGTGTATAACATGTTTTGAACAGTCTAATATAACATAAAGGCTGTATTGGGTGTTAGGGTGTTACCTTTACTATCTTGCTGTTTGGTAAACGTTGATTTTATGCGATGCAGTTTCCCGGCGGGTAGCGCATCTTGGACCAGTGCATAGTCATTGTCCTGGGGGCTGACTGCATCCTGAAACGACAAACATAGATCACATGAAAAAACATTTCAAATGTGTGAAACCTGAGGGCCACAGTGGAGATCAAATCCTGAATTTGCATGCTACCCTTTGGAAAAAGGTTATTGCATGTTTTATATTATCATTATTATTATTATTATTATTATTATTATTATTATTATTATTATTATTATTTTTATTTTTATTTTTTTATTACTATTATAATTTCTATTATTATTATCAAAGGGGGTGCACGTACCTTGACTTGAGCGTAGTCCCCTATTTCTATTGGCTCCATGGTGGCTAGCGGTGCCTGGATGAGGTTTGGAGACAGAGCTTTTGGTTGTTTGTTGTTGTGATGACTAAGGTTCCTCTTGATCACCTTGGTGACATTTAAATAGTTGCTCATGTTCAATGGCTGAAATACAATAAACAAATCCATCAAATACAATAACACATAAAATCCATAAACAAATGGAAATGGAAGTAAAGTCCAATTTTCTATATTCATCCCAAAGACGTCCTAAAAATGCCTGCAAATTTTTCAAATAGTATCTTAAATGGCTGAAGTATTTCTGCTCTCTTCAAATCAAGAATATCAAGAATGTAAAACGGGGGACAACAGTTCGGTAAAAACTTAGTTCGTTGAAAACTTTTAGGTTTAATTGATTGTTTGATTGATTGTTTGGTTGTTTATGTCCTATAGAAGCTGCTAAATGATAATTTCCAGTGGGAAAGATTGATGAACCTTAATTCTACAAAGATATTTTAGTTTGGTAGGCAATAGTGCCATGAGACCAACATAATACACTTCTCAGTAAGAAATGTAGAATTGACTCCTGTCCCATTGGTTGAATCAGAATAGTATATCTATCTGTATGTGTTGCTGGATTTAATCCACACATCACAGTCACTCATTAACAAAAGCATAATTAATCAATATTTGGTTTAATTGCTGATTTGTTTAACAGGTAAATTCAATCAATATCATGTGCCCTATTATATTGCATCTATGTATCCAAAAGAATTCAAAATCCCATTATTACCCTATTTTGTTACTTAACTGTTAACGTGCCTTTTAACTGCAAAAGAACAACTTTCAGTGGAAAAATCAGTTTTCATACCTTTGGTTTAATAGGTGGTTTGGGTTTGGTTGGTGGTGGTGTCTTGTGACTACAGGGTTGGTCTAACCAATCGCCATGGTGATCTGACCGCGACCGCTCTGATTCGTCCACCCAACCTGTGAAGGAGAGAAAAGAAACTGAAATTCTCGTCGCTGTGGATAAAAAGTACCCTCCTGCTATGTGGGTTTAGTACGGAGGGAATACAATAGGTGGCCCCACAATCATGATAAGGAGGAGATTGGTATTGTTCTCAAAGCAATCTGGAGGGTGGGTGGACGGGTTCATTGGTATCACCTTCTCAACTTTTTCTTTGGTTCCTTTATCTAAAGTTTAATTATTTTTACAAAATACTCTACTTTGAAATAAAGACAGGTTTCTAAATATACAAGAGTTATTAACTACTCTAATAAAGGGACTGAATAGAAGGAAGAATATTATTAAAGAAGTGATTATTGATATGAATGATGGCATTGATGTGAATGAACTATAATAATAATAATAATAATAATGATAATAATAATAATAATAATAATAATAATAATAATAATAGTAATAATGATAATGATAATGATAATAATAATAATAATAATAATAATAATAATAATAATAATAATAATAATGATGACAGTAGTAGTAGTAGTAGTAGTAGTAGTAGTAGTAGTAGTAGTAGTAGTAGTAGTAGTAGTAGTAGTAGTAGTAGTAGTAGTAGTAGTAGTAGTAGTAAATGACGTAAAATAATACTAATATAAAGATTATGATGATGATGATGACATTGACAAGTTGAGAAGGCTTTTTTCATATCAAAATAAACTAAAAGGTCAGCTAAAAAAACAAAGAACCTGTTTCTTGCTTTCTACTGACTACCAGGGTGGTTATAGTACTTAGGATATGCAGTTGTAATTGTTACCAAATAAATTTGAGAGACACTACAACACCAATGTAATGTCACAGACATGGTCACGATAGCATACATGCAGCAAGAACATGCCTTTTACCAACAATTCATCTTGATTGAATCCACTGTCCACATATTACCGGAAGACGAACCTTAGGGAGCATTCAGACCTAGTTGGGTTAACCCATTCATGCCCGTGACACCAAGAACAAATCTGATAATTTTGGTAATATCTTACTGACCAAACAGGTTTTGGAAAATATTCAAAGAAAAAAAGTTGATGAAATCCTAAAAATCTAATTCCCTTCTCATATTTTGTAAAATCATACTTTTTGAGTTGATTTAAAAGTTTATTTTAAAATTCCCATAGATTCAGATTAAAGAGAGGATCCCAAGCATGAATGGTTTAACCCATTCATACCTGGACATCTTTCATCTGGATCTATGCAACTTTTGAAAATATCTTGAAAATTCAGCAAATGTTCGAAAAATATTTGAACGAGAGTTGTTAGTTAGTTTAAGATAAGTATTTTTCCTTCGAAAGTTTTACAAAAGATGCTTTTGTAAGAGATTTTTCATCAAAATTGTCAGATGGTTTTGGCCATCGCAGGCATAAATAGGTGAAGGTATGCATGCATTTGTGCTGTGTCATAATCTAAGACTTCTCTCCTAAATAAAGGATAGTCATTCTACAAATTTTCTCAATGCTTCATCATTAACTTAAATTCAAATATGCTTCTATCTTTTTTTCATTTCAGTTAGTATAGAGATAAAGCTGGATTGTGTGTACAACACAACAACAATACATAAACATAAACAATAAACAAACAATAAAAGGTGACTGATGATTAGAAGGAAACAAGTAACCTATATGAGGAAGTATACACATAGTTTTCATTACAGATGTCTACAAAAAAAGTATTTGAATTAATTTGTACTTGAAGCGTACTAGTTGGATGAATATGCACAATTTTCAAACGATAAGGGTAAGGTTTGAGCGTGACTACATTGTAATTCTGTAGAGAACTATTATAAAATATTTTGAAAAAAATATTACAAAATAATATTACAAAGTGTTACAGAGAACCATTAGACTGCATTTCTGGGAACTTAGTATAAAGTATTACAGATAACTATAATGAAGTGGTTAGGAGAACCATTACACTGTATTTATGAGAACCCATTACAAAGTATTGTAGATACTTTACAAAGTATTTCGGAAAAAAACATTATGCTGTACATCTCATTACATTGTATTGTTGACAACCATTATAAAGTAATTTGTTGGAGAACCATTAAAATATTTTTGAGAACTCATTACAACAAATTGTAGAGAGCCATTAAAAATATTTTGGAGAACCATTTCACTGCATTCGTGAGAATCCCTTCCACATTATCATAACAAACCAATGCCAATATATTGTTACAATGAAAATATCCATAATTCGGTCTACACCTTATGACATCAATCAAATGTTCCATAAGTAATTTGGTGATGGGCAATAAATTCAGTTCCTGTAACGGATACCATACAAAACATGTAGATTGCATATACAGGATTTACACACATTTAGGAAAAAAACATACACAAAAATATTTGGTCCACCATTTGGAAAAAACATGGCTAGAATGCATATGTTGAATAGCCTTGATAGCGCTTTGAAATTAAGATGTTTAATACCAATCATTGAAATTTAATCAAAACCCTAGAAAAATACACTATTCAGTAATGTGCAATTCAACAAAAAAAAAAATCAGAAAATCACTTCTCTTTTCTTTTCTTTTCATGATTTCATATTAGGATTTTTAAAAAATCCAAAAATTAATTTTTTCACTGAAATCTTTTGACCGTAGCAGGATCTAGGTGGCGCTGTACGGGGGTACTGTAGACGAACAGACAGACGCAGCATGATTACAAGCCAGGGCGGGCGGAGGGACGGAGGGAAGGTTGACATGTCATGCAATACAATCAATGGCTGGGCAGAAATACACAGGGAAAACACTTGGCACATCAGTTATCATTTAGCGGAGGGGAAAAGGAATGTGATTTGGACAACCTAACCAGATTGGAATCTCATCATACAATTCTATTGTTATATTTTAATTCATTCACCATCTCTCTCATCATTCAAGAGACAATACCTTAAAGAACAATTTTTAACCCTGTGGCCTGAAGCATGAAGTAATAATCCTTAAATCTGAGGGCCTACTGAATTTAACTGTGCACCCTTGTGAAATAAAGATTATTTTTATTATCAGAAGTAGTATTAGAACCTTTATGCGTTCCTTACATCTTTACAGAAATATTAGCTTCAACCCCACCACCCATTCAAAAAATATTTAAAATAGTCTCTCCCTAAATAACCAGACATATATTGTATACTGTGTTAATATTGCAGCAGTTTAATTAATGCATACCTTGTTGCACACCCCTGTAGCCCACATTTATTAAACTATGCACCATTATTTGCACATCCGATCCCTATGCTGGTATTGTACAGCATGCTGTCATGATAGCTTGTCATTCAACAAATGTATGCAAAAATTAAACGTTGCAGCTGCCTGTGCAAAATCAACACAGTATACAGTACTCCCTACATGGTTCTATTAGCAATAGCCAATAAACCTTTATCTGGAGCTATGAGAAAAGACAATTTGAAGGCAACTGGTACCAATGTGTTTTCACTGTGTTTCCTGTTTTCTCAGCCATTATGGGGCATACCACTTCCAATGCTGAGGCTACTTTCGTCCAAAGCACATGGATCCAAAGATTTTCAAAACCATCTACACCCTGTTATGTTGGTATTCATTAGACAGCCTTCGCAGAGTACTCTCAGATGAGTACCCATATACCAGGGTTTCAGTAGTCATTTTTGAAGTTTTTTGCATCAATTTGTATTGGCCAAGGGATATTAACCATTATGCTGTTGGTGGCTAATTTGGACAATAAAAAATTAGCCAAAAAACCTGAAAAATGATTGAAACCCTGGCGTATGGGTACTCATCTGAGAATACTCAGCGAGAGCTATCCAATGAATACCAACATGACATGGTTTAGATGGTTTTCAATAATCTCTGCATCCTTGTGCTTTGGACAAAAGTAGCCTCAGCATTGAAGGGGCTAGTACTACAGTGGTCAAGGGCAGCAGTAGGAGCAGCAGCAGTAGTAGTAGGAGGAGGAGGAGGGAGGAAAACTTCACTATCTGAAAATAAGCATTCTAGTCACCCTCGTCCTGGCTTGAAGTAGGCTGGCTGTGGCCGCCGCCGCCGCCGTGGCGCGGACCTACCGCCGGAAGCGTACTCGCTTTGTGGAGAGTTCTCTTGCCCGGTTGGCCTTCATATATTGCCCAGCCTTGACAGACAAACAACATGCAAATTAGACCCATTTGGTAGGCCAATCAAAAATCAGAGCTCTAGTGGTAACTATGGCAACCAAGCGGGTAAAAACGTAACTACTGGTGCTCCACACATCAGCATCACTATAGCAACCAAATAAAAACAAACACTTCTTGGTGCAATAATGTAATAATAAGGAAATGTATGATTAGATGATCTGTGTGAATTTGAAAAAAAATATATACTTGTTTCATCCGCAGAGTATATCAAATGACTATGCAGGTATACATTTATTGAGAATGTTGTTTCATCAAAAATGATGGCCTGCCCTGATGGCCAAGTGGTCTCAGGCATACCAACTTACTGCTCGCTGTCTTTCACCACTGCCCAGCTTTGAATTCCGGCCGGGGCATGTGAGAAAGTTGCCAGCAATTTGGGGTTAAGTAGTGGTATTTGCTGGGTACTCCAGTTTCCTCCACCACAATTTAGCCTAAATATGGCAGAAAAAGTGAAGATGATTAAAATTACACCAAAGATGAGTGATAAGAGCCAAAAGGTACATAACATTTTTCCTTCAAACATTTATTCTTGAAATAGTGTATTCAGAATAAGACTCATTCAAATGCATGTATCATTTCATAATGTCATTAATTTTACAAACATCATTCAATTCTATTTTTTTTAAAGACAAACAAATATATAGTCATAAGATCCTCTTGATTAACTGACGATGAAAGGATTAAGCTAGTTAAATAAAAGTAATAAACATAACAATGCATACAACAATAAATGATGGCACAAAAATGCAAGCAGGTCACAAAATGACTTATGCATTTATGATCAGGGTAAAGGGCAGTGAATTTGCATTGTTGTTGGTAGGAGAGAAAGGGGTAGGGAGAGAAAGAAGGGGGAAGGGAAAAGGGGGAGAGGGTAGAGGAGAGGGGCTGGAAAAGTAACTTCTATCGCAATACAATGTCATAAAATAAAAAATAAACAAAATAGAAGATGAACATCTCATAGAATGTATTAGGTTGGAACTACATAAAGGTATAAACTGTGGAGAAATACACAAGGAAATATGTGGATAAGAAGGAGTATTTTTGCATAAGAAATAAAACCTAAAATAAAAAGAGAACATACATCATCAGTGAAAGAAAAAGCCTACAGGGGAGATGTTTGAGACAAATATATTGATAACTGTATAAAAAGAGAAAATATATAATATGTACGTTAAATGCTTTCGAGTTCATTCTACACTAACACAAATATCAGGAGTACTAGCCCTATACCTTGTTGAGTTGAAGATATGTAAAAGGCTTAAAATGCTATTCCCATCCCCCTACATTGAAGGAGTGAATTTCATTGCTTGCCACTTTTTTCCACTAACCAACTAAACTTGTTTGGCTCAACAGTTTTTTTTATGAGATAATTTCCCAACCCCCAAAGGCCCAAATCTTAATGTATAATTTCTTATCCATAATATTATATTTTCTGAAGTACACAATAAACCAAACAAAACTAAACTTGTTTGCCCTAAACTACAGAGCAGTGTTCTTTTAGAGATTAGGACCCCCCCCCCCCCCCACCCCCCAACCCCATGAGGGTACATTGCCACTAATTCCAATTATTCCTACACCAGAACACCAACAATAGGGGGAGGTGTAATCCAATAATTGCAACTGATCCTCAATTACCCAAGGGAGTGAGTCTTAAGGGAGTGATTTGAGATTAGGCACAGGTATATATTTCAGGTCATTGTTTGATACCTGGTGTCAGATCTATGACAAAATCACCTTTGTCGCAGGGCCTTTCCAAAGCCGTGGCTTCTATATGTTCACAGGCTTTACTGGGATATAGACACAGAGGGGGTTAGAGAGTTTGATGTCCCCCTTATACAATCAGAAATGTTCATTTTCTAGCCAAGAAGTGTAATTTTTCTTTACTATCGCTTAAATAGACTGCTGAAACCAGAGATATGAATAACTCAGGTAATAAATAACATATGTAATGTACTTCTCTGCTGAAACGAACCTCCCTTGAACAATTCACCCCCCCCCCCCCCCCCCCCCCCCCCCCAATTCTGAAATCCTGGTTCTGCCCTTGCTACTGTTTACCTTGGTATTTGTAACATACAGATTTTGGTGCAATATTGGACAAATGGGTGGCCAGAAATTTAACTGTATGTGATGTTGAAGGGTAGAAGAAAAAGACAAACTAAACTTTGAGATAATTGCTATCAGGAATCAGCTGATAACTTTCGTGCTAAATGCTATTATTTCGAGATTCTTAAAAAGAACACCAAATGTACTTGAACTATCTTAGTTTCCTTTGATCTAGTTGTTTAGTTCACTTGAGCTAAAAAACAACCCAACTCTTTAGATCCTGAATATAGCATACAATGTAAGCTCAATACATTCACGGTAATGACTTCCTCAAGGTATCGTTAGGGTCTATGATATCTGTATCTGTACTATAAGATACAGATATAATTGAGCATAATTGCCAGTGTGTGCGCAGATATGCAAGGTTATTCATAAAATGTCTTAACAGTCCACTTGAATGTGTCAAGTCTGTTACATGTGATAAATAAGTCTGATAAAGAGTTCAAATCCCAATACTTTTAACAATAACTTAGGAACAATGAATAATATTATCAAATATCTAAAAGAGTTCTTGACATATACTAAGGATTACATTCACATCATCAGGACATTTAATTATTTCATTCCCTGGCAGTTCTTTCCCTATCCCTGGAAACTCTTGAAACTGTGCATAAACTGGTCATCATCTGATAATCTATGCAGGTTTTATAAGAGTAACTTTGAAAAGTATCAAGAAGAAAGCACCATGAAATCAACTCACAAAATCAAGTCTAGAATAGATATGAAAATACAACATCGAATCAGAAGGCAAGCCACAACACCAACATTCCTAAAGACAAAATAAAAAATAGAAATAAGCATATATCACTGAAATCAACAAAAAAAGCTTGCAGATTCATTTGCATATATTAACATTAAATAACAGGACTGAAATCAACTAATACGAAAAATAACTTGCAGGTTCATTTGCATATGATTAACATAAATTAACTGCACTGAAATCAACGACGACGGAAAAGAACTTGCAGGTTCATTTGCATATGTTTTATACATAGATTAACTAGACCTACTAACCACACGCTATTCGCTTAGCAAAGTGCACAATCCAGGTTCCCGGCCCCGTGCAGCGCCCGTTACACAAGGGCACACAAATTAGTAGTTTCTCGCACGGCGTGGTGGATGCCCGCCGGTCGCTCCCACCGACAGACAGGGCGGATAACGCACAACTCACTTCTTTCACATCATTGTAATCCAGCAGGAACTCTTTAAGTCAACCAATTAGAAGAAAAGGATTTAAGCTACTAGTGGCCTGTTCTTTTGTTTTTTTATTGTACGCTGTATCTTTTATTTGAGAGAAACGTCTTAAAGACAGCCAGCAGAGGAAATTCAGGGGTGGATAAGGGATTTGTATATAGGGGTGCTCATTTTTCAAGGATTGGAGTTCATTTTGAAAAAGGATTAAAGCTAGTTGCAGCATGTTCTTTAGTTTTTCATCGTGCACCGTATCTTTTATTTGAGATAAACCTCTTAAAGACAGTCAGCAGGGGAAGTGGAGGGATGGATAAGGGATCTGCATAAAGGGGTACTGATTCTTTGAGAATTGGGGTTCATTTTCAACTTCAATTAAAGAAATTTGCATTCTTACTATACTTTTTAGGTACCTATCATATGTGCAGAAGCAGTGATGGAAGGGAATTCCTTTTTGGGGCTTGTTTTAAATCAAAATACTGTTGGGTTGAGGTACCTGTTAAGTAAGTTTAAGGTAACTGTTAAAGCAGGCAGAAGCGATAAAGCGAGCATTTTTGGTGGTCTTGTCAAACTTATGGCAGCTTATCAATTAGCTTTTCTTTATGCTACAAATAAGCAGTACTTGTCATAAGTTGCCCAAAATTATTCAAGGCTACGGTGGGCCTGTCAGCAACTACCTAATATGTAGAATTTTAACAAATCCCTGCAACATCCCCTGAATCCGTCCCTCAAGTTCACTTCTCTCTATAGGGAATATTCTAGCAACAGATTTTGAGACCTTTTCCCAATTGAAATAATAAGTGTTTGACTTAACCTCAATGCCTTATCAGAGCCATTTAATCATCAATATAGAAAGATCGTTTATTGACAACTAAAACATGGATAATCTTGAAATGAAACCTTTCAGACAAATCACTTTAGGAAGTAGGTATATGTTTTTTCTTTCTTTTTTTTCATCAGAGCACCAAAATACGGAGAAACATTTCTTTTTTTACAAAAATAATCAATTGTGATTTTCAATTGAACTTTCCAAATCCTGTGTAAAATTTTCAAAACAAAACTGGGACTTATTTACAATGTATCTGGCTTTGATCAGGTTTGAAAATTCAATGCATTTTCAATTGTATTTCTTAAGTTAATAACTCTTCAGTAAGTATGATTTAAGAATAAACCCTATATTGATCAGTGAAAAGATGCACTTTCAAAAGTCATACATAAATATTTGGTGGTCATTGTTTGTTTTTTCTCTGAAAAACAGTCTTTTCATGACAAAACACTGAATCTAAAACATCAAATAACCGTCCTGCCAATGATAGCTTTAGTTCAGATTTGAAATACAAATATACAGATTAAATAAGTAGTTAGATAGATTGAACTCATCTTCAACAATTGGCCTTAAATTGCCATCAGAACTGATTTGATTTTCTTTGATAATGATATCAATCAAAGGTATTGAACATGCAATATGTTTTGATGGGTCAATCATCGGAATAAATAGTTTACAGAACTCGGCCTGCTAATTACAATAACTAAAGGTTTTCTGAATATTAACAATCAGACCTTTAATCAAGAATTTCTTCACACACACTGCATACAAAACCAAATAAATGGCTTAAATTCTCAAGATCAGTTAGTGTACATGCTATATGTATGTGTCTTTGTGCATGAAATTTTGTTGGTAAATTTTGTGCATAAAATGACTTTGTTTCATTCTATAATCATTAACAAACATTTATCATATGCAAAAGTTATATCAAACCAAGTTCATCTCTGAGATCCACCTCAACTGAATTTAGAATAATTTTAGAGAAAGCGTCAAACTCCTCTTCCTGTTGTGTGAAACCAAACATTGTGGACTGAAAAACCGGTGTAAAATATGCAAATGAACCTCAAGCAATCACGTAAGAAAAATGTGAAAAAATATATATACACAATGCGGTGGCAACACAAATCAACAATAACATCTAAAATGAAAAAGAATAAAATCACATGATTAGCGGTGGCTTTACAATAAAAAGAGAGTGCTGTATTTTATCCAATCACCTTCGTCCTCCTCCTGAAGTGCGAGCTTCATGCTCTTGGATTTACGGAACTGGTATCGGGGCTGGTTGTCGCTCTCGGGCGGGTCCAGGGTGCTTGCCCGCTCCAGCTTGGGCGTCGACGGCTGGGAGTCGACGTGGAAATGCAGCTCCTCAAGTTCCTTCTTAAGGGGGTGGTGAGCACTGGGGTACGACCGCCTGTAATGCTCTGTAAGAAATCCAGAAGTGTTAATCCGGGTCCCAGCGAACGACCGCTTCATCCGGTGTGGTGACATCTGAGGTGGATATCCTGTTATAACAGGATGCACCATTGCACAGCTCATCTTGGAGAATAATGGTTGTCTTCAGATTATTTTTTCTTTGGGTGAAAATAATCCATCCAGCACCCTTGACTGCTGGGGTTGTACTGAAGACAAATCCCTAATTAATCCATCCATAGGGCACCCTTGAGTAAACCCTTAGCAATTCTATACACATTCCCTGGCCCAGGTTGGCAACATAAGACCACTACTCAAAGTGATTATCACACTGACATTTCAATGTATTGAATACAGGGTATATTCATGTTGCCAATTTACCTAATTGCATCAAGGCCAGGTAACATGTATATATAGTGGATCCACAGTAGCTGGATATTCTTGACTGCAATCAAGGTGTGTCCACTGTACAGCAGATGGCCTGGTGGGTTAATTAGTATCAAAACAAATTATCTTACCTGCCCATGGGAATTCTTATTCACTCATGCTCAGAAAGCTCAATTTGGAGTTGTGTGGATCTAGGAATCATTTTGAAATAACTTAAAAGTAGGTCATGAATTCACAAAGTATTTCAAAGAGAGTGGTAGATTAAGTTCTGATCAATATTCCTCCTACAAGATTTTCCTAAAGATATCTTTGCCAGAAAGATATCACCAAAAGGGTAGAGTATGTTTGGGTGCTATAAGCATGAATGGGTTGAAGGGTTCAGGGGTTGTATCTCAGCAGTCAGCTTGTGAGTTAAATCATGGAGGAAGAGCCAGATAGTGGAAGCCAAGAGTGACATCAGAGACAACACCCTATTGGCCACATTCTTGAGCTCTTCTCCTAAGTCTAAGAGTAAATCCACTTATCTTCCCACCCTCACCCAAAGGTGTGAATTAAACCATTACTGCATGTAGCGCCCCCCCCCACCAAAAAAAAGAAATGCCCCCAAATTCCTTGAAATAATATCTTAGTGTCTTTTGTATCCTTCAGAAGTTTTATGGAGGAGAAATACTGATCAGACGCAAACCCAGAACTCTGCTTCAAATATGATGACATGTTTATAAAGTATTTGGGGTAGGTTGATTTTGTTAAAAAAATATTCCAAATATAAAATGTCTGTATTGTTGAGGTGCTACAAGCCTTAACAGAATTAAATATTACACATAACAATGGATAACAATGGATAACAATGGATCATGAATGGAAAAAAGCAATAGGAGATATGTTTAGTACTGGCATAGAGTAAGGTTAGTTAGTGCTGGCATTAGGAATAAAACACACTTCACTTCTAGTAAACAAACCCTTTCCTGTGCAAAATATCCTGTAAAATTATCCTGAAGCTGTGGAATTTTAGTTACTATGTTAAGATTTTCTCAAAAAGCTGCAAAATCTGCTTTAACCCATTCAAGCCCAGAGTGCACAGGTGACCAGACAAATATTTAGATAAGTCATTTGAAATTGAGAAATTAAGAATATAAGCATTGAATTAACAAAAAATTATACAAATTATTAAAAAAAATAGATATCATGTCTTAGGTAACCCTTCCAATGCTAAGGCTACTTTCGTCTAAAGAACAAGAACACAAATATTTTTGAAAAACCTCTAAACCCTGTCATGTTGGTATTCATATAGATAGCCCTCACTTAGTACTCTCAAATGAGTACCCATGTGCCAGGATTTCTGTCATTTTTCTCGTGATTTTTCGCATTATTTTGTATTGGCCAAATTAGCAGCATAAGGGTTAAAAGAAAATTTCAAAAATCTAATTGTCAGGTCACCATGGCAACTTGAGAAAGAACAGGTGCATATTTCACATATTTCCTACCCTGTAGATCACCTACCTGCATACATGCTCTTGTGGACTTGACTAGGCTTGATAAGGTGTTCCGATGTGCGCATGGTTGGGGGAATGTCGGAATAGACATCGGGGTCGTTGATGGTACTGTAGGGGCCGGGTTCGTAGAATGTCGGCGAGGCGGAAGACGCGCGATGGTCATGCTCCTCCCCCTCGCTATCTGATTGGCAGTGATCTCGTGGCATCTCGTATACCGGCTCCGAGTCCTCGGTGCTTTGGCTGTTGCTGGTGCTCCCCTTGGTGGTGATCCCATAGGAGTCGATGCGGCGTGGTGGTTTTGGAAGAACTGCAGGCGGTCTCCGATCGATCCCCCCGCTGTAGTGCCGCTCGTGAGGCTCCAGTCGTATGAGCTCGTGATCGTCGGAGCTGAACGCCGATTCGGTGTCGCCGCGTCTGTCCCAGCACTCTTTGAAGAAAGGCGTGTAAGTTGCTGCTGAAAAGGATAGGGAACTCAGACATCAAGTATGATATACAGAGATCAGCAGCGAGAAAGAAAACAAAGATAGTGGAGTTAAGTTCTACTCACTTATCCTCTTGAAGAAATTGACATATTCAGAGCTTCAGATTAGCATTGGGTTAAGAGCCATTTTCAAAGTTTTTGTGGCTGGCTGTAATTTCATTTTTTGGCAGGGCAAGAACTTTCCGAAAACTAAGAATTCAAATTCTAAATCCAGATCCCTTGGCTTTTTAAAATGGCTCATCATAATTGGAAGATGGAGACAAAGTGTCATCAAGACCACTTTGCTTAAAAACAATCTAAAACACTGAATATTCTGTGCATTCAATTTTTCACAACTAAAATCATAAGAAATAACTCATGAACCTAACATAAACTTAAGCGCATAACAATATTTCCTAATCTAGATAATTACTAAGTGATTTTAAAGAAAGCAACACATACAAACTCCAAATAATCAGTATAATTTGACGATGTAGAAAAATGAATATGAAAGTAAATCAAGAACTAATATAGGAACAGAATGACTTAACGAAAGAAAGAATCGTACCTACAAATTATTTGCTATAATATCAAAATGTTGATAAACTGAATATACTAGTGAATTAAAAACATATATAGGAATAGAATCAATGAAAGTGTGCCCACTCTGGCCCTATGTGCTGTACAGCACTTAAGTCTCACATTGGCCAGCAAACCAATCCTGAGGCTGGGCACCGTAGCCCTAAAGATTTAGTTTCTACATTGTCCACTAAGTGTCGCCCAAGCACTTAGTTTTGACACTGGCCACTAGGCATCACGCCAGCACCTCGTTCTGAGGCTGGCCACCATAGCCCCAAAGACTTGGTTTCAACACTGGCCACTAGGTGTCAATCCAGCCACTAGGTGTTGCCCAATCACTTAGTTTCAACAATGTCCACTAGGTGTCGCCCGCTCCCGCAGCCCTGGACTTACTCTGTTGTTGGAAGTGTGTACTGGTAGTCATGAAGCGAGCACCAAACCTGTCGGCCGCCGCATTCCCCTCGGTGATGAGAACCTGACTGTGTTCGTTGGAGAAGAAGGCGTTGGCTCCTCCACTCTCTGTCGCCGCAATGATCTGTAACGGCGTGCTCATCATGGTCTGGGCAAAGGCACTGGAAAATAAAATTGCGTCAATAAGAATTTAGGTGTAATATAGGTTTTTGAGAAGGAGGTGAAGGGTTTTACGTCATTTTCAACAGCGTAGGAATATTTGGGATTTCAGGTTTTGTTGCTTTTTTTGCAATATTGCAGATAGGTCGTAACTAGCTAGTTCTAAGTGTTGGAGGAAACTGAAGTACCTGGCAAAAACCATCGCCTAACCTTAAGGCACTGAAAAATCAAATAACATCCATAAAAATGTAGGTAAGATATAGGTTCGTGAGAAGGAGGATTAGGATTTTACGTCGCTTTCAATAGCTTAGGTCATATTTGGAGTTTCTGGTTTCATCGCTTTTTGTACCACATTGCAGCAAAGTTGTGACTAGCCAGTTGTGAATGGTGTAGGAAATTGGAGTTCCCGACTAACTGTCTAACCCCAAATCAATGCAACTTCCCCTTTGTCCCGGCTAGGGTTCGAACCCAGGCAGTGGTGAGAGACTGCTTACAGAAAGTGGCATCGCAATGAATATGAAAACTGTGTAAACATTTTACTCACATGAGAGTTGCTAAGGAAGCCTTGCGTTTGGCGGAATAAATTAGTATGTAGCCGTGAAAGAGCTCGTCCTTGAACTGGTTGGCGTCGTGGTAGGAGGAGACGGTGACCTCGACCTTGCGTTTCTGTTCGTCCAGGTAGGTCTCGAGCGTGATGGTCTGGTACTTGTCTATGGTGCCCACGTAGCAGCACTGGTGGCTGAGCAGCGGGCCCAGGGGAAGATCTACACTGTAGTCGTCACCACACATCATGCACATCGCAATCCTGGCAATGAGAGAAAACAGGAAAAATTGGCATTGTAGTTTTGTAGTGTATATTTATTTGCCATATCTTAAAGACATGAAAATATGAGATTCTACACTATAGTGATGCCATATCTTAAAGACATGAACATATGAATATCTACACTGTAGTCGTCACCACACATCATGCACATTGCAATCCTGGCCAAAGAAAACAGGAAAATATTGTTTTATTGTATATGTATTTGCCATATCTTAAAGACATGAACATATGAAGCTCTTCAATGTAGTCGTCCCCACACATCATGCACATCGCAATCCTGTGGAGGAAAGGAAACAGGAAAAATTGGCATTTTAATGTTGTATTGTATATTTATTTGCCATATCTTAAAGACATGAAAATATGAAGATCTACACTGTGGTTGTCACCACACATCATGCACATCGCAATCCTGAGGAGGAGAGACAACAAATAAATATTGGCATTGTAGTGTGGTATTGCATATTTATTTATTCATTTTTCTTTAAGAACACTACCAACAACACTCCCTAAACTATTTTGTAAAATTATTTTCAATTCAAAAGTTATTGTCTAAAGAATTTTAGATCCAGACGACAATTTCTGATTAAACATGAGTATTTGATGCTACTGATCATCACAAAAGGCACCTCCTGACAGGGGTAATTCAGTGCCCGCAGTAACTGCTTATCAGTGGAGTAAGTCAGAGTCCAGTACACAAGTTAGCCACATACGTTGATCCATCTTCTGATCTGCCCATGATATCTTCTATTTATTTCTACAGTGAAACATGTCAATGTGAACACCCCTGAGATGTGAACACCTTCTAATGTGAACACTACTTCCTGGCCGATTTGTATATTTTGGATTATGATAAGACATCTGAGATGCGAGCACCCCCTAATGTGAACATGTTTGCCCTGGCCCCAAGGTGTTCACATCTCTGATGTTTCACTTTACTATGAGTACACAATTTCTTACCGTATGTCAGGTTCGATAGCTTCGGCTATTTGGAAGGGATTGATGAAGCCAGCACGATGCTTGATGCTACTGAGGAGAGAGAACATCGCCGTGGTAACCTGCGTCTGGTGGAATCGCTTGTTCTCTTCAAAATAAGCTTGATTTGGAATGTCAATGAATGGGCACTGTAATCTGGAAAATATAAATAAGAAATGTCAGAGGATATCAATAAAGGATTTAGTCCATGCATCCACTAACATCATAACAACTCATTGCAGAATGAAACAATGCAATGCAAAAATGGAAGTTTGGCCACTGTTTCAAATATTGATAATCTGATACAAGAGAAAGTGGTTCAGCCAAGAATTCTGGGTAACAATGAGAATTCAAGCATTATTAGACTTTTTGTTAATTTTATAGAATTAATTTAATAAATGGTGAACATTCACAGTTTTATATATTGTTAATTTGATAAATCAATTACATGTATACTACTATCTACATGCTTGATATGGCAAATCAACCCTAAAAAGAAAGGTAGTCCCAATGGGATAATAGAGGCTAGTTACATATCAGCAAACGTTCTTTTTGATTTTCCAATATTACTGAGCTGCAAAGGAATAATACAGGTATCATTCAATACTTTGTTTACTTGAAAGTCCACCCCATAAAGAATGGCAGTCCCAGTGAAATGATGAGGGTAGATACATATGACCTAACATTCTTCTTGATTTCCAATATTACTAAGCTGCAAAAGAATAATAAGGGGTGTTACCTATCAGCAAATCCTGTTTTTTCTAAAACCTGTCATGTTGGTATTCATTGGATAGCTCTTACTGAGAACTCTCAGATGAGTATCCATGTGCCAAGGGTTCCGTCATTTTTTTTAGGTTATTGGCATCATTTTGTACTGGCCAAATAAGCCACCAGCAGCATAAGGGTTAAGACTATGATAAGGGGTGTTACCTATCAGCTAACTGCTGTCCCTGTTCGCGTAGAAGCATCAGCCCCTTCTCGGTCTGAGCGTTCTCGAGGGCCAGCATGATGACAATGGGAAGCCCCTGGAAGGGTAGCCGGTCCTCCATCTCCAGATCCGCCAGCAGCGTCTTCTCTAAGCTGTCCCGGATATACTCAAACGACTCTTGTGTCGAATACACACAGAAACAACCTGAAACATAGTGGAGGAGATTACAATAAGCATTCTGCTGTCTCGGATATATTCAAACGACTCTTGTGTCGAATACACACAGAAACAACCTGAAACAGTGGAGAAGATTACAATAAGCATTGAGCTGTCCTGGATATACTCAAGCGACTCTTGTGTCGAATACACACAGAAACAACCTGAAACATAGTGGAGAAGATTACAATAAGCATTGAGCTGTCCTGGATATACTCAAGCGACTCTTGTGTCGAATACACACAGAAACAACCTGAAACAGTGGAGAAGATTACAATAAGCATTGAGCTGTCCTGGATATACTCAAGCGACTCTTGTGTCGAATACACACAGAAACAACCTGAAAAATCATACACAAGATCTTGAGAGAAATAGAGTGAGAAGATTATAATAAGCATTCTACAAGCTGTCTCGGATATACTCAAACGACTCTTGTGTCGAATACACACAGAAACAACCTGATATATCATACATAAGATAAAAAGAAGAATCAGGATTTCAATTTTATCTTTCAAAATATGAATTCAAATAAGTTCATCAAACACTGACAGTAGTAACATTGTAATACAATCACAATACACATGTTATGGGAAAGATGCTAAACCAAATGACATTTTCATCATCATTAACCCATTCACACTTAGAGTTTCTCTAGAAAGTGTCGTCTGCTACTCTCATACTTTTGAAAATATCTTTTGAATAAAGCAAAAATTCACAAAATATTTGAAGTAGAGTTCTTGTCTGGCTTGTGATCAACACTTTTCCTTCAAATGTTTTCAATAAAATGTGTTTGTAAGTGAAATATTTCAAAAATCGTCAGGCCTCTTTTGGCTGCTCTGAGTGTTAATGGGTTAAATGTACTGGAAGTTGTGGTAAGACAATATTTGATTTAATGTTTTACTCACCATGTGGTAGAAAGTCTGGTGTCCTGAATGAGTTGGAGGGTAGGCTAACATCGCCATCTATTGGCCGATAGTCTAGATTGTATATTGCACCTTCACTTGTGTAGTCGTCATCTATACACTGAGACTGAAATGTATAACAATGTTCACATATTGATAACTGCTGGAAAATGTATATTGCATCTTCAATTGTGTAGTCATCATCTATACATCGAGACTGAACGTACAATAATGTACACAACGATAACTGCTAGATAATTTGCTAATAAAATGTACAACCAACCTACACAAGTTGTACACACACACAACCCAGGAGAAAGCAATTAACATAAACTTGGGAAAATAAAATAGAGGTTTTCATTTGTACTCAGATGGTAGAAATCAATTTTAGCAGCCTTTGAAAATTGTTGTAGTTATGAAAGTATTCTACTTTATGAAATTATATGTTTGTCACTAGTCACTTTAATCTCCCACAATATTGATAGAAAGCAGCACAATGAAAATAGGTTATATGGTTCTAAGGAAAAAATTCTAATGTATGTATTACAATAAAACTGATAGAGAGAAAGTTGTATCAATAAAATGAAAATATTTTTCTCAGTTAGGATTAAATGAAATCACTTCAAACTTTCAATGAAGAAAATCAATTTAGTTTGAAGCCTTTAGGAAATGTTGCCAGATACATTTGTGGCATCACCTGAAGATTTTCCAAGAATTTCATACATACCCTGATTTCTAGGACCATCTCATCGGCGAGGCCGTAGTTTCCTAGAATGACGAGATTAACGCGACTGTCTTCGGTATCTAGTTGCCATTGGCTCTGCCGATGCCATGACTGCGGTCTGTGAAAAATAAAGAAGTAATACTAATTAGAGATACACATAACCTACAGTAAATTCTCTGTAATTTGGGACACTTTTTAATAATTAAGATTTTTATGGGTGGCCCTATTTTTCTGAAAATACTGACAAAGCAGAGTAACAGTGGCCTTGATTTCCCTTATATTTCCCTTAACAGCAACCAGCGATATATCTAGGGTGGCCCAGAAATCCCAATAATTATATTCCACAATAATTATGGTCGCCAAAATTCTTAGGGTGGTCCAAATTTCCAAGAATTAACAGTACTCTGTACTAATATTTTTTTTCCTAAAATGTGTCTTAACCCTTTAATCTTGGCCAGTGGAGGAATCTATTAGATAAGTTTTCTCTTATGATGAGATACTGTATACCAAGTTGATATTGCAGCACTAATGCATACTTTGCAAAACAATTTTTTTTAGGCCTTAACCCTTATGCTGCTGGTTGCTAATTTAGCCAAAACAAAATGACGCAAAAATTATGAAAAATTACCGAAACCCTGGCAAATGGGTACTCATCTGAGAGTGCTCAGCGAGAGCTTTCCAATGAATACCAACATGGCAGGGTTTAGAAGGTTTTCAAAAATCTTTTCGTCCTTTTTGGTTCTGCCAGAGATATCAATTATCTAGGTAATTGATCTCTTTGGTTCTGCCGATAGCCCACTACATACCTGTGTGCCCTGGTGGACAGTGATCTTTGTATGAGGTGTTCCATGCAGTGGTCGCGGAACGGACATCTCTCTCGAGACGGACACTGTATGAAGCCAAGATGATTTAGAATCATCACTTTTCTATCTTCTTCTAGTTTCCCAAGTGCTTTGTATCTAAAACAGAAATCAAGATCAGTTATATCTGTTTACACATTATCTGACACAGATGGAAATATCTTATCAATATTTAGCAATATTTTGAGAATATTTGATTTATTTTGTTCGTCCTAGGTTTAACAATACTCTTCAATTTTTAGAAACATTATTATAAGCTATTATAAGTTATGTAATTTGATTTAGAAGGAGTGACTTCTAACATCCATTTCTATGAAACATTTTAATGCTTCCCTTGTGGATTTATCCAATCCTCTTCAAATACTTTAATGATGTAATTGGTGATTTTTTATTTGACTCAAAATGTTTAAAAGATTAACTTTTAAGTCCATTTCTGAAAATTAATATCTTCAAAACATGCTATTTTCAAGACTTAATTATTTATACTTGTGTGAAAAGTTGCATGTAAGATGCTTTTAGAATGGAAATAGTATTATCCTTTTCAAATGCAAAATTTCATTTCAAATTATGTCTAATTGTAATTATGTCAAATGCAAAGATTCAATTATGTCTAAGAGATAACTTTTTCAAATGCGTAGTTCCAATTATATCTAAGAGATAACTTTTACAAATGCAAAGTTGCAATATGTCTAAGAGATAATCTTTTAAAATTCAAAATGTTAATCATATCCAATTGATAGGAGTCAACACAATAAATACCTTGGTTGTTCCTTAATTATATCATTAATTTCCTGTAAATCCTCCGTGGTAATTGTCCCATGAGGATCGAACCTCGCAAAAACATCCGCATGCTCTAGGAGCATTTCTACAAAATCTCTTTTGGCACGATCACGGATTTCTTTCTGGTGTTGGTCAAACACTTCCTGTTTTTCATTGTCTGAGAGCACACTGTAGCACTCCCGGCCGAGGAAGAAGATTGAGACTTCCGATAACTGTTTTCCTGGGGTGACATGAACGTTATCCTCTAGTAATTGTTTGAACTGCTTTCTCATCCTAAAAATTAGAGAAGAAAAATATGAAATACACACAGAAACTAAAAGAAAATTGCCATTATGTGTAGGTAGATAAATGGTCAATTATAATAATAATGGCGAATCTTGTTGGATACACGATACTCAGCCATTTTTGACAGCAAGAGAAAGGCTGAAACATCAAAAGCTGACTGGTCAAACACCAATATTAACCAATTCATGACCACATAATTTGACACAAATTTGAATATCTTAACCCTTCCATTGCTGAGACTATTTTTTGTCCAAAGCACAAGGACGCAATGATTTTTGAAAATCATCTAAACCCTCTCATGTTGTTAGCTCTCGCTGCGTACTCTCAGATGAGTACTCATATGCCAGGGTTTTAGCGATTTTTCAGTTTTAGGCATCATTATGTATTGATCAATTTAGTTACCAGCAGCATAAGGATTAATGATGCACTCCAAGATTTGAGAAGTTCCTAGTGAAACATCAAAAGCCAACTGGTCCAACACTAATATTAACCAATTCATATAGCTATGAAAATTCCAATAAAATTACCACAATAAGACTAACATAGATTAACATAAATTATTTGACAAAAATTTGAATATTTTATTATTTGACATAAATTTGAATATCTTAATATCTAGACGAATAAAAATACTTACTCTAGTCGTTTTTGTTCTGCCTGTAGTGCGTTGACATGGTTACGGAAGAGAGTCTCTGCCTCGGCACTAGTCAGGAGGTCAAATGGAATTCTTTGATCGTTACCGTCTACATATTCGCTATCTTTCCACCCTATCTCGTCGGGGATTTCAATAAAGTATGTGTCAAAGTCTTCGTGCCGCCGAAGGTATCTTATACAACTTGGCCAGCTCCTGGAAAAATGAAAATATAACCTTGCGTGCAAATAATAATGATCTGTAAAGTAAAGAAATATCAACTACATTGAAAACTCTATAAGGTTTTGCTGAAAAATGAAAATATAACCTTACATGCAAATAATAATGATCTGTAAAGTAAACTACATTGAAAAACTCCATAAGGTTTTGCTGATCATTTAAAGGATCTAACGAAAAACGTAAATAATATGAAAAAACAATGTATACAAGGATCTGATGTCCAAATAATGATCTGTAAAGCAAAGAAATATAAATTACATTGAAAAACTCCATAAGGTTTTGCTAATCATTGAAAGGATCTTACGAAAAATGAAAATAATATGCAAAATCAAAAAAAGTAACTTTGCATGCAAAGGAAAAATAATCAACTGTAAGTTGAAAAATACCATCTGCTTCGAAAAACTTCATCAATAGGTTATTTGTTAGCAAACGGATCATATGATAATGAAAATCCAATAAAAATTGAAAAATAAATTTGAATAAACTGCAATAAAATACTTCATCAAATATCTTGTCTGAAGGATCATTCATCCTTTTCTCTTTTTCTCAACTGGCTGAGAATTTTAATATATAGAAAATTAAGTTCTTGTAACTTTGTATAGGAAATAGACAAAAACACAGATTGGATTTAAAAAAATGATCTGGTCCTATTTACATCATGGTCTAAAACATGAAAATATCTTACTAACAAAGAAATATTCACACATATATTTGACTTGAAGATGCTATTCCAGTTATGTTTAACCTTTTATAAATACATTTAAATATCATTCTATATGATGAATTATGTTCAAAGTTGTCGGACAATATTTGCACTTTGAATGCATTGAGGGCCTCAGGGAACTCCTTACCATTCAACTGAGTCACCCTCTTTAATTAAAGATTATCATTATTATTATCATTATTATTATTATTGTTATTATTATTATTATTATTATTATTATTATTATTATTATTACTATTATTATTACTATAATTATTACTATTATTATTACTATTATTATTATTATTATTATTATTATTATTATTATTATTATTATTACTATTATTATTATTATTATTATTATTATCATTATCATTATCATTATTATCATTATCATTGTCATCATCATTGTTATGACCAATCACTTTCATACCTGTCTGCAATCGTCGTCATGTCCGGTAACAAGTCATGAAAGACGTTCTTCAAGCTATCTAAGCACAATTGTTCTCTGCGGTTAACGTGGTCATTCCGCAGTTGCCGCACATACCGCCGGAAAAGTTTCTTGGCGGAATCCGTGCCAAATAAGTCCACGTAGTGATTGAAATCGGCATTTTGTTGAAAAATCCTATAGTATCCCATCCACACCGACCTATGATCGGTGACCTGCGAGCGAATTAAATGCTGATAAGCGTCCGTCGCGACATCTAGCACCTCCTTTCTCGCTCGTGCTGCTTCACCAAATGGCACAATTCGAGTCCGACCCTTGAAGTTTTTATCGATTAGATGGGCTAGGGTAATAAATGCTAATTCTACGTTGATGTTTTCGTGGGAGGAGCACTCCACGATTGGAATACTCCCTTTGAATTCTCGCCGGCCCACAAGTTTTTCGGCCTCCTTCAAGTAATGATCGTTGGCTTCGTCGTTTTTGGTTGTGACGAGTACGATGGGTTTTTTCGTCTTCATAAGGTTGTTGAGGATGTGGGCGGTATAGTCTACTTGTCGTTCGATTGGTCGCTGTTGGACCATACTCACGTCGAAGCAGCATATAAAGCCATCTATTGATAATTTTCCATCAGGTAAAATCTTCTGGTCAAATTCATGCTCCAATCCTGAAACAGGGAAGTCATTATCATTTTTATACATTTCAAATACGTACAAACATTTTTAAATTTGCGGCCTAGCTCAATGGAAAAATGTTTTCTGGATACTTTGATGATAGTGAAATTACTCATCAATGAAGGAAAATTTTGACAATTACTTGAAGGAGAGTTGTCAAATAGGTTCAGGAGATCATTTCTCCTTTAAATATTTTCCAACAATATTCTTAAGAGAGATATCATCAATTTGTTAAGGGTATTTTGTAGATGCGGCAGAAAGGACGAATGCGTTAAGTACCCATGGAAGACTTATATCAGGATCCGATACTAGTAATAACCAAATACTTACATTCCTCTGGTAGAGCTAGTAGCACCTTAAATCTACTGTGTATTTACTTACTGAAATAAGGCATTATATCTTTTACAATGTCACAGGATTTATATTGGCGTGAAATAAATTCAATTTCATGTTTGATAATGACATTTTACTAAATTACTCCTTTAGTATTTTGGTTGTCCTAAGAGATAATCTTTTGGGGTTTGCGTGTCCAAATGAAGCCCAGACACCCTGCTGGCTAAGACTATGCTTAAAAGTCTGGGCTAGTGCCATAATCTTAGCCAGCAGGGCATCTGGGTGTAATTTGGACACCCAACCCTCAAAAACCACCCTTCAGGACACCTAGTTTTTTTGCGAGGAATTTCTTGAAATGTCAATTTCAAGAATTTAATTGTTTTATTTTTCAACTCAATATAATTCCCATGACATTGTATAATGGATATTATACCTTGTTTAGATAACAAAATAAATGTTCATGGTTGTAATCAGAGTATATTAGGGTTTCCCTTGAAAAATTGGACGCCCCCAACATTTAACAATTGCCAATTTTGGGCACCCAGTTTCTAAATCATGGCCAAGACCCTGGCTAGTGCTATTGTTGGACCCTGTGAGTATACAAATGGCTGCCTGTGTATGAGCTCCCCCTTCCCCCATCTGGTAATACTTAGGTATAATTAACCACAACTCAAACAAAGTCTAGTTCAAGCGACTGCTGAGCACTGCTATGTTGGCGGTGCTTATGATTATCCCTTTCAAGCCTGACCTTCCCTTTCAAAATTGTTGTCTGACTTATTTTACTTTTGAAAATATCTTTGGAATTCATCCTAACTTCACAATCTATTTGGTAAGGAATTGTGTGTTTGGTTCAAATCTATATTTCCCCTCCAATCTTTTTGGAAAATTGCTGGGCAATTTGGACAGAGCACAAATGAGGTTATCAGTTTATAACAACCCTCATCAATTTTGCAAGCTCAATGCAAAAAAAAAAACACATAAATATCTATGTATTCACCAAATAACATAACTGTGGCTTATATGTGAAATTAAAATCAGCTGCTCTGGCCTTGAGACTGGGGGCCCAAGTAAAAAAAAACTCATCAATATTGTCCAACCCTGTAGAACCGTAAATTCTCAGTAATTCCAGACACTTTTTTAATAATTACAGTTTTTATGGGTTCAGGGTGGCCCATGTTTTTTGAAAATACCTTGATGGTGTATCAGCAAGATTTACAGCTAGTTCCATATTTTGTGAAATGGCAACAAGATATAGATCGAGGGTTGCCCAGATTTCCCATTGTTTTGCAAAATAATTATAGTGGCCCAAATTACTAGGGTGGTCTAAATTTCCGAGAATTTACGGTAGCAGGACTGATGAGAGAAGAGTCACATTCTATGATAACCTACTCAGAGTCAGTGGCAAAATAATTATAGTGGCCCAAATTACTAGGGTGGTCTAAATTTCCGAGAATTTACGGTAGCAGGACTGATGGGAGAGAAGAGTCACATTTTATGATAACCTACTCAGTATCAGTGAGAGAAAAAACTTTTGAACTTAGTGAATGTAGAATGGAGGACCAAAGGGCAGTTACGTGTAGTTTTTATTTTATTATAATTACTAATATATATTTTGACTGAATCTGTGATACTATTTACAATTTTATGGCTATTTGTGGCAACTGAGTTCTCACTCATTAAGATAAATACTGATAATTAAGGCTGTCATTGATATGATGACAGTGAAGACAGGTATGGGACGGCTATGAGTTCATTGTTGATTTCTTTTTGTTACTTAAAATCAAATTAAATGTGATTTTTATTTCAATATTCAACATCTGAAAATATTTTGATTCCATATACATCAATACAATCTGATTCAATGACATAGCTACTGATGATTTTCACTTTTAGCTAAATGTCAAAAGGTCAATGGTAGAGATCATGAGTTGACACTGTTGCTATAGTAACCTCTTGATATCATATGTGAATAATCTTTCAGGACAGGTTTATATGACATATTACAAATCAAGTTCGACTTGGAATTTGACGCTAAATTGTGAGTGAAAATCAAAGATGAAAGTGATGAACTTTACCCAATCCGATTACTGACTGTGACTGATGTTCACACTAAACCAACCCACAAATAACATGGGCTTCAATCAATAATACACAAAACCAGCATTTATCATTCTGTACCATCTCAGAAAACAAATTACAGATTTATGTGAATGAGCTAAGAACAGAATTTTGAATTGTGCTGTTTAGGCCTAAAAAAAAGTTTATTTCCTGTAACGGTCTGAAAAAACTAGGGTAGATAAGTGGGAAAAATGTTGTTATTTTAAATTTACCTTCTCTTTCAAAAGTGTGTGTTTTATGCATGTTTCATGTTTATTGGGAGTTGGAAGGGAAAGATAACTTTAGGGAAGGGATTTTTTGGAGTAAGAACTTGTTAGGGTAGGGTCACAGGAAACGAGCAACTGTTTTAAGGCCTTACCTCCACTTTTCCTGTTATATCTAGACTTAGTCCTGGCTAGCCAGTTGTAATCGGCCAAGGGAAGCAAAATGAATAAGGACTGATTTAAAACACACTTACCTAATTGGTTTTTACATATGTACATCAGTTTTTCTGCAGATTGAATCTTGGTGGCAGCACATCGCTTAAAGTACGGCTCTGTTTTTCCACTTTTGAAGGGCAAAAACGAAGAGTCATCGATAAATTCAGTCTGTTCCACGACATGAAACGTGAAGTCCATACCCTCGTCCGTCGTCTTGGTGACCTCACCCCAGTAGAGGAAGTGGTCATTGTTGACCACCCTGCCACTGAAGTCACTCTGACTGAGAACGGAGATGTGATCGGTGTAGTAGTTGTCCGCCAGGGGGCGCATGAAGCGGTTGCACAGACACGACTTGCCGACCCCTACTACACCTTTATCCTTCTCCGTCCCAGACAGACTGACGACAGAGACATTCAGGCAGCGGTTTTCGGCTTTTTTCGCCATCGTGAACCACGTCCACCACTGCCGCTGCTTCGAGTCTCTCCAGCAGGCCGATCGTCAAGTGAGCCAGGCTCACAGGAATTGTCCGAACCCTGCGTTTGTCGGTGGCATTTTAGCCCACCCTGAAGGAAACTTGTGCGATATTTTCCGAGTTGCTCACAGCCGACTGGTGCTGCCATCTACCCGTCATGTTGGGAAGCGTTGTCATATGTAGTTTAAAATAAGCAGAATTGGAAGAGAAGGGATTTTGCTGGGCTCACAGTAGAATCAATCCATAGTGGTATCTGGAAAGGAGAGAAAAAAAAGCATAAGTATAATCATAACTATAGAAATAATTATATCAGTGGAAATTGAAATCATTCAATGCAAACATACCAAAGCATGACCAAATTATAAAGGAAAGGTTCCATCATACAAAAATGACTAAACGCAAAATGCCCTCTCAACCTTAAGGAAGCCCTTTTTTCAGATTTGGAACTAGTGGTCTGAAGCAACTGCTGCCCAATTCTAGTCACCATACTAGGCCTGAAGTTATGAATTCATTTGTTGCATGTGAGAAAGTTCCCAATGACCTGGGGATGGTCAGTGACTTTCCTTTAATAACCTCCACTGTTAGCAATTGGCAAGTTACCATGAAATGGCAAAATATTGACCCTTATGTTGAAGGTGGCTAATTTGGCCAATACAAAATGGTGCAAAAAAATCTGAAAAATGATTGAAACCCTGGTACATGGGTACTCATCTAAGAGTATTCAATGAGAGCTTACCAATGAATACCAACATGATAGGGCTTAGGTGGTTTACAAAAATCTCTGCATGCTTGGGCTTTGGACGAAGGTAGCCTCATTGCATTTTGTCCAGCAATGAGTCTACTATGTCTATCAGATGACCCATAACAGCTTAAAATATTTGTCCAGAAAAAAATAACGAGCCAAATATAAATCTGAGACGCTAGGAAGCCTAGTAAAAACAAGTACCACTTTTTAAGATTCTCCTATTGTTTGCATTGTAAACAACACTGGGCGCTGAAACATGCAATATCATACATACGCAAACAGTTCTAAAACGAAGTGATACTCTACTCGGTACAGTACTGCAGAGTACATGACATATATAAGCTCAGGAATGTTCAGCCAAAAAAGTGTTTCCTGTTACAAACTGATTTTACAAACTCTTTTTAAAGTCAAGTAAGTAAGTCCAAGTTTTCTATGTCATCCTCGAAAAAAAAAATTCAGGAAAGTTCATGTCTGACAATGCATGGGTAAACATGAAAAAAAATTCCATTTAAGTTTCTAAACAAGGAGAGAAAACCATGGAGAAGAAGCTAATTGCAATATCTTAAATACACCTGTAGATATCAGGAACAGTTCATTAGATGCTCATCTCAAGATCAGGGCATCATCATCATCATCATCATCATCATCTTCATCATCCTCAACATCTTCATCATCATCATCCTCATCATCATCATCAACATCTTCATCATCATCATCTTCTTCATCATCATCATCATCATCATCAACACCATCATCATCATCAACACCATCATCATCATCACCATCATCACCATCATCAACATCACCGCCATCATCATCATCATCATCATCATCATCATCATCATCATCATCATCTTCATCATCCTCATCATCAACATCTTCATCATCATCATCTTCTTCATCAACACCATCATCATCATCAACACCATCATCATCATCACTTCCTCATCATCATCATCAACATCACCGCCATCATCATCTCATCATCAGCATTATCACCATTAACTATACTATCATCTGTTGAGAGCATCATTATCATCATCATCATCATTATCATCATCACCATCATCACCAATATCATCATCATCGTCATCATCACCACCATCATCATCACCACCACCATCATCCTGACTGTATGTACTTTGGTAATGCACTTCTGATCACAGGATATTCCACAAAAACATATGAAGAAATTACGCCAATCCGATTCCCAATCAACAAATCTTTCCAAGTATTGTGAATATATTCTATACTTGTAATTTTTTGTCAAAAGCGCCATCGACCACATGTAGTACTTTTAACAATTCCTATGTATGGCTGGGTTAACAGATAGCCACAGTGGGAATAAGGTCAAAACAAACAAAATACATCAGGGTGTAACAAAATATTAAAGATGGTCTGTTTCAGACACCCAGTTTGATAATCTCGGCATAAACAAAATATTTGTGAATACATTGTGTCCTATCTAAAAGTAAGACAACCAAAATATCAATAAATGTCCATTTTGGTCAGCCAAATTGCCTAACCTAGACAAAAAATGTGAACAAGATAAGTCAAGATACCCAAGACTAGACAGACACCCCGTTTCAAATTCCTTGTAATGCCCCTGGCCTAGACAAAATAATGTGTAGAAATGATCGCAAAAATTTTAAATATTGAATATTCTGGACACCCAGATTTGAAATTCTGCAGTTCCCCTGGCCTAGACGAAATAGTGTGAAAAATTTATACAAAATATTTCAAATATTGTCCATTCTGGACACCCAGATTGGAGATTCTGCTGCTTCCCTACTGGCGTAGAGGAAGTAGTGTGGTGTGTTTTGGCGAGCATGGGGAGGAGGAGCAGGTTTGTGTTACATGTTGACATGGTTGACACCTGTCTCCTGACATCCACAGCTGTTAGTGATCCCAGACCCAAACTGACCCACTTCCCTTCCTCCCTCCCTCCCTCCTGGAGCCACTGAACCCAACAGCTACATGTAGTACCGCTGCTGGCCAGACACTACAATCCCCATATACCTACACAGGACATGAAGTATCTACCATAAATTCTCGGTAATTTGGGACAATTTTAAATTATTGTTATTTTTTTGGTTTGAGGTTAGCCCATGTTTTCTGGAAATACCGACAAAGCACAGCAGAGTAATAGTGTCCCTAGTTATTTCGTGAAATGGCAACCGATGGTAGGTGAAGGGTGGCCTAGATTTCTCAACAATTATTTTGTAAAGTAATTGTAGTGGCCCAAATTCATAGGGTGGTCAATATATCTGAGAACATATGGTAGTATGTATAGTTATACAGCCACTGAACCTAACAGCTTATACTGCTGCCAGACAGACACCATATCCACCACCACTATCCCAATATACCCACACAGGACATGAAATATCAAGTCCTGTCGCTGTACATTACAGTGATACAGCCACTGAACCTAACAGCTAGTATCGCTGCTAGGCAGACACCATATCCACAACCACTATCCCCATATACCTACACAGGACATGAAATATCAGGTCCTTATAGTTATACAGCCTCTGAACCTAACAGCTAGTACCACTGCCAGACGGAGACCATATCCCCATATACCTACCGTATATCTGGTTATTTTGGCTGTGTGAAATTTTGGCTCTTTTGGGCCAAAACGGGGGTAAGGAAATTATGGCTCATATTAATTTTGGCTCTCCCAGGGTCTGAGCCAAAATTACCTTACTTTTGAAATTATCTTACTACCTAAAATGACAAAATGTCTGTCGCTGCATAGCATGTATTCTAGTTCAATCTGTTAAAGGTAACTCTGTACAGAAATAGTTTTGTTTAAATTACAATTTGATTGGGGTAGGCTTGATGAGTTCTCACTGTGTAAAATGCACTTATTACGTATGCAATGGGAGTACCTGATCAAGTAGTTAACTTGTAATTGAGTTTACCATGGTGAATAGAACTCAGGAGGTGCGTAGTGGCACCCCTTGTAATTACAAACAAAGGGATTTTGCAAGGGAGTATGATCAAAAGACAACTGTACATGTGTTTTATAAACAAACTATACATAACATGCTGCTGAGATTTTTGATTGTAATCATGAAGCATGCCACTTAGGCCAGTGATTACCTCACATTACATGGCATGCAGTGACTGACATCTGGTGTCCACACTAGAAACTAAGCTCAACACAACCTGAGCTCAGGGTTGAAGTCGGGGTGTTCAAGGTATGCATTCTTGGCTTTTATTAATTTTGGCTCTTTAAGATGGAGAGCCAAAATAGGCCAAAATTAGATTACCTCCAAAAAACCCAGATATACGGTACACAGGATATGAAATATCAAGTCATGTCG
Source organism: Maea johnstoni (assembly GCA_963942565.1). Taxonomy (NCBI): domain Eukaryota; kingdom Metazoa; phylum Annelida; class Polychaeta; order Spionida; family Magelonidae; genus Maea; species Maea johnstoni. The sequence continues at coordinate 7,055,874 of OZ012693.1, forward strand.
TTATACCTTATAGTTATACCACTCCTGAACCCAACAGTCAGACATACATCATACCCACAACCACAGTCAGCAGGGCTCGACGCTAAGGGTGAACCTATGGCCCCAGGCCAGTAAAAATTCCCAAAAGCAGCTTCGGGCCAGTAAAAAAATACCTCAACTGGTCCTTCAAAGCTAGTAAACATTTGGAGACATTGTTGTTAAAAGGTTTCCCCCCTGAGAATGTCCCCAATTGTTTTTGAAATAAATGAAGATAAGATTTATAAAGTTAAATGTTGTGGTGAATCTTATGCAATGTTCTTTCTTGTTATGTTAAAGAAAAATGTAGGACCAGTAAACCTTTTGCAGGACCAGTAGATGCTAGATGTTACTAGTCCTACAGGGCCAGTATCATTTTGAGTTAGCGTTGAGCCTGGTCAGTCTTTCACCATATCTCCTAACTAGATATACCAGAGACTAGCATTGTCATTGATATTATTTGATATCCTGGATTGCAAATTGATGGCTATAAATAATATCCAATATACTATACAGAATCATAGAACCTAATGACACTTGCCATCAAGGCGATCTCCAGGTATGAAAGGGTTAAAATAAAGGGAGGGGGGTAGCTGTGATTGGATAAGGAAGGAATGTGGGATGACAGACTAAACAAGAGATCTCCAGGTATGAAAGGGTTAAAATAAAGGGGGGGGGGGGGGTAGCTGTGATTGGATAAGGGAGGAATGTGGGATGACAGACTAAACCAGAGATCTCCAGGTATGAAAGGGTTAAAATAAAGGGGGGGGGGGGTAGTTGTGATTGGATAAGGAAGGTATGTGGGATGACAGACTAAACCAGAGATCTCCAGGTATGAAAGGGTTAAAATAAAGGGGGGGGGGGTAGTTGTGATTGGATAAGGAAGGAATGTGGGATGACAGACTAAACAAGAGATCTCCAGGTATGAAAGGGTTAAAATAAAGGGGGGGGGGGGGGTAGCTGTGATTGGATAAGGAAGGTATGTGGGATGACAGACTAAACCAGAGATCTCCAGGTATGAAAGGGTTAAAATAAAGGGGGGGGGGGGTAGTTGTGATTGGATAAGGAAGGAATGTGGGATGACAGACTAAACAAGAGATCTCCAGGTATGAAAGGGTTAAAATAAAGGGGGGGGGGGGGAAGTTGAGATTGGATAAGGGAGGAATGTGGGATGACAGACTAAACCCTTCAGCAAACACACTAGTATCAATGAGATCAACAACAACAGCTCCTCCCGCCTTGCTCTTTGATAGCACTCAGGGTCCGGCGAGATACGTAGAGAGATATGCGAGAGATATGCCGTGTAAGAGATATGCGGGATATAGATTACACAGTACAAATAAATGAGGTACTGCAAACATCAATACAGTGGCGCCCTCGGACTCGCAATCCTATCAGCATGCAATGCAGGGGTCAAGCTTATGAGGCCAAATAGTTCAGTATACTGCAACCATGGTCCAAATAAGAAATTTTGGTTTTCGTCACCTTTTCTGCCATATTGCGGCTAAGTCGACATAGTTGACCATATGTGACAAACACAAGTACAAATAAATGAGGTACTGCAAACATCAATACAGTGGCGCCCTACGACTCACAAATCCTCTCAGCACCCAATGCTGGGGTCAAGCTTCTGTGGCCAAATAATTCAGTATACTGCACTAATGGTCCAAAGTTGACCATACGTGACAGACACAAGGACGGGTCATACAGATATATAGATAATATAGATGTACATGCACTCTATGGAGTATGGTTCACAATTGATTGTATATGAAAGACACAAGGACAGGTCATATAGGTGTGGGTACATGTCTTAAAATTCACATTCAGCCCTTCACATTTTCAAGAAGAAATGCCTATATCATAGGCTGAGGTTTGATTGGATACCACTAACCGTTTTATTTTTATCATCATCATCATCATCATCGTCATCATCCTCATCATCATCATCACCATCATCATCATCATCATCATCATCATGACAACCATTACCATCACTATTATCCCAATAACCATCATCATTGTCTTTATCATCACCATTCAACATATCTATCAGAAGCATCATCTACATCATCACCATTAACTATACTATCAACTGTTGACATTATCATCATCCTAATCATCATCATCTTAATTGTCCCCATTCCATTCATCGTATTTATATATAGAGCCCCACCTCCATCATTATCCTTAAACATACATACTATTAATATCATCATTACCATCAACATCATCATCATCATCATCATCATCATCATCATCATCATCATCATCATCATCATCATCATCACGTTTATCATTTTCATCATTTTTTATCATGAATTACAGTTACAGCATCGTAACAAATACAGCATCAGTAGAAAAAAATGTCAATTAGAGAAACTACAGTCTCAGCCCTAGAAGCAGTGGTAGATGCAGCAACAATAGAGACAAACAGTAATTAAGTA
>OZ012693.1:7058535-7073535 GCA_963942565.1 Maea johnstoni
AACGATTTCGCTCTTTTTTTAAAAATTAAACAGTAAAACACTTCTTTCCAAAAGAAAACAGTAAAACATTAATAACTTTAAGATACAGTCTAGATGAAATATAGATGTGACTCTGGAAGGCTTATTGAACAACCTTGTCACATGGGCCATCAGGATACACTTGAGTGTGTAAGCATCCGTGAAAATAGCTACAGTGTACACAAAGTGTTTTTCAAGAGACACTTGTAAATAGGCAAGTACACAAATTAAAGTATTTAGGCAGGACTAGACCAAATAGCTTAGAATGCTATGTAACTTAAATATAAAGCCCCCCCCCCCCCCCCCCCCCCCATTTAACCTCAGCAGTGGTATTTATATGGTGAGTGTAGACCAAATAGCATAGAATGCTATGTAACTTAAATATAAGTTAAAGCCCCCTATTTAATCTCAGCATTGGCATATATATGCTGAGTTCTATATCCAATGTGGATTTAGGGTAGTTAATGGAGTGGGTAAGATTTTGCAGTTTCCTGCCTAGGATGCAGGCTCGAATCACCACCGATGTTTTGGGAAATAGTAGTGCCTCCTATCTGCCAGGAACGCCATTTTCATGATCTTGCCCGGGAGGTCTATTGGTCAGAATCACCACTGACCACTCTAGCATAAAGCAGCACCATCTAAATGCAAGAGATGTCACTATCAGATATTAGCCTAAAAGGCAGGCTAGAATCATCACTGGCAGCTCCATCTATCTGCAAGAGGAGTCACTTTCAGATTCTAGCCTTAGTAGCCTAGATGACAGGCTAGAATCACCAATGACCACCGGGGTATAAAGCAGTGCCATCTATCTGCAAGAGATGTCACTATCAGATTTGTGCCTAGAAGGTAGGCTAGAATCTCCAATGACCACCCATAAAAGCAGTGCCATCTTTCTGCAAGAGATGTCACTATCAGATTTGTGCCTAGAAGGCAGGCTCGAATCTCCAATGACCACCCATAAAAGCAGTGCCATCTATCTGCAAGAGATGTCACTATCAGATTTGTGCCTAGAAGGTAGGCTAGAATCTCCAATGACCACCTGTAAAAGCAGTGCCATCTATCTGCAAGAGATGTCACTATCAGATTTGTGCCTAGAAGGTAGGCTAGAATCTCCAATGAACACCCATAAAAGCAGTGCCATCTTTCTGCAAGAGATGTCACTATCAGATTTGTGCCTAGAAGGCAGGCTAGAATCTCCAATGACCACCCGTAAAAGCAGTGCCATCTATCTGCAAGAGATGTCACTATCAGATTTGTGCCTAGAAGGTATGCTAGAATCTCCAATGACCACCCATAAAAGCAGTGCCATCTATCTGAAAAGGACGTCATTTTCAGATACTGACCTGGGAGGCAGGTTAGAATTACTTCTGATAACACTAGCACATGGCATCGCCATCTACCGGCAAAAAAATGTCATTTTCAGATTTGTGCCCACTCTAGCTTACTGCAGTGCCATCTATCAGCCAGGGATGTCATTTTCAGGTTCCTGCCTTGGAGGCAACCTATCCTAACATCAGCAGCTGTGGTCTCGGCCTTATCAGCATTTACAGTACAAGTTTTGATCCACAGGATACAAGCTAGACATGGCTTGTCAATATGTGTATATTAAGCCTGGTAGTAACGCTATGTAATAGACTTAAAATAGCCACACTCACCAACACAGTACAAATACAGCCAGCAAAACGCCTTGATCTCAACATCAAACCCAGCTCAGTTCACCAGAGAAATTAAGCTTAGTGTACATATGTTTCCACTCAAATCAGCATAATGCAATTTGTATACTGTAAGAGTTTGGCAATACGGCTAGTGAAGTACCGCTATAGTGGTATTCCATGTTTAAGGTTGAATATAGTTCAGAGTAAACTAATACAGGTACTCATGAAAGGATATATAATATTTTTAATGAAATCAAAGCGAAAAAGGATTTTGTAGTCAGTAACCAATTTTTCCACAAATGCTATGTTTGTAGAAAGAAAAGAATACTTGTGTAAATTAAATACAATATATATCTTACAATACATCATAAATGCTATGTTTGTAGAAAGAAAAGAATATTTGCCTCAAATACAATACATAATACAATACAGTGTTCTTGATGAAATTTGTCGAGCCCTGGGCTTGATTGTGGCTTAATAATATTCCAATATTCAAATGGTAGGGTAGAACACTGTACCTAGGGAGAACCACCAACTAACCCTATAACTTGTTTATAGGCAGCAATAAGGCTCTGCACTTAATTGGTAATCTCATAAGAAGAGTGTAATATAACACTGGAATAATGATTAGCATAATATTTTGACATGAATAATAATTGCATATTACAATAAACCTGAATTCACGACATAGCTGCTATCCTTTTTTTGAATACAATCTCATAAGAAGTGTAATATTAAACTGGAATAATTATTCATTGGCATAGTTATTCAAATAATTGCATACTATAATAAACTTGAATTTAGCACATAACTATGTTCAAAGGTTACAATAATGCAAAAGCTATTCATTAAATGAAATAACAATAGGGAATGGTATAAAACAAAAATAAACAATTTAATATTGTAATCAATTTTTCAAAAAACTATGAGGTAATTTTGATAAAAATCAAACGATCATAATTTTGCCTTTTTTGTATCAATATTTGAATGATAATATGATATCAAACAAAAATAGCCAATTTATTATTGTTTTCAATTATTTTAAATTGTGGAAGTTTTTTTTATTGGTTCTTGGTCTGCCGAATCGGCCATGCACCTAATAAGGTCAAACTGACCCGGAGGCTTGGCGATACTGCCACCTTGCCTCTAACTCAGGTGGGATTCACTGGCAAGGACCTCCTCAATGGTTGCCATGACGATCTCATTCAGTGGCGATGAAAATGACTAGGGTTGAGTGAGAGAGAGTAGGTTTGCCCGGCTGTGTCTGTCTGTGTGTCTGGCCGACTGACTCGTTCTCTGGCTAGCAGGCAGGCGGATAGACAGGCTACAAGTCTCCAGAGTCGCAATCAGAGCTACTACCCAAGGTTGACTTTAGTCCAATGGGTTTAGTTCTGTTTTAACCCACAAGGGGGGAGACACTCAAGCTGTGTTTGATGTTCAGAGGCAGATTTGCTATGTACACTCCTGTGTTAACCCTTATGCTGCTGGTGGCTAATTTGGCCAATTGCTACAAAATGATGCAAAAAACCTAGAAAATGACTAAACCCTGGCAAATGGGTACTCATATGAGAGTTCTCAGTAAGAGCTTTCCATTAAATACCAACATGACAGGGTTTCGATGTTTTATTGAAATTCTTTGCGTCCTTGAGCTTTGGACGTAAGTATCCTCAGCATTGCAAAAATGAACCCCCTACCCCTAAATACTGTGAAAACCCCTTACACAGAAATTCTGGATCCACCCCTGATAGAGGTCCACAACTATAAGTATCAGGAGCTTCAGATGCCAAATTCGGGCCATGCTTCTTGCCCATCCATTCTGGCCTTATTAAACCTATGTAATCTAGGCCTGAGCACCAGGCTAGTAGGGGCGCTGCAGTGTGGTAGTAATCCACCTGCATCGCCATGTACCATGCACGGTGTGGCTGTGGCGGCGGCCGCACACAGAGAGCAACAGTAGCAGAGCTGTCCTCCTCGCCCATCCTTCCCCACCAGAAGCATGCAACAGTATGCTGCATAGCACCGCAGAGCTCAATACACACTGCACGCTGCTCTGCAATCATTCACATGTTCTCAAGTCAAACCATTCACAATATTTCTATTTAGAAACACCCATGTAATTTCATAATTTGTGAAAATCATTTTTTATCATCAAAAGATGGATTTTCAATTTGACACATTGGGCAAGTCAGGGATGATTTCTACATGCCCAACAGTAATTTTTACTTGCTATGGGAATGCGGCAAGCACTCACGTTAATGATTTTATATAAGTGGTACAAAGCTGTAATGCACCATATAATGCATTTCTTACACCCTCTGTAAGGTACATACTTTTTAACTTTTTTAGCTTTTCATTTTCTCAAAAAATCTTAGGAGTGCTTAGATGAGTTGTTGATAATTTACGAACTGCCATAAATATCTCAAGGGCACAGCATAGAATGTAAGGATCAGGCACAATTATGTACAGAAACTTTTATATTAGACATTTAGACATGGCAAGTTTCCTTTCTCTGTCATATATGATGATGATGATGATGATGATGATGATGATGATGATGATGATGAAGATGATGAAGATGATGATGATGGTGTCTATGATGATGATGATGGTGATGATGATGAAGATGGTGATGATGATGATGAAGATGGTGATGATGATGATGATGATGATGATGGTATCTATGATGATGATGATGGTGATGGTGATGATGATGATGATGATGGTGTCTATGATGATGATGATGGTGATGGTGATGATGATGATGAAGATGGTGATGATGATGGTGATGATGATGATGGTGGTGGTGGTAATGATGATGATGATTAGGACCTGTTACACCATTTGTCCTGCAGGATGTACTCCCTATGGGGGACCTACTCAGACCTAGTACATATTTCATCATTTTCCCAAATATGGCCATGTACATAAAAAGGGTTGACGCCTAAGGGGGGATATCCTCTTTTAGTAGGAAACCAATCAAAAGCCAGCATGAGCAGGAAGGCATCAATAACACGCCCCTTCCTGGGGCTGACTTCAGTACTACCGGCAGCACACAGCTATGGGATAACATACAGTCCATTGTACTCTGGCTGAAAACAATAATTTGTAGTTTCCTCCTAGTTTCCTCTGACAGACATTTGATAAGTGACTTGATAGATAACTTTGATTTTGATTTTTTTCTGAATATTTTTTGAATGAACAATCACTATGCTATTTGTATACATAGTCTAACCTCTGTCAATGCAGGGAGTCAATCCCATTGATGGTTATAGGTCTGCCAGCAGTGCGCTCAATGGGAGTTCCATTGATATATGTATCCTCAATCATATATATATATATATATATATATATATATATATATATATATATATATATATATATATATATATATATATATATATATATATATATATATATATATATATGTATATATATATATATATATATATATATATATATATATATATATATATATATATATATAAAACATATAACGTCTAAGGTCTAATTTTTCCATGACTTACCATACACATTATGTACACATAAATTATGTCTCCTAGATCTAGTTGACCCCTAGCTCAGCTGACCCCACCTGGGCTTGGACTGTCATCTTTGATTCTGGGGCTATGAGTTATTTTGAGCCCTGTCTAATCATATCCTTTCTGCTTGATGGCATTTCCTGAAGTACGCTACCATTATGAGGCTTATCTCTGACTGAATTGATGTATAAATCATCCCTAATGTCTGTAGTAAGTATGATAAGGACATAGAACAATGCGGCTATTATACTGCTACCTAGTCATGAACATCCATCAGGCACGTACTCAGACCTTACATCATATGTCCCCAACTCTTAGTGGCGAACGTATAACAAAGCAACAATGCAGGGTAGCAACAGGATTTCACCATTGTTGAAGGCTGAGACCTTTCATCATATGAAAGGGAGTGGTCAATAAACCACATATATATATATATATATATATATATATATATATATATATATATATATATATATATATATATATATATATATATATATATATATATATATATATATATATGTCCTGAAAGTGTCAGGCATTAACCCCTGTCACCATAAGTTCCATGCAATAGTGCATGGTTACGATGTGAGTTTTATCACTACTCAATGCAGAAATGCATGACAATAATTTGTGAACAGGTCAAAACCAACAACGTTCACCTCTTGTATCAAAATGGGTGAATTGTATATGATTGAAAAGTTGAAGTTTTAATGAACTATCACTTATCCCATATTACATATAAGTTCTATGGAAAACACATAGGCTCAAATGGCATGACAAATGATTGATCATTTGGTCACTCTAGACCACATTTTGAACCAAAGGGAAGTCAAAACCTCAGCCAATCCATAATAGGTATATTATAGATACAGTAGCATAAACAGTCACAAAAACACTAATACTGACATGACACATTTTCTAAATCAATACCATTACCTTAAATTGATTGTTGATTGTTCCGTAAATAATTACGTTTTCAGAAAAGACGATCTAGAAGTAGAACTGAAATATGCAAGAACCATCGTTGTAAACCTAATCCTGACTGGTATTCACCTGTCCAGTCATCACTAAACAATGCTACGTACAGGGATAGGTCTCAACACGTTACACTTCCTTATTACCTGAACAGGGTATTTTGGGCTATCAGTGATACTACTCAATATCCTGGTGCATAAACTGATGGCCATAATTCAACATGGATTTGGAATTTTGTTTATCAGCATTTTCTGTCAAATTGCAGCTAAGTTCTGACAAACCATTTCAGGGTTCGACTTTCCCAGGGGCCCAGGGGCATATGCCCCTAGATTTTGCTGTGAGCCCCTAGATTTTTTAGACTAGGTGCCCAAAATAGCATGTTCATTAACCAGCAATCCTGTTTTTGACCAATATTTTTTTATCCAAAGGCTTTTCAGGCCCCTAGCCTAAAATCTAAGTGTCAGACCATGCATTTGTAAGTGGTGGAGAAAACCAAAATGCCCAGGCAAAAGCACTGCCTTGAGAAATCAGAAAAGACAGCCTTACTTCCACCTGGGTAATTTTGATCATCATTTCACTATCACTTTCAAAGCACAAAGATAGTTAAATTAGATGAAAATAATGGGTGTCTCCCAGCACACTCACTTAACTGCATGTTTCTACACTGTTTCTAGATAAAACATCTGCCTTCCAGGGATTCAATTTTACTAAATTAAGCACTGTCAGCTTCTGAAATATTGCTAATAAATAGAGAACTTCTTTCCAGTAGATATGTCCAGGTGGCATTTGAGTCAATTTCATATAATTTCAAATCTTAAGCGATAGATATAATACTTAATATTTTCGATATTTGGTATCAGATTGATTAGCTGTACCTATCCCTACCTATAACAGCCTAGAATCTACAAGCAACCATGGGATTTGGAATTTTGTTTTTCATCACTTTTTCTACCATATTGTAAATGTTGAAGGAAACCGTAGTGCACTGCAAAAACAACCGCCGTACCCCAAGTCACTGGCAAATTTCTTACATGCCTCGGGTGGGATTCAAAACCCAGACAGTGGTGAGAGACAGCTAGCGGTCAATGGCAATGCCTTAGACCACACGGTCATCAGGACAGGCCCTGAATAACCGTGGGTATGAATGGGTGAGAGGGAAACCAAAGTAGGAAAACTGAGTGCTGACTAGTGGCATGATAATGAGGAATGTAGGTCCTGGAACAATAGAAGAACAATAGAAGAAATTAGAGCTGGTATGTGGAGTGGGTCACCCTACAGCCAGGCCTACACTGGTTCCTGACAGCATTGGTGTAAGCCTATAATAGAACAATTAAGTACCAGCTAATAGGAGAATACTGCTGTAAATCACATACTCTTACTTCAGAATGGGTGTCATTACTGAAAGTATTGGTTCATTCTCAGCCTAGGCTCTTAGTCCTGAGTCTCCTGACCAAGCAGTGTGGTCTAGTAACAGGTATGGTAGATAGATGGCACCACATGATCCTCCTATCTCTAGAGGTTTTAGGTTTACCCAAACCGAGCTCTCTATTCCCCTGGTGAGAGAGTTGTAAACTCAATTGGCCACTATGGCCGCCTAGACTAGTTGGTACCTGGTAACAGAAAAACATGACAGAAAAAATACAAATCTAGAAATCTAGGCTACCAAAAGCTAGAAAAGCCTTAAAGATTGGGTTGTAGTTCTACTTCTTTCCTGGTTTAGAGTCCAGGATAGCCTGCCTCCATGGCCATATTTAGATGTTATTCCTTGTTGGTAGGTGCAGGGACTTAGCCAGGACCCGTCCTACCTGTCTTTTGGACAGGTAGTTTCCTAAAAACCTCCTGTTTTGACAAGCAAAATTTTCTATTATGATTTATCAATTTTGAATTTCTGGGTGTAATGACCAAATATTTTCCTAACAAACCATCTTCTAGGACATAGCTGAAGTGTAAATTGCCCTTTTTGACACACTAGGCTATTAAATGTAGCTGGTGTAAGGATTTGAAGTAGATAAGTAAGCTTAATCTGGACGGGCAGATATTTTGAAATTGCTGTTTTGAACAGGCATTTTTGAAATCCTGGCTAAGACCCTGGGTAGGTGGCACTGCAGTATGCTAAGAGGGTAGTAGGAAAGATGCCAGTACAACCCCCTGATGATAAACAGAATTCCAAATTCAATTATTATTGGTGTCTATGATAGAAGGGTTTCACTGTATTTTCTCCACCTCTCCGTCTATGAAGAGCAGAACTTCCTGTTGCCCTGAGAATGTTCCTCAGCTAGAGAGATAGTAGCCTAGATCTCTAGGCTGTCATATGTATGTCTTCAAGTTTTTCTGTTACTGGGCAACAAGCGGTCAAGGTGGCCAGTGGCCAAAGTAGTTCACATATATCTCACCGGGTGAACAGGGGACTCAGTTTGAGTATGGGACGAAAACCTCTAGAGATACGAATATGAATATGAATAAAAACTTTATTACCCTCTAACCTCCTTCTGCGGTATATAGCGGAAATACAATAATAACATTAGAAAAAATATAACCATTAACAGTGTTATCAGAATTACAAAAATTAGAGCTGCACTCACGGAGGGAGATCAACTCATGAGCTCACCACCCGTTTGACTCGTGAGCTCATGAGCTCACGGACGTTCTGAATTTCCAAAAGAATACTTATTTCCCACCCCAGCTATTAAGAAATGAATATTTATTGGCGGAGATTTATTAACATTGCCATGTTCATTTAATTTTAAAACGTGCTGACGAGGTACAAAGGTCAGAATTACACTCAACACCGCTTGAATGTATACATTGGAGATTGTAAAGAAGACATGACAGCGAGAAGCAGTTATGTATGTATATAATTTTTGTTAGCTGCTCTGTGTTACGTTTGTGTGCCCAACATAGACGAGCTCACGATTTGAATATTTCAACTCGAGCTCGGCTAGTTTGCCAAAGGGCTCGAGCCACTCGAGTTCGTGAGTGGTGAGTGCAGCTCTAACAAAAATATACATATACAGTACACCCATAAAGATATGTGTGTCAATATTATACATGGAATGTATCTGTTTACTACATCATAACTAGGTATACAAACAGTTCAAATCAGCAGTATCAATATTTTCATTTACGACATCTGGAGGAGGACCAGGGGGTGCCATCTATCTACCATACCTGGTACTACACCACATTACTTGGTCATCTCTTAAGAGACTAGGAGCCTAGTCTAGAGAGATAGCCGATGGTCAGTGAGGGCAGAAGGGTTAATTAAACAGTGGTAGACCCGTGGCAGACCAGTGGTTAACCCTTATAACCCTTATCCCTTAATTCTGACAATACACAATGATGCAAAAAACCTGAAAAATGACTGAAACCCTGGCATATGGGTACTCATCTGAGAGTACTCAGTGAGAGCAATCCAATGAATACCAACATGTCAGGATATAGATGGTTTTCAAAAATCTTTGTATCCTAGTGTTTTGGGCAAAAGAAGCCTTAGCATTGGTAGGGTTAAAAGGAGGCTTTTTCTATATTTTCTCCACCTCTCCCTCTAAGATAGGCCCATGAAGAACAGAACTTCATGTTGCCTGAGATTTTTCCTCAGCTAGAGAGATAGTCGATGGTCAGTGAGGGCAGATGGGTTAATCAAACAGAGACGATTTTCCAGATGCTAGGTTTCTCTAGCCTGGACAGATGAATATAAATAGCCCTGGAGAATTCCATAGCTATGTCCACTCAGGGACCCCAATCAGTGGTATACAGTTCCCCTAATGAAAATATCCCCCCCACCACCCGCCCCCAACCGCTTGACCTGGTCATAGCAGTTAACACACAAGGCCTCATAGACTGGGGTACACACGCCATACCAATTAACTTATTAGTGGGGCGGATAAATCAAGATTTTGGCCAAATCGTGCACTTTGGGGTAGAAGCATGAAACTTGGTACAATTATGGTTTAAGGAATGCTAAGAAAAATTGGAAGGGGACACAGGCTGTAGGTCACCCCTATGACCCATTTTTGGGCCATTTTAGGTCAAAAACAGACATTTTTGGTGATTTTACATATGAGACACTTTCATTAAACTGAGTAGAAGCATGAAACTTGGTATAATTATGGTTTAAGGAATACTTATAAACATTGGATGGGGACACAGGCTGTAGGTCACCCCTATGATCTATTTTAGGGCTGTTTTAAGCCAAAAAATGACATTTTTGGTGATTTTGCAGATAAATACTTTCATGGATCTTGGTAGAAGCATGAAACGTGGTACAATTATGGTTTAAGGATTGTTTATAAAAATAGGAAGGGGACACACATTTTATGTCACTGCTCTGATCTATTATTGGGCCATTTTAAGCCAAAATTGGTCAAAAACGGACAATTTTGGGTGATTTTGCTAATAAAACATCCTTTAGTTTCAGGTTGACGCATGAAACTTTGTACAATTATGGTTTAGGGAATTCCTATAGAAATTGGAAGGGGACACAGGCTGAAGATCACCCCTATGACCTATTTTTGGGCCATTTTAAGCCATATCAATTAGATATAAACTGACATTTTCTTTGTGATTTTGCAAATAAAAACATTCATTGACTTGTGGGATGCATCAAATTTACAACATACATTTCCTTATAGGTATGAATACATTTTAAATGATATTTTTATGTCATATGCAACCTAAGCATCACATTTTCGGGGTTAAATGAGGCAAAATTTTCCAAAAAACTAGCACTTATTGTAGGATGTATATATAGATTGAGTTATATAATAGTCTAACAAATAAAATTTTAAATGTGAATACTCAGTTAAGTATTTGTCTCTTCAAATGATTGAATGATAGCTCCTGAGTCCTGACTGCCTATTTTAGTCATCATTTGACATTATATCAGAGAAATGTACAATCTTGACATTTCCATATGACAAGTTTTGACTATAACTGACAGAATGATGCTACAATGCTGTAACAGAAAATAGCTCTTCCATGTTTGATGAGTTTAGGGTGAAACATGAAAAATGTTTTCAGAAAGGAGAGATGGGAGTCGTACTTTGGATTAATTCTTTAGGCCTGCGTACTATTCACAACTTTGCCTGATGGAGGGTCTAATTTTCTACAATTTCACTGCTTTAAGGCTGTGATGCTGGTGACACACTCAAAATAAGACAACTCCTAGTTTAGCACTCCTGTACCCTTTCTAACAATAGATATCTAATCCCTGAGGTCTTGGTGTTTCAAATATAAGTTTTCTTTACCTTACCTGCTTGAGGTGACCTCAATACAAACACAGTTTCAATTTTACAGTGTTTTACCTCAAATGAGGTTTTCTTGATCAATAAAGGTTCATGTGATTTATAAATACCATACATGTCTGCTAAATATACTAGGCTAGGGCAACTGAAAGCCAAATTTGGAGGTCCTGCAAGAGAATACCTTACAGCACACGATTTTGGTGGACATTTTTACCCAAGAAAGTAGGTCACAATCAGGTCACAATGGACAGACACGTTGACCTACTTTCGTAAGTTAAATTTCCACCAAAATTGCGTGCTGTAAGGTATTCTCTTGCAGGAACTCAAAATTTGGCTTTCAGTTGCCCTAGCCTAGTATATTTAGCAGACATGTATGGTATTTATAAATCAAATGAACCTTATATTGATCAAGAAAATCTCATTTGAGGTAAAACACTGTAAAATTGAAACTGTGTTTGTATTGAGGTCACCTCAAGCAGGTAAAAGTTAAAGAAAACTTATATTTGAAACACCAAGACCTCAGGGATTAGATATCTATTGTTAGAAAGGGTACAGGAGTGCTAAACTAGGAGTTGTCTTATTTTGAGAGTGTCACCAGCATCACAGCCTTAAAACTGGAATTTTCAAAGTAAGAATGCATGATTTTAGCATTTTACCTTTTTACTCTTCGGAAAAGTGACCTCCACATTCACAAAGAAGACTGCAATTGAGATCAGCTTTGTAACATTTACACTGGCCCTTGCATGCTTTTCTACACTTACAGTAAATGAGTTCATAACACATTTCCTGAGCCTGTGTCAGATTTGTCCAAAAAGATTTTCCATATCTTTGCAGGACTTGTTAGCTCTTGGTCCGCTGTGTTTGTTGCCCCTAAATATGTCCTCCCTGATAGGCAGCACCTAGAGAATATGTTGCACAAGGGCTGACTGTGATGGGAGAATGCTCTCTATAAACAACACAATTTCCAGGAGAAAAGGTGCTGTGTTGCAGAATTGACCATACAATATTCATGCCTTGATGATTTCTGGGTGCTGTTTTCTCAGAACTCACCAAGACATTTTTGTCACTAGAGGATGATCCAGATAAAGTGTCTGAGAATGCATTTATAGTGATTTAAATGTTTGTGGTGCTGATATATGACAGAACAAATAAATTTTGTAGGGTCAATTCTGCAACAGAGCACCTTTTCTCCTTGAAATTGTGTTGTTTAGAGAGCATTCTCCCATCACAGTCAGCCCTTGTGCAACAGATTCTAGGTGCTGCCTATCAGGGAGGACATATTTGGGGGCAAGCAACACAGAGGGACCCAAAGCTCCCAAGTCTTGCTAAGTGAGGCTGGAAAAAAAACGTTTCGATATGGAAAACCTTTTTCGGACAAATCTGGCATGAATTACGAACTCATTCACTGTAAGTGTAGAAAAGCATGCAAGTGCTAGTGTAAATGTTATGAAGATAGTCTCAATTGCGCACACATGTCTTTTTGAATGTGGAGGACACAGTTCTCAAGAGTAAAAAGGTAACATGCTAAAATCATGCATTCTTGCTCTGAAAATTCCAGTTTTAAAAGCAGTGAAATGGTAGAAAATTAGACCCTTTATCAAGCAAAGTTGTAAATAATGCACAAGCCTTATGTTATGTAATTAGTAAGGTATCCTGAACATCGCTCCAATCAAACCCTCTCTTTTTTTTAAATAATTTCTCATGTTTCACCCTTAACTCATATCAACCATGGAAGAGAACTTTTCTATTACTGCATTGTAGCATTATTCTCCCATTCAGTCAAAACTTGTAATTTGGAAATGTTAAGATTGTACATTTCTCAAATATAATGTCAAATGATGACTAAATTAGGCAGTCAGGGGCTATTATTCAAGCATTTAAAGAAACAAATACTTAACATATGACATAAAAATATCACTTTAAATGTATTAATATCCATAAGGAAATGTATGTTGCAAATTTGATGCATCCCACAAGTCAATGAATGTTTTTTTATTTGCAAAATCACCAAAGAATGTCAGTTTATATCTAATTATTAAGGCTTAAAATGGCCCAAAAGTAGGTCATAAGGGTGACCTACAGCATGTGTCCCCTTCCAATTGTTATAAGAATTCCCTAAACCATAATTGTACAATATTTCATGCTTCAACCTTAAATTAAAGGTTGTTTTATTAGATAATCCCCCAAAATTGTCCGTTTTTGTCCAATTTTGGCTTAAAATGGCCCAAAAATAAGTCAGAGCAGTGACCTACAATGTGTGTCCCCTTCCTATTTTTATAAGCAACCCTTAAACCATAATTGTACCACGTTTGATGCTTCTACCAAGATCCATGAATGTATTTATCTGCAAAATCACCAAAAATGTCCTGTTTTTGCTTAAAACGGATCTTAGGGGTGACCTACAGCCTGTGTCCCCATCCAATGCATATAAGCATTCCTTAAACCATATGTATACCAAGTTTCATGCTTCTACTCAGTTTAATGAAAGTGTCTCATATGTTAAATCACCAAAAATGTCCGTTTTTGACCTAAAATGGCCCAAAAATGGGTCATAGGGGTGACCTACAGCCTGTGTCCCCTTCCAATTTTTCTTAGAATTCCTTTAACTATGATTGTACCAAGTTTCATGCTTCTACCCCAAAGTGCACGATTTTTTCCTTAACCGCCCTACTATATCTTGTGATCACTTATTATTAGTTTTAGGACAAGGACTCCCAAGATCGAATACTTACTAAGCACTAATAAACTATGATCAATTTAGCCCATAAATCAATGTTCTGGTTTACCAACTGTCAAATATTATGCAATCTTTTTTCTTTCTAAGATATTAAATGTAGATCCTGACTTTGCATCACAGATCCAGATTTAACATATTTACATTTTATTTTGTAACTATTCTCAAAATGTTACAGACCCTACCAATATTTTGAGGGACATAACTGGGATGATGTCAGTCAAGCCTTGCAATTGAAAAGGTACTATTATACCCAAACAGGAACAACTTGAAGTCAACATTTCTTAAAACGTTGCTCTCAATACTAAACGTCTTCCACATGCTTCAGACCACATGCACCCTCCAGATTAGAAAGGGCTAAAGTCAGTAAAGCCCTGCAGAGTATCTATGATCAACGGCAGCATAACTTTAATTGTTTGAAACTGTATTATTAACATTGTGCTGCTGGTGGCTAATTTGGCCAACACAGAATGATGCAAAAAAACTACGAAATGGCTGAAACCTTGGCATATAGGTACTCATCTGAGAGTACTCAGCGAGAGCTATCCAATGAATACCAACATGGCAGGGTTTAGGTGTTTTTCAAAAATCTCTGCATCCTTGTGCTGTTGACGAAAGTAGCCTCAGCATTGAAAGGGTTAATCCAAACTGGTGCTTTCCAGTTTCCACATATGTCAGTCCATATGAGCACTCCAGATGTGGAAGGGTTAATATAAGTCGCCCCCTACAGCACAGTATCTCTGATCAGCAGCCACAGCAGCAGGAGCCCTATGGCACACAGGAGCATCAGATCATCTCCAGTTAATCCTTACATGATCCCTTATCTGTCCCCT
>OZ012693.1:7078535-7198549 GCA_963942565.1 Maea johnstoni
TGAAATCTTTAGAAGTAGAATGTCTGACTCAATTTTAACAGAGATTGGCTGCCTTAATGTCTTGTACTCAATGTTTTTATTTATGCACAGTTGGAGAGTTTTTGAACACATGGATGCCACGGTTGGAAATTGTCGGTGCCACAAGTTTCTCCATGATCTGGGTAGAGATTATGTCTGTGTCGGGCATAGTAGGGAACACAATTTTAAGCCTTTTTCTCAGCATCCCTGGCACGTAGAAATTTCACCTCAAACTTATCGGCTTGCGCACCTATAAGATGGCCCACGTTTGACAGATCGCGTTTATGCTGCGTGGGATAAGTCACCAGCACAAAGTCTCCGACTTTTGGAGAAGTGGTAGGCACTACCTCAGCAACCTCTATTATTGGCATCAAGGTAGCAATGGAGAGAGCTTCGTCTGGATTGATGAAAGTGGAGTTTTTTCCATGTCCCAATTGATATTTGTTCACAGGGTTAATGAAGTAAATCTGTTGGGTTCCAGTAAGGGATTTTGCTAAATCCCAGCGAGCTTGCAGATGAGATGATTTGTAAGAGGCATGACCAAACTGAGGGATTCGGTAGGAAATTTCCTTATCCTAAAGAAAGCATATCTATAAAAGGGATGGGTGGTGCTAATCCAAATCACAACCTATAAAAGGGATGGGTGGTGCTAATCCAAATCATAACCTCACAATATATTTCTACTTACCTAGAGGCTAAGGTAATTAGATGAAGCCATGTATCAATCCAACATGCTCACTTACAATAGACACTGACGCTAATGCAATTAGTGGCCTAGTAAATTGCTATTTAAGGTCAGAAAGGTGCAAATTACTAGGTGCAGTCTAACAAACAGACAACTATTTATTCACAGGTCACATTCTTAAGACAAAAATCTATGAAATTCATCAAGCTTATTGCCTATACTCGTGAGCATGTGTCCCGTGTAACATAACAATGTCCTGTGCAGGGGCTTAGCCGTAATGCGTCCAGCGTGTCATTTGGACACGCAGAACACTGTTTTTTAAAAGTTTGGACACCCAAAATTTTATGTCAGAATTTGCTGAAGGTGACTTTTCTTAGAAGATAGAAGATGTTGAAGCTGTAGTGTCACTTTTATAAGACATACAATGCAGTATCTGGCCTAAAAAAGCAAAATCTGTAAAGGCATAGGGTCTATCTTATTAGTAGTATGTGTTTTGTACCACACATTGGACATGCAAAAGTCTATGAAACCTCTATTTGGACACCCTGTTTCCAAATATCGGCTAAGACCCTGGTCCTGTGTAACTCAAAATATCAAGGTGGTTTTCTAACTAAATACTCATTAGTAATTCATTCTCAAAAGGCTACAAATATAATGCCTAGGGTAAAGAATGTAAATCCTGAAAAATAGAAATGTGGCTATTCTGGTAGTGAAACTAACAAAACTTTTTGATGTCAAATATGTTGCATGGGACACCGGGTGTCACAAAATGCATATAAATCGCTTCTTTGAATGATCAGTTCAAAAATATCTGCCATGTTGGTGGATGTTCACATGTTTTAACTATCACTTGAAGTTGAAAGAGAAAACCTATTCTTTGTAAGTAAAATTTAGCTTTTAATAAATGTCCTGTGTAACATGGAAATCCTGAGTTGCATTACTTCAACAGCCATTTTTTTCCATATGTAGCAAACATAATTAAAAAATAAAAGTAGATCCATAAAATTTGAAATCTTATCTTTCTAACCAATCTGAAAGAAATGAAAGGATATCATCTTTATTTTTCCCCAATCATGTCGCAAATACCACGGAATGCCCCTAGTGTCATTGTGGGGTTTTGTGAGTGCTAGGTCTCGAGCTGCAAGCCAGCCAGCGTCAAGTATCAACCTCACTGCTTTTTTAACCCTTGTATTGCCTGGGGCACCACAAAAATAGCCAGACTATTTTTAAGATTTTTTCTCAAACGGAAGCATCTTCAGAACATATTTGAGGAAAAAATGTTTATTACAATGAACCAACAACTTTCCTTCAAATATTTTGTGAATTCCTGCTTTCCTCCACAGTTCTTTCATAAGAATCATTCACTGGAATCAGTGATATAAGTGACAGTTCTCATGAGAGATGTAGGCATGAATGGGTTAAGCACTCCTAGATTTAATGCTTCAAGTGTGAAATACTATATTTCAGATTAAAGGGTGCTTACATAAAGGGACATTTTCCATCCAGAGGTCACCAAGAAAATACAGGAAGGGCATTTTGCAATTTTATTTTCGTCTTCACTTATTAACCAATCAGTGTTTATCATGTCATCAACAAATACAACCATTGAGGTCTATATCATGCACAAATAGAAATATTCCTAATACATTAGAAAAATTGTAAAATTTCCCTAGAAACCAAATGAATTACTTTCAGCATATGCTTTTCTATGCAGGGTAAAGCAGGTACATTTCATGTACCTATAAATATCTTCATAATAATGCAAAGGTTAACCAAGTTAATTTGTGGTTTGTGGTGACAGTGGTTAAATGAACAAAAACTAGTAACACAACACTTTTTTAAGTCTAGAAATATAAATATTCATAAAACCAGGAATGAGAACATAATTTAAATATTCATGTCTTTTCTAATATTGAAGAATTTGCACAAAATTTATTCAATAACAAAATGAAGTGTTTTTCTCATTGTAGCTGTGTTTTATTGGTAGAATCAAATAACTAGGAATACAGAACCAGAACCAGTATCATTGTCATTTGCATTGAAATTTCCCAAATAACAAAATGGAATATTTTTCTATAACAGCATTTTTCTAGGTAGGATCAAGTAACGAGAACAACAGGCTTTTGGTGCTATGTAATTCTGACATAGCTGAGATTATTGCATGCAAAGAAGCAACCAGCACGACCATTGAAGAAAAATGTATGAAATTTCTCAAATAATTTCTCACCTTTTTTAGAGCTGAATAATTTTGCTAATGCTGAGGTTAGGAAGTGGAAGGACCAGAAATTTCTCAAATAATAATAAGGGATATTTTTCGTTTTTGTTGGTAAGATCATATAACTGGCACCGCCAGTTCTTTTTTGTGCTGTGTAATTGAGACAGAGTTGAGATTATTGGCTGAAAAGACCAGCACAAGCATTGGACAAAAATGTATGAAATTTCTCAAATAACGATATGAAATATTTTTCTCATTGTTCTTTCATTCTTGTTGGTAAGATCGAATAACTAGCACTATCAGCTCTTTTTGTGCTATGTAATTTTGCGAGTGCTGAGATTATTGAGTGCGATACCAGCACCAGCATTGAAGAAAAATGTATGAAATTTCTCAAATAATGATATGGCATATTTTTTTCATTGTTCTTTCGTTTTTGTTGGTGAGATCAAATAACTAGCACTATCAGCTCTTTTTTGTGCTATGTAATTTTTCAAGTGCTGAGATTATTGAGTGCGAGACCGGTACCAGCGGTGGAGGCAGCAGCTGACTGGCTGGCTCGCTGGATGGCTGTGGCTCCATGCGGCAGCAGCATCGACGATGTAGGTCAGTTCTCCAAGGCCTAAAATAGCAGCCATGATGAATGGGAATCGACAGGCTCTTCATTGATCCCAACGCACTCCTCTTCCTCCTCCCCCTCCTCATCATCATCAACATCATAATCATCCATATTCTTTTTTTTCCGGTTATCAACCTTGTTCACCTCATCATTGTTGTCATCATCCTCATCATCATCCACCTCCCCCTCCTCCTCCTCATCCATATCCTATTTCTCTGAGTATCAACCTTCTTCACCTCATCATTGTCATCATCATTATCATCATCCACCTCCCCCTCCTCCTCCTCCTCATCCATATCCTATTTCTCTGAATATCAACCTTCTTCACCTCATCATTGTCATCATCATTATCATCATCCACCTCCCCCTCCTCCTCCTCATCCATATCCTATTTCTCTGAGTATCAACCTTCTTCACCTCATCATTGTCATCATCATTATCATCATCCACCTCCCCCTCCTCCTCCTCCTCCTCATCCATATCCTATTTCTCTGAGTATCAACCTTCTTCACCTCATCATTGTCATCATCATTATCATCATCCACCTCCCCCTCCTCCTCCTCCTCATCCATATCCCATTTCTCTGAATATCAACCTTCTTCACCTCATCATCATCATCATCATTATCATCATCCACCTCCCCCTCCCCCTCCTCCATATCCTATTTCTCTGAATATCAACCTTCTTCACCTCATCATTGTCATCATCATTATCATCATCCACCTCCCCCTCCCCCTCCTCCTCATCCATATCCTATTTCTCTGAATATCAACCTTCTTCACCTCATCATTGTCATCATCATTATCATCATCCACCTCCCCCTCCTCCTCATCATCATCACCATCCACAACCTTCTCTGCCTCCTAATCATCATCATCATCACCATCATTACTCATCATTAACCAACTCCACCTCATCCTCATCATCATCATTCTTAGATGCCATGGACACCCATCTTTGTACCACAGTTGCTTGCCTTCCACCAATCAGAGGCCTCGAAAAGTGTAGGGTTATAGGACATAACCCACACTTTTCAAACCTTTGTTCTCTAAGCTGCCTAAACCCAAAGGTGTTACCCAAGGGTATACTTTTCTCGGCCTGTGATTGGTGGAAGGCAGTCAACTGTGGTACAAGCCACATAGACTCCTCGGAAGCTGTGGTGTATGGGATACCCTTGGGGTTACTCGGCTTCGCCTCGTAACACCTTGGGTATATCCCATACACCACAGCTTCCTTGGGGTCTATCTATCACATCTCCACCACCATCAAAATAGAAGGGTGCTATGATAGGATGCTACTGCAACCACTGCAATCAAATGACATTGGTAAAATATGTGTGTAGTGATAACCCTGGCCTTCCTCCCAGCCTAGATTCTAAATTGACACCTGTTTCACTTATTACAAGCCAGATTGAGAACAGCGGCGGTATTAAAGGAACACAGAGCAGTTATATAAATGTTATTATTATCATTTGTTTATTTCATCATTTCTATTATTATTATTATTATTATCAGTATTATTATTATTATTATTATTATTATTATTATTATTATTATTATTATTATTATTATTATCAGTATTATTATTATTATTATTATTATTATTATTATCATTATTATTATTATCATTATTATCATTATTATTATTATCATTATTATCATTATCATTATCATTATTATTGTTATTATTAGCATTATCATCATCTTTATTATGATCATTATTATCATATCACCACCACAATAATCACTATTATACTTTACCTTTTTGCTGTAATAATCATCAATATATGCTGTAAGTATCATCAATATCTTGACCACCCTCATTCCGATACATCTAATGATATAAGTACATACACAGCCTTGGTGCCGAAATATCACTCGAAAATAAATATTGATTAGAGGGTGCTTTCCGCGCTCCTCTCTCGACGGCTGACCGCTAGAATCCCACACCCCATCACGAATGTCAGATAAACAGATCGAGATTGATGCGAGGGCATTGATGAAGGAATCAAACCGTATCAAAGGATCAAGTCAGCAAGACTATCGTGCAGATGATCTGTATAATCTCATACTCGCGGGATTAGATCTGGTCATCTTTACCACCAAACAATGAGTTATGCAGCTAAGTAGGTTATAAAGAAAAATCAATATATTGTAATGCAATGGCCCTGGTGCCTGGTGCTGGGGAGGCGGTCCAATTAGGCCATGTTGGAAAAGCTGTGCAAGGCGTTACTACATCCACCAAAGGGAAATATCAGACAATTCAGTTCGGCGTTACGCTCGACTGAACGTGATTGTCTTTGATGTTTTCTGATACGATACGATTGTAGAGGGCTATGAGTCAGTCTGATCAGGTCGGGATCTGTCTACCATCTCTTTGCTGTCAGCTGCCTTACATGTGTATGTACATGTGTATGTACATGTATATGTACATGTATATGTACATGTATATGTACATGTATATGTACATGTATATGTATATGTCTATGTACATGTACATATACATGTATATGAACATGCATATGTATATGTGTATATTCAAGTATCATCACCATACTAACAGGCATGCATGCATGCATGCAAAAACAAACACACACACACACACTCTCACATTAACACACACTCTCACACACACTAATGTAATACTGCTCATAACACCAGGAACGTTTATAAGATGAACATTCCTGATACCACTCACAAACTCACACAAAACAATCACAGGCACACTCACACATTCACACACAACCATTCATACAAATACAAACTCTCATACACATTCCTGTAATATCACTCATACCACTCACAAACTCTCACAAAATACTCACTAGCACACTCACACATTCACACACAACCAATATATCTCATACAAACACACACATACATATACACACTAGTACACATTCTTAAACACATTAACACACATTCAAACACAGCCACACACACACACGCTTCATTCATTAGATATTTGTAATAAATACAAAAATAAGGCCTTAAATGAATAAATGATTTCCTCAGAAATGCATAGAAATATTGAAATACCTTAGGAAATACACACATTGAATACTCATAATAAATACAAAGATTAGGGAAATTAAGGATAAATATTTGATATCATGAAGGAATTATTCATGTGGAATCCTTAAGTAACATTAACATATTAATCTCTACATTCAATACAGTGACGAATAACGCAAATGAAAAATAAAAGAACTGCCATTAGGGGTGGGCTATGAGTCACTGTCTAGTATTTGATCATGATTCATATCATGGTTTCCCAATCCAGAGATCAGTTTCAATCTAGAATTGATAGGGCCAGGGAACATGGATGACATGTATCAAAAGAAATGCATTTAGTGCACATGTTATATAATGTTGGAAGACTACAGAGGTGAAATCTAATAGAGTATTCTTAGTGCCATATTGGAAATTGGCAGGAATGACAGAAAAGCAGCATGCATGCATGTATGTGTGCTTGCATGCCCTGAACCTATAGTAGATTTTGGCTTGGTAGCTAAATGTGCAAATATGATCATATGATGCTGAACTTTTTTTGATACAATACTTTCTATCATTCTATCATTCGGTATTTGGTAATGTATCAAGTATCTGTACCAAAATATTGCATCAAGAAAAATTCAGTATCTTATAGTATCATTAAGATTTAAAATAAACTTAATTGCTTCCTGGACATCTCACTACGAAGGCAGTTCGCTATTTATTTGCAAATTTCTGAAGATGTCAGTGCTTAATTTAACAAAATGGGGTCCCTGGGGGGCAGGCAGTATTGTTAGAAATATTGACTAAGTACATCTTAAAGGAAATATCGATATTGCACCGTAACGCAAAAATTTAAAGGTAGATGAGTACCCATTTACCAGGATTTCAGTCATTATTCAGTTTTTTGCAACATTTTGTGGGTTGGCAAAATTAGTCACCAGCAGTATAAGGGTTAAGGTTACTTGGCAGCTAGTAGTGGCCTATCTACAGGTATTGAACTCTTACTAACCTGAGCTAAACCACACAGATAGACAAAGAAAACACTTCCTGCTTGCTATTCGGCAGACACACAGACCACACGCTCAATCACAACCCAGCCAAAATATATATGGGTCAATTTCCTTGTGCTGCCTAATTAGATGAATCAACTCCAGCTCATGATAATTCCCCTAAATAATTCAATCTATTATCCACGACCACTGACATGGTCCTGATTCAACACTTCTGGCTGAGATCCATAACGATCTCAGCTCCTAAAATATGAAATACGCCATTCCCCCAGGATGCAGTTGCTCTTAACCCTCCCAATGCCGAGACTCCTACTTTCGTCCGAAGCACTAAGACGCAAAAGACTTTTGAAAACCATCTAAAACCTGTCATGTTGGTAATCATTAGATAGCTCTCGCGAAGTACTCTCAGTTGAGTACCCATGTTCCACGGTTTCAGATTTTTTTTTTATGTTTTTAGCATCATTTCGTTTTGGCAAAATAAGCCACCAGCAGCATAATGGTCTTCATGGCAAGTGTCGTCTGGACCTCTGATACTATTTGAAATAGTTATCAAATTAAACACATATTCACAAAATATTCTAAGGAGAGATGTGTGTTGAGTTGTGATCAACATTTCTCCTTCAAATATTTTCTAAAAAATACTCTGGTCACAAAGATATTATCAAAATGGGACGTTTTTGGTGTGAATTTGTTAACCCATTTCTGCTGACAATTGAATTATGCTTACCTCATTCATGCCTGAACATGTCGTCTGACACTTTTGAAAAGGACTTAAGGAATTAAGCATATATTCATAAAATAATTGCTGGCCAGCTGTGGGTTGGGTACTGATCAACATTTTTCCTTCAATTATTGGCAGAAAAATTGTTTGATCACAAAAACATCACTGAAATAGTAGGGCAATTCTGGACGCCAAGGCTTCTTTTGAAAAAAATGGTTACTAAGCGTATATCCTAACTCCTAAGTAATTTACATAATCACAAAAATCATGTATATATTAGATTTATTATAAATGTCATATTTCTTTCAAAAACTTACCAAAATATGCTTTATTCAGAAAAAAGAACCAAACATTTACCATTTCAAAATTTCAGTAACCCTTCCAAAAAAACAAATATTCACAACCCATTCACATTTGAGTGCACACATGGTAGTAAGACTTTCAACATGACTCATCATATGGGGTAATCTTTAAGTCAAATATTTCTTAAAATATTGCTTTGTTATCAAGAGTCCACATGTGCCAAACCATGTGTACACTCCAGATGTGAATAACTACACTAATTCATGCCTGATGCACCTAAAAACATACTGGCTATTTTGGTGATGTCTTTTTAACCAGTGCAATTACAGAGCATATTTGAAGGTGAAATATTGTTCAGAACTAAGCTAACAACTTTTCTCTGAATATTTTGTAACTTCAATCTTAATTGCAAAGTTATTTATGAAAGTATTATATACTAGTATTAGGTACAGAAGACTCTATGCTACTCTGATATTAACCCATTTCGTCCAAAGCACAAGGACATAAAGATTTTTGAAAACCATCTAAACCATGTCGTGTTGGTATTCATTAGATAGCTCTCGCTGAGTACTCTCAGATGAGTACCCATATGCCAGGGTTTCAGACATTTTCAGGTTTTTTACATCATTTTGTATTGGCCAAATTAGCAACCAGCAGCATAAGAGTTAAGTCCAGATGACAATTTTCGAGAAGCACTCGATGCATGTGTGGGTTAAGGCACCTCCACAGTGTAGTACTGTGTACCTAAGCAAGTAAATGTATCACTTCCAAGGCTACTCGCCACGACAACCTGAAGCTGGATGCAGTCGTCATGGCTACCTGTTGCTATATCACATAATAGGTTTACATATTTTGAGACAATAGGCTGGCCCAGGTATACTGGAGCTTAATTGTTGGTTGTCATGGATACCAGTTCACTTCCTGCACCTCCACTATGTGTAATATTTAATACTGCTGTCCAAAGTTGGCAACTGTTGCCATGGCAACCGTTCTAAAATGGGCTAGGAACTATTCTGGCTGGTGATTTGGGCTGCAGTGCTCACTGTGTCAAGTGCAAGATCAATGCAACAAATATGTCAACTAACAAATCACCTGGGACTCCCATTCTGGTCTAGCGTAGGTTTCAGTCTCATCATGGGTATACGGTCCAGGGACTTCCCAAGGACCCGTACAGCCTGTCTTTAGGAAAGGCATTTTCCTGAAAACCTCTTCTATGAACAGGGAAAGATTCCTATAAAGAATTTTCAATTTTGACTTTTTTGGGGTGTATTAACCAATTTTCTTTCCTCACAAATCATATTCTAGGACATGGCTGAAGTATCAATTTCCACTTTTGACACAATAGGCTATTAGATGAAGTTGAAATAAGGATTTGAAGTAACTGAGTACTTAGCTAAATCTGGACGGGCAGAAATTTTGGAATTGCTATTTTGGACAGGCATTTTTAAAATCCTGGCTAAGACCCTGGTTATACCTACGCTAACTAATACTAGCCAGACAGACAAAAAAATATATTGGTCTACAATAGCTTTTATTCTTATCATGGGCATTTCTACTTTAACTTCTACCAAAAAAGAATATTCTGCTCTACCATATCATTAACCCATTCATGCCCGAAGCATTCCTTAACAAGTTTCGTCTGGACCTATGAGACTTTTTAAATTTAGTACAAATTCTTAGAATATTTGAAGGAGATCTGTGGGTCGAACTCCAATCAACATTTCTCCATCAAATATTTTTTATAAAATGCTCTGGTCTCTGGTGTCAAAAATATGATCAAAATAGTCAGGATGGTTTAACAAGTATTACCCAGACCTATAAATATTCTGCTCTATCAGATTAACACTCTTATAGCATTCCCTCTCATTGCGGGCATCCCTACTCAGAGTACTTCCGGCCAGACCTCAAAGATCAAAGACAATTACAATAATATGATATATACTGCAACAATTTTTAATGAATAAATGTTTACTGTTTTAACAAGAACTCATCATTTTTCGCATAGACAACCTCTGCAATACTCTAGAACAATTCTTGCATACTTGACTAAATGTCACATGAGGAATATGAAAGCTCTCAGTATTTTTACTAGCCTGTTTAGGGAACTGGAATGAATATGTTACTGGCTAGATCTACATACATTTCATTTACTTTCATGTTAGTCTGGGCTAGTCAAGCTAGTGCTATAGTTTGACCCTGCAACATCACAAACACACCTTTTCTCATTACAATGACATGTACAACCACTTCCATCATTGTCAGTATCATCAAAATCATCATCATCATCATCATCATCATCATCATCATCATCATCATCATCATCTTCATCATCATCATCATCAACATCATCATTCTCGTCATCTTCATTCTCCACGTCATCATTATCATTACCAGTATCTTCATCAACATCATCATTCTCGTCATCTTCATTCTCCACCTCATCATTATCATTACCAGTATCTTCATCAACATCATCTCCACCACATCTATTCCCATCACCAATAATATTTATCTTCATTTTGGTCATCAAAATCACTGTTTTCTTCATCATAATCAACATCATCATCTTCACTCAACCTCCTCCTCATTATCATCATCACCATCCCCACCACCATCATCATCATCATCACTATCATTCCCACCATCATCCTCATTTTCCACCTCCTCATCGTCACCATCATCACAATCATCATCATCATACTCACTATCATTCTCCTCATCTTCATTCTCCTCCTCCTCCTCATCATCATCACCACCACCACCACCACCACCACCACCACCACCACCACCACCACCATCATCATCATCATCATCATCATCACGGACGCAGCATCACCAACTTAAATCATCATCACCAGCTTAATTCTCATAACCAATATAATATAACTACAGTCATCGTCATCCACACCATCACCATCACCACTATAATTATCAACAGCAGACGCAGCATCACCATTACCATCCTCATTAGTCATTACCACTATACTTATCATAATCATTAATATTACCATAATTACCATCATCACCGCCAGCACCACTATTGCCATCATCAACAGTATCACCATAACTATAATCATTATCACCAACTTCAACATCACTATCCTCACTATCAACATTAAGGACGCAAAGGTTTTTGAAAACCATTTAAACCCTATCATGTTGGTATTCATTAGATAGCTATCACTGAGTACTCTCAGATGAGTACCCATGTGCCAGGGTTTCAGTCATTTTACAGCTTTTTTCACATTATTTTGTTTTGACCAAATAAGCCACCAGCAGCATAAGGGTTAAGTTGAAACTTTTGTAGCAATGTATATGTATGTGCATTCGAAACATATCACTTGTAGAATGTAGTTCTCCACTCAAGTTTCTTACATGTAAGAGAAGTTATATTATATATATTGAAAAACTAACCACTTTCACAGTACCTGTATCTACATAAACTACTCTATCAGAAACTAGTTCAAGGTGAAAAACACTTTTGAAGCACTGCAATAAATGTTGCATAGACTTAAAGGCACCCTATGGTTAGTGGATGTAAACAGTCTTCACTAATAGGTAATTGTAACATTATTTTGGGCCACAGATAAATACACTGCAGTATCTGCATACATGTATGCAAACCCTTCCACATTCTGTACAGCCATTACAATTCATTCTTTTTCATTGAAGGAATTTTAGTTGCTGTTGGACTTTTTTTATTCTAGCATGTGCTATTATTAGGCTTGTCATGGGCTAATGGTTCAAAAAGACTCCATTATGTGCAAATGAGTGCTTAACCCATTCATGCTTAGAGTGCAATTTGAAAAGTGTCCTCAGGATCCATGATACTTTTACAAATAACTTTGAAAAAGCTTACCAATTCACCAATTTTTCCAAGGAGTGTTGTAGTTTAAGACTTGATCAATCGTTTTCTTTGAAATAATTTCCTGAAAATGCCTTTGACAAAAACATATCACCTTAGAAGTAGCCAGGCCTATTCTTGGACATAACAGGCATGAATAGGTTAATAGAGGGTACTGCTTGAATGAGTTAGAATTTCCTTAGGCCGGGAACTGGGTGCTAGATGTATAATGTGTGTACAGGAATTTATGAATCATACCATACAAAGAATTTATTTAACCCATTTGAATCTGGAGTGTACATATCATGAGCTGACAACATTGAAAATAACTATTAAAATCACATAGAGTGATGTTTGAAAAGTATTTGAAAAGGGATTGTTAGACCCAACCAGGACAACGATTTTCATTTAATTACTTCTCAAAATATTGAATTATTGTTAAGATAATTCAATATGTGTCAGACCTTGTGAATGTTCAAAGTGTGAATGAGCTAGAAGTGTTTCACACTTCTTGGGGTTTTCAAATAGTTTTTACAACAATCTACTTAACTAGTACAAATAACAGGTTGATACTCTATAAATACATACTAACTCTAAATCTTAGTATGATTTGATTGGTAGGGTTCTGTGATAACTATACAGTCCAATAGGTCCAGTAGGGCTAGTAATATACTAACCCTACTCATGCTACTACACGACTGCCCTCAATAAGCATAGTCAATAAATTACTCTTTTAACTATAATGGCACATACTGCGACCAAACCGCTTGTTCATAGGAGAAAATTGCAATTGTGGGTAACCAAATATTTAACAGAGCAGTCCTTATCCCAGGCATTTGGTGCCCCACTGGGGTACAGTAAATTGTCAGCACTGGTAGCATTACTGGATCAAGCACTCGCCTGCCCTCGGGCTGAAAAGGCAGGCTTTCTATGAATAATGATCAATCACCACATGCAATAATCCATAATGGAACATTCTTGGGAGAGCATCCTACACATCTTCCAGACAACTATTGACCACGGAGGAGAAATTCAATAATATGGAAGGGAGGAGTCTATCCTGGGTGCTGGGTGAACGAACTGATTATTGACAGATTCCTTTAACCCATTCATGCCTGGAGATCTAATTAACATACAAGTATCGTCTGGACCAATGTTACTTTTGAAAATAAATTAAGAAGGGAGCATGAATTCCCAAAATATTTGGAGGAGAGATTTGGGTTGGGTTCTGGTCAACATTTCTCGTTCGTTTTTTGTATGAAAAATACAAATAAAAGACCCTGAATCCAAGGAAGCATTAGAAATTAGATTGGAACTTGAACGTCTGTGGATCCACAAACTCAGATCCACAACACGTACAGGACCAAATGTATTCGATTGAATAGGTTTGGCCCTGACCACTTCTCAATCGGTCAGATGTCTGTTAGCCCCAGTTGGGACTATTTTTGTATCAAAAATGCCTTAGGTCATAAAAATATCACCAAAATGATTAGAACTGTATTCTTTTTTTTGGGGGGGGGGGGGGCTACAAGGGTTAGACAATCCCGGAGCATCCCTGTGTACCCACAATTGGTTTTGGCAGGCTAAAGGGAGCTCCTCTCTGTACCCACAATAGGTTTTGGCAGACTAAAGGGAGCTCTACTGTCCACAGATTGTATAAGAATACTTGGCAGTTACTGTTGTTGTTACTGGTGCTTACTCAAGGACATGAAGCCATCCAAAGTCTGAGTCACACACGGAATCTTCTAAGAGTACTAATCCCTCCTCCCCACCCCCTCCTCCTACTCCCACTCATCACACCATCTTCCCATCAACCACAGGATTCAGAGACTGGTTTAACCCTTTCATGCCTGCCATGGCCATTGACCCTTCCAATGCTGAGGCTACACTACGTCCAAAGTACAAGGACATAAACTATTTTTGAAAACCATCTAAACCATGTCATGTTGGTATTAATTGGATAGTTCTCGCTGAGTACTCTCAGATGAGTACCAATATGCCAGGGTTTCAGTCATATTTCAGGCTTAAATTACCTTTATGCTACCAGCAGCATAAAGGTTAAATAGGCTGAACATTCTGTATACCGCCTTAATGCCAAACCATCAATTACAATAATCAAAATGCAAATGCAATAAACAATTAGAAGCTACCATTCATTTCTCTGCTCCACCAGTTTTATCCAACCTCTGATATAGTGTCCACAGCTCAGAAGTAAACGACCCTGAAAATCACATCAAAACCACAGATATCTAATCAACATTACAGTTGACATGGAGTAATCTAACTTCTATATGACTATGATAACACCAGATTAAGATAGCTCCATGTGATACCTCTTGAATAAACAAAAGGATTAAAGGAATACATTTCTACGTCTGCGGGAGGGGATAGGGTATAAAATAGAGAAAAGATATCAACTTGCCATACCTTTTCAATATATTACTGAGTGAATAGTGAGTACAAATGTTAAATAATTTGATGTCTGAACAGACCAGAAAATATGAAAACCATGCCTGTACTGACGAGCCACCTCAAAATCTAGAGTGTTTGATCTTTAACCCTTTGACACCTGGAGTGTACACATGGTCTGCCACATAAGGAAATATCATGATAACAGAGCAACATTTGAGAAATATTTAACTGGACCTTGTCGTTCAGGTCATGTCACGAATGTCGATCATCGGATAGGCAACCAGCAGATCTCGCTCAACAGCCTCGGCACGACTCCTAGTCCTAGCCCATGTGTTGACGTGAACCACTCATATGGTGCTTTCTGCTCATGAATGTGTGTGAGCAACCTTCTCTATAATGTGAACAAATATGAGAGCCCTCATTCATCTGTCTCCTATTGACATCACGCTGAGGCACGATTAGATGTCTAGGGCTTTACAATGGGCCTTATGGTAATTGGTCTGTGGCGACCAATCCATGTTCTATTCATCTAAGGTTACATTTAACAATCCTTTTTCAAATATCTACATTCAACAATCCCTCTCCAAATATCTTTAAAGTATTACTCTTTTTGACAAGTTCTGGTCTTAGTTGTCACTTGTCAGACTATCTGTGGATGCTAATGGGTTAAGCCAAAGGTTTATGATACTTAACTATTATCTGCCTTTGGTTAAGCCTGATCAGCTTATTTCTGCTTAGGGTCACCATATAGGGGTGGTCCCTCAAATCAGCTTAGTTCTCCTAAGGGACACCCTATAGCTAGCATCAGGGGTGGTCCTCAGATCAGCTTAAACTATCAGTGGCTACCTGGTGGGCAATTAAATGGGGGTAGACTCACCTCTTCCAAGGCATACAATGTAAGTTAGAAACTAGTATAGGATTTGGGCCTTGGGCTACGCTGACACAGTGTCTATATCTAGTTATCTACAACTGAGAATAACAACAGCTAATCCTACAATGAAAGGGTTGACAAAACCCCTCTCACATTCAGAGCTTTGACTGTTCACAGTTAAATAACTACTATTCTCATATTTTGGGTGAAAATATAAACCCTTTACCCTTCACCATATAGGGGCAAGACATGGCCTGAGAACTTTGAACCTACATGTTTTGGTATTAAGATATGTATACAATTATGTAAACTGAAGAGTTGAATTGGTTAAACAGATTCCGTGTACCCTATACTTGCCTATGTTCCACCACTCAGTGAGATAGGATTATCAATTTATCATAAAGAATATTTACTACATTTTACCCTTACAGCAATATTATAATCGGTATTGCCTACATATAAGTCCTAAATACACATGCATACATGTACTATACTGCCATTACTGTGCTTACATATAAGTCCTAGAATTCTAAATATACATGTATGTATTATACCGTTAACCCTATGTTCCCACATGTTAATTTTCCCTGTTGCACTGTTCCTACCTTCCTATGTTGACCTTGACTATAGTATGTGCTATGTGTATAGGAGGCTGATGTTGGTTGGTAGCAGTTCAGTAAACAGAGGACTCTAAGTGCAGGAATGGCTCTCCCTGGCGTTTCCGCATACATATCCATGCACCAAATCTAGCAGCAGCAGCAGCAGCAGCACCATCATACATACATAAATAACTCACACCACAGCAGCAGAGAGGAGCATGAACCAGGCAGGGCAGTTGTTATAACACTGGGCATGGAAACAAGCCAGGGACAGAGACAATAGTGGTTGTCACACTAATAACGAACAATGAGAAACAATGGTGATGGTCACACTAATATTTGACCATGGAACAGAAAGTTATAGGGAGGGATACATTAAGTGTGGACATTATAATATTGGATAGATATATAATTAATATATATATATATAAATAGAGAGAGAGAGAGAGAGAGAGAGAGAGAGAGAGAGAGAGAGAGAGAGAGAGAGAGAGAGAGAGAGAGAGAGAGAGAGAGAGAGAGAGAGAGAGAGAGAGAGAGAGAGAGAGAGAGAGAGAGAGAGAGAGAGAGAGAGAGAGAGAGAGAGAGAGAGAGAGAGAGAGAGAGAGAGAGAGAGAGAGAGAGAGAGAGAGAGAGAGAGAGAGAGAGAGAGAGAGAGAGATGGTTACTCATATACTGGACCATGAACCAGATATACAATGATAGAATGGTGGCGGTCACTTTAACACTGGACTAAGGTCGAGACAGGGAGATACAGGGACCGACGTTAACTTTTGAAGGCACTTGCCCATTCGGGCTGAGCGACTCCAAGATTTACTTGCCCGAAAAAAAAATCAACTTGCCCCCCAAAATGTTATTTTGCACTTTGTTCATTATTAACACAGTGACATCCTATTTTGTATGCCTCTTTAGCATTTTTATGAGAATAAACTAGAGAGGCATACAATTTAGAATGACAATCTCACTGTAAAGGGCAGTGTTTTGCAGAAATAACAACGATAATCTCGGTCTAACTTTTGTATTGGGTATTAACCCTGCTCTTGCTAACACCGGATATATCCGGTGCTACATATCTTGCCTGTGTGACCAACACCGGATATATCCGGTCTTTGGGTACCCTTGCACTTAGCAAAATAAAAACTACATAGGTCAATTAAGGGGTATTGAATTATACTAGATATCAAGGTTTTACATTTTACTATGTTTCTTTTTCAGTTTGTGAAGCACATTATTGAAACAGTAATAGTAATCTATGAAATCCTTCTGATTTGGTGGGTAGACCCACAACATCCCTGGTCCCAGGGTATAGGTTCTCCCATATGGGGGTCCAGCATGACAAGGGTTAAAGTGGGAATATTGACTTGCCTGTTCGGGCTTTTAGATTAGGCCATGAACTTGCCCGAAACTCTGTTTTTCACTGTTGAACTTGCCCCGGGCAATAGGGCAAGCCTTTGCGTCGTACCCTGAGATATAATGCTGGTGGTCACTCAAATACTGGACCTCGGACCAGGCAGGGAAAGACATTAAAAACTAGAAGTCACTTCAATACTGGACTATGGACCAGACAGGGAGATGTAATACTGGTGGTAACCCTGCCATTAAAGCATTGGCCTGAAAATCACAGTAGAAGGGTGCAATACTGGTGTTCAGTCTAATACCTAATCATGAATAAGGCAGGAAAGGAGAAAATACTAGTGGTCATTCTTATAGTAAATCATTAAAAAGGCAGAGTGAGAAACAATACTGGTGGTCAGTCTAATACCTAATCATGAATAAGGCAGGAAAGGAGAAAATACTAGTGGTCATTCTTATAGTAAATCATTAAAAAGGCAGAGTGAGAAACAATACTGGTGGTCAGTCTCATACTGGACCATAGACCAAGTAGGTATAAAACCCCAATGATGGTCACTTCAAAACTGGCCCATGAACAAGATATAGATTTGAAACACTGGTCTATTTCCTTAATATAGGCTGATACAGGTGACACACACAGTCCATCTTTAAAGAGAAAATTATTAACAGTCATTATTATTTGTGAGTGCCGTTTCTAGTATAGAAATAGTCTGACTAAATGAACACTCCCAATTTATTCATTACACATGGTATAGCCACACTTAAACAGGAAATACTGATAGCCATGATATCCATTTTAATGGATATCATGGAGTGCCATTTCTAGTATACTGTAGTATAGAAATTGTCTGAACTCACATTTTGTATGTAATACACAGGGTAAAGCCATAATTAAACAGGAAATATT
The DNA here is from genome assembly GCA_963942565.1 of Maea johnstoni. NCBI lineage: Eukaryota > Metazoa > Annelida > Polychaeta > Spionida > Magelonidae > Maea > Maea johnstoni. The sequence goes on from OZ012693.1 coordinate 7,097,083, forward strand.
TTCCTTCATTTATCCTTAATAAACCCCAAGTTCTCAGCTAATCTGCTTCTACAAAACCCATAAGGTACCTGTTGTCTAAACACAGTTCAACTAAGTCAGTCGTCTTGGCAAAACAAACTCCTAGGATAAGGGCACTCCTGGCTAGCAATGTAAATTCACCCTGAGGGAAACTAGAGATCAATATATCAAAACAAATACCCGCCATAGATTATTCCACAAGTAGAAATCAATAGCGAATGTCCATTCTACCCACAGCGGCAGCTCCCTGGCCATCTCATAGCATTTAAATATGCACATACTAAATGAATAATGGAATTACATGCTCGGTGGACTTCCCACACTGGTATTTCTACAATCAATTAGCAAATGCAGCACTTGAGGAAAGGTCAAGTTTACAGAGTAAGTAAACTTACAAGATTGATTGGAGGGAACATTGTCAGACTTGAAAACAATAGCAAATAATCCACTAAAACCAATTTTATACCTCAATTAGAGGAGTGTTGGTGAAGTGATAATCTATATTTAGCACCTCTTATCAATTGTCCTTGGAAATCCCTAAGAAATTCTAATTCCATAAAATTGGTAGCTAACTGCAATTCGGATAAGGATTTTTACAGACAATCAAAGGTAGTTAAGTGTCTGACAATAACCAGAAATCTCTACAGGCCTGGTAGGGCTGGTAGAACCTGGAATCTACTAGCCCTTCTTCAATCTGTACTGGCCCTACCTAAAAATCCAAATAAATATCAAAACTTTACCCCTTTTATTATTTAAATATGAAAAAATATATGCTACTAATTTAGATGTTCCTATAGGTACCGAACAAAATTTCAACATGTCGAATAATTAATGTTATCGTGACTGGTAAATTTGGACGTCTGGTAGAGCTACTAGGGTTGGTAATTTACTAGCCCTACAGGCCCCTTTTCACATTTTTACTAGTCCAGACAAGTAGGGCTACCTTGTATGTCGGACACTGTAGTTGAGAAGAATCTGATAATCCTACAGATGAATACAGAGATTGAGATGTGGTTTATAGTACTTCATACTTATGTGATACAACTCTTTTTACTCTATAGTTACATGCACTGCCTATTAGAGAAACTTATTGGCATTTCCCTTTTGAGCTTTTTATCTGAATACTGAAGAAATTCATTCATTTCAACAAATTTGCATATTTTCTCAACTTCTTTTAGAGGAAAAAATGAGGAAAAATTGTCAAATTAGTTATAAAACTATACAAGCCATTCTCCTGCATAAAGATGACAACCTTCCATTGTGAAGTCTGCTGGCTTCCCTCTTGAGAGCCATTCAAGTACAGTAGCCCTACACATATATTGCAATTAATCCCTGTGCATTGTGCACACTTTCAAAACCTGCCAACAACAGCTATACTGAGTATGTGTTCAATATGTTACAATGATTTTATATACTTGATACATGCCGATACAATGTTGCAAACATAAAGGGATTAAGCTATAGATAGATACTATGTAATAACTGTTGTTTTTACATTGTAACATTAATTTAATGATCAGATTTTTTATATTAGCATGTCAAGAATTTGAGCCATATCTATTCCTTTCACCAGATAGTGGTGCTGAGTGTTGAGTGGCTTTGAGTGCCCAAGTGCTTTTTTACATATACCATGAAAGACCAGACCAACATAACCTGCTTAGGCCTGTTGTTGTTAGGGGCTGTCATTGAATAAACCAGCAGATTTCCATGGCAAAGGTTAGATAAAATCAGTTAATGCATGCTCTTTAAATGGGAAGATATCTTTAGGAAGTTTTGATTATAACATGATAGCAGAATGATGCTGGGGTGTCATGTTATGTTCTTTGAGAACACTAAATATGAAGTGTTAGTGTTTACATCCCATTTCAACAGAACAACTTTTGGAAAGTGTAAATTCTTTGATGAGTTGTATGACTTGTAGGTGATCAGGTCACAGGATATATAATACGAATGCAAGTCACTAGGGAAAAAACACACTCCTAAATCACTGGTCTGTATGGCTCTGATAAATATTAACCCATGCTCTGGGGGACTGGTAGAGAAATTGGTTGTAGGGATTGCTTTTCCAGGAGGGTGACCCTTTCCAGCAATAATTAAAGAAAAGTGAAGTATAAACTTTCAAAATAGTTTTTCAACATTCTGAATCTGGTGAATTTATCTGAACCTGTAGATCCGCCCCGGCTCAAGAGCATAGTATCAATCAGAAGCCCAATCACTGTGGCTATGGTGAAATATTAATGAGAAAGTGTTGCTAGTGCATAATTATACAGAGAAAAGCTCAGCTGTGTCAATGTGCAGTACTCAAACTGCTCAAAATAAAATAGAAATTTTGAACATAATATGCTTGAATGCTTACATGACAGAATGTTTCACTGGTATATTAGTGCACGGTTTATGCACCTGCTTTAGAGTAAAACATGCCGTATGTAGCCAATGAGAATGGGAAAAGAAGCTGCTTACAGCTAGAGAAGGGAAAACAAATGTCATATGAAACTGAACATGTAATATGTAAAATATGTTGTAGGCTCAGTGGTGTTTGTTTAGAAATGATAAAGAGGATCTTGACGTCGATTTCACATATCCAAAAGAGTGGCCAACGTCGATTTCGGACTGGAAAGCTGACATAAATGATAAAGACGACTGTATCGCAACGCCCACTGCAGATGTAGCTATGATGTGTTGTAGGGAAATGCAATATGATATGCCCTCCCAACGCATGGATGTCGCCAACTTCCTGTCCTCCCAAAACATGCAATAACCGGCGCATTCATAACTCCACAATCACAGCTAAATGCCGATTATCGACGGACAGTTTACGGCGTATCTATTAAACGGTATAATTATCTCCATTTCCGGGATGTTTCGCCCGCAGGGTCGGCCTTTCGTAGACTGCTGAACACGAAGCGTGCCAACTCGCGTACGAGCTGTCAAACCCACACTTTAACACGGCTTACCTTTAGGAATTAGTGATCCTCGTGTAAATCCAATAATAATAAATGCGTGTTCTCCGTATTATCCAAGCCGATGGTAATCCTGACCCTTACTTGGAAGTGAATCCGCTTAATATTCCGTACAATGTGCCCTGCCTCCGTCCTGTCGCCATTTTGGAAACTATTTCCAAATGGCTAGTGTCGATGATGTAGAACTGCTGTCAAGCACATTTATTAAGCCTTGATCGCGTACATAACGCAAACAGACTAATACTATATCTTTATCGGCTATTTATGCGTATTTATTGGACAATATTTGATCAAAATGTAAAATAGAAAGATTTATTTTTAATTAAATGCAATAAATGCAATACGAAAATTCGGATGGGCGACTCCGTCTTTCGGAGGGTGTGACTTATAACGAGTGTTTTCATTGGATGAGCTTCAGAGAAATGTCAATTACTCACATGGAAAATAAGTTTGGTGGCACAATCTCTAACCAAATATAAGTAGATACTAAATATTGACTGTAAAACGTAGTATCGTTCTCGCTCAAAACTCAGATTCATCTCAGGAACGCTGTTTGCAATGGAAGAAGTACATTAAATATGAGGATTAACCAGAATTACAATTCCAACCAATGGGAGAAGGTGTTACATAATCAATCACTACCTCCTCTCTCGCTCCCGTCAGCTCATTCCCGTTCAAGACCGTAGCACTACACCGGATGTAGTAAATTAGAAAAAGTTTATGTAGTTTTCAACAGGGAAAGAATACTATCGTTACGAATATAAAAACCAGTGAAATAACCCAATGCAAGAGGTTGTGAGATAGGTGTTTATATTAACTGTTCAGGAGGGAAATCGCGCTGTTTTGCATGGGGCGCCCGCGGTTGCAAAAATAGGGCTTGTTGTAGTGTGTTTGTGGGGATCCGTGCGCCGAAACTGATGGCCGGCGCACGGATACAAGGCCCAAATACAGGGCATCACTGGTTGCACACTCCATGATTGTGGAAGTAAACTGTTTGAACTCACTTTGTATGTCTTACATTCTCTTACACCACCCACCCCAGCACTAATTCTAATCATTTACGTGTATAAACTGGTTTACTTCCTAAACAATATCTTATATAAGAATACTAGTCTTTTAACCGTTTTAATTTCCATGAAACTCTACAAAGAAAATCCTACTTCATAAATTTCAACCATCTGAGATTCAAAAGCTAATAGAGTGACATGTAATTTCCTTGATGTTCCAGCTAAGAGCATTGCGTAGATAGTTCAGACAAATTTTAGAAACATTTTAAATGAGCAATTCTGATTTTTTTTCATAGCACATGGGGTTCAAACCAGGAATTCAAGAAACACCATCTTAACCCTACTTCTGAGTGGTAGCAGGTAGAAAATATCATAACCAAGCGTCCTTAGTCAGCCCATATTCTATGTCATTTCAATATTTACAACTTTTCACTCAAATGACATAATCTCACTACTTGCACAGGTGCATTTAACTAGCTTACAATGATTCTCATCACCATAACTTAAGTAAATTATCATATTAAGTAAATTACCTTGATTCAGATATTTAAGTAGTTTGATATACTGGCTAGATTTACATTTGATACATCTAACACAACTTAAAAGAGAGCCAAATCTGATTAGATAAATTAGCCATACACGCCAATAGAATAAATCTTTTCTAAGGATAAATTCTGATTTAATACATTACTACAAGTTAATGTTCCTATTCCATACTTAAAAACCCTTATAAATCCGTGAAAGGCAGTCAGTAGCGTGTCATGACTGCACGATTCCGGGATGAAATACATGCAATTGCGAGACGAGTGTACAGGCTTGGTACAGTATTTGAATTTGGCGCCAATACTACGCGGTCGATGACGTCACCAATCAGGTCAGCGTGAGTTGCCGGCTTCAATATGTCATGGCAATAGACATTCCTATGGGACATCGGCTCAGGTCTAAATGATTAGTGTGATTCAATAGATGCCAATGTTTTACTATACTCCCCCCACATGTGCTTGAAGGTCGGACATATTTGTGCCACTATATCTTTTCTCGCATGCACTACTTTTGTACTAGTACGCTGTGAGGACTGGTTGCCGTTCGCAGCATATGGTGTGCAGGAATTTGAAAGAAATAGTGCACGGAAGAACAGGCGCGCCTGGCACGGACATGGGAACCTTTACATTGAAAAAAACTGCAAGCCCTGCTAATGTAATACTACATGTAAAAAATGTGTGTTTTCTGGTATCCGCTTTCTTTCAGGGCAGATAAAGTTAGCCACGTGACCTGGCTAGAAATGATTCCATATTTCCAACTAGTCTAACCCATTTGCTGAGGGTGCCAGTTTCAGAGTTTGCTAATAAGGGAACGGCTTGCAGCCGTATTTAAAGGCACTAAGCGTCGAGAAAATATTCCCCTATAAGTTTATGTAATTAGTAGCTAATAATTAGTGTTACAGAAACCTTTATCAGTTACAACCCTAAGCCAGCTCTTGAGGACTAGGCGGTGGTTTCGCCGGGTACTCCGGTTTCCTAAACCACTTACAACTGGCTAGTCAGTTCTTTGCCGCAATATGGTAGATAAAGTGACGATAAAAGAACCCAAAATGCATGTGCTTGATTAAGGGAGGACGTAATTAGTCCTGTGTTCAGCATTAGCAAAAGCCCCTGAACTATAGGCATGGGCGGACGGAACAAAAATATAAATACATAAATAAATATATTGAATAATTTTTCTTCAATATTGAAATTTGTGCTGGCTTAAACGTTGTTTTGTTGTTGTTGTTGTTGTTGTTGTTGTTGTTTTTTCAAAATTTTCGAATGTGGTCTATTTGTCTCATCTGATTAAAATTTCTGCAGTAATCTGATCTGATCCAGATCTGCATGTGGGATTTTATAGATTTTCGAAATTTATTGTATTTTTTTGAGTGGAGATTTGCGACTTGGGTTGGCGATAATATTTTTTTTATTCTTTGGGACAGAGCAATCAATTTTAAAGATGGGCGGGTAATGTGGAACTCAGTTCACTACTGCCACCGATGTGAGATTTCTCACTTTGTTATACCCAACAAGAAAGGGGACTGCACCGATAGCCGAGTGGTCGGAGCATTATATGCTTCTACCGCTTCTACCATATTTACATCTCATCCCTTATGGATAGATGGCAATGCGGTATCCTAGTGAGGCTAGTTTGAAATACACTGCCAGCTAGTAAAAACTCCCTTGTGCGGCATTTGTGTGAACTTATTTACCAAAAGTAGGTAACAAGCTCGTATGCAGTATAGGTGCAGGCATAGATGTATTTATAATATGGTAGACGACACAAACCCCTAGTAGCTAGGCTACATCTACCACTGCTAAAGCTCTACAATGTAATATTACGGCTTGAGGCATATAGAGAACCCCACCTTGACACTAGACAGTGTTTCTCCTGGGTACTTTGGTTTCTTCCACATAATCAATTAGTTGGTCATGATTCTTTATTTATGTCATTGTGACAAACAATAATTTGACGATATTTCGAAAAAAAATCCAAACCCGAGCTGGGCCAATTAGTAAAGTAGTGCATGTGAAGGGTTTCCTATCCCGTTTAAGAATATTGTCGACATACACACATCTATATTCCCAAATAAGCAACAGAACGCCAGACACAAAGGATGCTGATATCTTTATGGCGACAGTATGTTGTCAGTGCTCATCGGGCTTTAGCCAACAGTGTCGATGCGTCATGATTTGGACACTCTAACCCTGGTAATACAAGCATCATGAGTCCCAAATATATTTGTCTCGAATTCTTAACTTATCAAACAAAAGAAGGTGTGAACTATGGATAGGCTCAGTAGCTCAGATGGTCAGATGTCGAACTAGTAATCATAGGGTCGCTGGTTTAATTCCCGGCCTCGGCACTTTGGTCTGTCCTTGGGCAAGACAGTTTATTCCACAATGCCTCAGTCTACCCAGCTAGCTGCAAGATGGGTACCTAGCATTAATAAGGCAGTGCTTAGAGCTTGTGCGCCGTATGCTGCCAGCTGCGCTGGAATATCACTCTGGGGATTGAAATGGTTTCCGTGTATACAGGCCTGCTAGGGGAGGAAGGTCGTGTGAACATTCCGGTGGATACAAGACTATAACCCGAATACCTTTACCTAGAATACCTTTAAGCACAGAGGGGAGATTGGGCTACTGGAATACACACTTCCTCTGCCCTGTGGGCCCTAATTTGATTGGGTCTTTATAATTGATGATTTACAGTAAATAATGTACTTCCTTTTATATAAGCTTTCTGTTATTGGGGTTGCTGGGTTGGAAAAGTTGATTATTGCCTAAAAGCATTATTCAAACAGGTGTGCTCGCATCCCAAATGGGGAAGAATTTGCCGTATGTTCAATAGTGATGTAAAAAGTCTTCTTAAATCAGTCACAATAAGAAAAATTGAGAACAATATTTCTCATTGTCTCACCTTCATGTATCAGAACTTGGAGGCCGTGACGATAAGTATTATAGAGTGAGGCATATTGCACTCTTCAAAATTTTCCATTGCCACCTTCTACAAATCGCATCTTTATCCTAAATTGCTAAACAGTAATGAAAAGGTGTTGTTTGGTAACGTACGTCAAATACTACTATATGGGCAACTCTCTCACTGCAAAAGAGCGCATCCTACACAATAGTGGCTTTATGCCATCGGGATTTAAACCCTACGGCGACATCTATCGGCAAAAGTGCTAACTATTGGAGTTAGAACTAAACGATTTATGGTGCAAATTAATTTACTTATGATTTAGATGACTGTGAATCTTGCAGCTGAATATTCTAGAAGGAACTGAAAGCTGGTTCTATATTTCCAGAGTACGAACGTTTCTATTTGATGTGTTTGGTTTGCTATGATAAAAAGTGAAAGGCCTGCATGCGGTACAAACAGTTCAATATAATAAAGCGCATTGGCGCATAGGTACATATAAACTAAACACCGTGCCATATGAAAAGTTGATACTTTTAACTGTTAACGTGATATTTAAAACAATATTTTGATTAATTGTAATTATGAAAGAAGCTTATCAATGGCGTACGATCATCTAGACAGACATTTCTTCAAATGGGTGGGCGGGTGTTTTTCGGGTGTGTTGCAGAGGTGGCATGTAACTGTCCCGATGGATGAGACAAAACAGACTCTACGGAGTGTAATGGACATTACCCTTTTTGATTTTTTTTGTTTATTTCCCTGCATGTCCCCTATGGCCATCCCAAACACAGAGACATGATGTATATAGCATCAAACAGGTACACGTATATAACAGTCCTTTTGGGTGAATAACAGGTGAAATAACGAAATAGCATATAAAACATGATGAATACTTATGAGAGGGATTTGTAAGGACATTTTGGAAATTATATATATTCCTCACATGATTGAGTACTTGGTTGATGTATATTTGAAAGGAATTATTAATCATAACAGAAGTATGAATTAAGAGTTTCCATAATTTGTCAAAAGGTTTCTATTTCCTTTTTAGGTACGCTCTGTACTTTTCAATATAATAGACAATTTCCATTTCCCTAATAAGTTAATGGAGATGTGGTTTTGCTCCCTTTTTGCATAAAATATTATTTTTTCGCTACCAATATGATATACTAGTAGTTTAAAACGATATCGTCTTCAAGCTCCTCCAGAATTATATTCCTTGCTTGATGGAAGTTTGAATTCAGCAAAGCCTCTTTAATCCAGATTTCAGTATAACCTGAGCTCTCGCACTTATGTAGTTATATAAACCTAGGCAGGGTGATCTTGGCTGCGCCTTACAGCTTTGAGTAATATTTTTCGCGTGTGGTATAGTAGCCGATATTCGTTTAAGGGAATGTATGGCTACCCAAAAATGAACAATATTAAGCATTTGGAAATATCAATGAATGACTTCAATAGTTTTTTAATTCACTTTCAAATAGTCAAAATATTTTTTAGATATTTACAATAAATTTTGAATTACGCTTTTGTTCCTTCATGAAAATTCATAAATGAACGTACATACAAATTTAAAAGTAAAAAACAAAGTATTGATGATGCATTTAAAAAGAATAATATATATTTGAAATTCAGTTACAAATATTAATATATCAATTAGAAATGTAAATGTTCATATATGTAATTCATTCCCAATTATCAAGAATTCACAGGGGAAAAGCGATTAACCCCAAGTCACTGGTAACCTTTTGACATGCTTTCAGCTGTATTCGAATTTGGGAATCTTCGGCAGTAGTGAGAGAAAGGACAGTCGGTTTAATATTTTTCAAAAATGAAAGGAACGACTTTAGATTGTGGATGACATGATAATTTTCGCTAACCAAGTCAGCAGAATACCAGGAAGACCTTTTGTTGAAAATATTGTTTTAACTTCCCTGCCTAATAACTTGACATTGCTTTTAGGTACTCTCTGGGATGTTAACACTGATATGAACGACCATGAAAAATATGTTTCAATGGCCAGGGGTAATTTTAACCCCGTTAAAAAAAAAATTCGCCATTTTACAAAGATAAAGTTCGAGAGTGTTTGTAAAATCTAAAATGCAGTTGGTCTATTTTACATGAAATTAAATAAATAGGATTCCAGTACTATTTATCTGGGTGCATGAAACTTCTTACCAACTACCTTAGTTGTCCTAATAGTAATAGCACTGTAATACAATATTCATACATGATATACATGTATATGAACATTTAAAAGTAAAAAGACCTTTAAGTGTTGATGGTACATTTAAAAAGAATAGTATATACTTGAAACTCAGTTACAAATATCAATAAATTAATCAGAAATGTAAATGTTCATATATGTAATTCATTCCTAATTATCAAGAATTCATAGGGGAAAAGCGATTAACCCCAAGTCACTGGCAGCCTTTTGACATGCTTTGAGCCGTATTCGAATTTGGGAATCTTCGGCAGTCGCGATAGAAAGGAGACAGTCGGTATATTTTTTCTTAAATGAAAGGAACGCCTTGAGGAATGAAATGGCAATTTTCACTATCCAAGTCAACTGAATACAAGGAAACATATTACGGAATGTATCATGCACTAAGCGTAAATTGGCTTCTACTCTACATGTATATAAACATCTCGAGCATCCTTATCGAATGACGCTACTTATTGATTTCCACAAGAAAAATATTCGCAATTTCCTCTTGTCCTAAACATATCGCATGCAGTAGTAAATCACGCGACCCCTATCTCTGATGGAAGAGTTGTTCCTGTAGCATAATGGTATTATCATCAGATATGTTTCAATTCATTTGATATAAATTTCGAACAAGTCAATTTGCCCACATAGTGTAGTGGAGTTTCAGCATCAATGGAACTAAGTCTAGAATAGGTAGGTAAATGTTTTATTATTTTAATGCACAATTCCATATTTTTCCTTTAGTTCTATCCACCATAAAACTTTTTTTTAAAGATAAAAGTGCAAAAAGTTACTGTGATACAGTCTTATCTCACTTTAAAATTCAGTACGCTTTGGGTATAGAAAGCTACTTAAATCGGTAAACTTTAATATGTTTCTAATGCATCATTGCCTATTTTGCAATTAGTTCTTTCCTATAAACATATATAAGATATTTATAAATAAAAGTGGAAAAGTGTCCTTTGCTACATCTCTCCAGTGCGCTGTGTATAAATGTAACAACACTCCAGAGCGGGATGCAAGCCCTGGATGCAAGCTGCGCATCACAAGCTGGATAGGGGCGGCATCTATCGGGTAGAATACGTACTAAAATATTGACAGGGGGGATGCGACACAACAAGATACCTAATATCGCCCACACACTACAACATGGACACTCAACTTTTTCTGGTCCTTTTTAAGTAGATCCTACAGATTCCAATATGCGAACAGTGTCTTTTGTGGAGAAGTTACAATTCGAGTTCCCTGGAAGTTTATTTAACCAGGCGCTGGCACTTGGAGATGTTGATAATGATTTGGTAAACATGCTTTTTGGATTTTCCTGTTGCCAGTGTTGGCTGTTTCAGTGTTTGCACTGGTATAAAACTGGTGAAGTGTTTATTTGTTGTTTACCAAGTTTTCTGGTAATCTGATCCATCTAACTCCTGACAGGTCATGAATGACAGATCTGTCAAGGCTAAAGAGAAAGTGTGACGGTGTTGTGGAGATGATTACTTTTCCCAATCATTGATTAATTGTGATTATCTTCCTATTTTCAGAAAAGCATAGACATAGAGCTATGGGGGAGGTGTGTGTGTGTGTGTGGGGGGGGGGGTGGCTAATACCATGGAATCACATAAGGCAGAGTGCTTAATCGATGGTTACAGGTGTAGTTCAGTGCAAATAACATGCCTGCAGTGTAATGGGTGCTCCCTAAGATGAATATCCACAAGGATAGGAAGCCGTTGGATCTCGTCGCCTGAGCTGCGTTGTTGGTCACAGCAGGGGATCAACAGATGTACCCTGCTTGAAGCCAATAAGCATGCTCTTTTCTCTTCAGCCCGATCCTTTAAGAGTGCCACATTATTAACACTACTGGCGCCAGAGAGATGGATCCCCTTGATCCGCAACCCCATTGGCTCAGCATGCTAGTACCTAGAGTGTCCGTGCCTCGAGTAACGCGGTGAAGACTGGGAAAATATTGGTGACGTAATTGTTTTCAGAAAGAGGCTGGCTCTGTGCAGTTAGCAAGCAGCAGAGAAAGTGACTGGCTGACTGGGTCTGCAGCTTGTCATTCTATCTAGGTCAGATAGGTTACCACGGAGATAAGCCCAGCAGGCAGCCAATCATGGGGGTACACAGCTTATCTATGACTCATAGTGAGGCAGGGACATTTGAGGATGCAAGCACAGTACCCACTCCCTGTCTACTACTCCCAGCTGGCGCTGAAGAGTCAGCTGTAACACTGGGACTGCACATTGGGCCTAATCTGATTGTATGGTAATTAGCCCCTGGGAGCTCCTCCCCTGTATTTATAGGTCTCTGGTGCTTCTGGACCGACCTGAAGAAAAAGAGCCTATTGGCTGCAAGCAGGGTATATCAGTTGATCCACTGCTGTGACCTATGACCCAGTCAAATGATGCAAAAAAACATGAAAAATGATTGAAAGATTTGAAACCATGGCACATGGGTACTCATCTGAGAGTACTCAGCGATAGCTATCCAATGAATACCAACGTGACAGGGTTTAGATGGTTTTCAAAAATCTTTGCACACACCATAGAAAATCCTATGTCTTCCATTTTACTCCTGTTCTGTTAGTATTCTCATTTACTTTTGTTTTGCTGTTTTTTTTTTAGACCAATGAGTTAGTTGTTGGTAATATTCAAGGTGATTTAGCAGTTTTCAAGGGAAAGGATTTCAAACCATGGAGAACATGTTCAGATCTAGGAATGGTAAGTTGTCACAGAGTTTATGGTATAGACAAGTTGTAAGTTCTATACCCCACAGATACCAGGGATACAATGCTTGGCCTGTACAAAAATTTTACATTGATGCAAGGGCCTTAGGTCTTAGAAACTGAGTCATCAAAATGGACTTTGAGAAAAAAAATATTCATATAAATCGAGTGTTCAGTTTTCCAAAGTACATAATATATATCCTTATAACAATTGTAAATGTGTTTACTTAGAAGTTATCACATATATATTAATGACATTGTTCACTTAAGATTCACTCTTATTTCATATCGTTCACCTTAAAAGTTTTAAAAAGCAATTCTAGATGCAAAGCTGCCATATAATCGTGAGATGTTTATATTTTTCTATTTTTACTGATAGATTTTCACTTATGTTTTACAGATCACATGTGTTGGAATAGGAGATGTTTGCAACAAAGGGAAGGCAAGTATGAGATTAGAAGAAATACTTGACTCAAAGTTAATGAGGTGTAATATCAGTACTTAACTGATATGACACCACAATCACTATGTATATAGTGCAGCATTTGTGGCTTCACTGGATGTCCTTAGTCTCACATGGACCTATACTACTTTCAAGTTTGAATTAGGGATGGGAAGCATAACTTGGCAAAATATTTGTGGAGAAGTGTGGGATTGGATCAGATAAACATTTCTCCTTAAATTACTTTCTGAAGAATGGGAGTGTCACAAAGAAATTACTAAAATTGCCAGGACATTTCCAAGCACTGAAGGTATAGATTGGGTAAAATGTACTACCGTAAATTCTCAGCTTATTTGGGACACACTTTAATAATTACTATTTTTATGGGTTTAGAGTGGCCCATGTACTCTGAAAATACCTTGATGTTGTATCAGCAGGTTTACAGCTAGGTCCATATTTTGTGAAATGGCCACTGGCTTTAGACCGAGGGTTCCCCCGATGTCCCATTGATTATTTTACAAAATGGATTTTCTGGCCCAAATTCCAAGGGTGGTCTAAATTTCCAAGAATTTCCAGTATTATATATAGGACTGATGAGAGAGGAGTTACATTCTATAATTACCAACTCAGAGTCAGTGTGAGAAAAAATAGAATGTAGAATGGAAGACTACAGGTAGTACTGGTATCGAGACGTTTCGGACAGAGCGGTCTCGAGTTATGTACAGCTGATCGAGCAGGCATTCTCATGTCAATACAACTAGAGTCAAAGAAAAGGGAAACCAACACTAGAGAATGCCGCCCGGTAATGCTATTCACATGTGGCCAGACTATAGACGGTTCAACATTCTCCATGATTGGTAATGGATAATGCTGAATTCAAAGCAAGGAAAGGCAACAGGTACTGATAACATAAACATGAATAGAGGGAGCTCCTACTTAGATCATAGTGTTGTTGTAATAAATAGGAACTTTCAGTTATGGTTGTTTTACTTTTTAAAATTCATTTACTTATCATGGCATATTAGTAACAATATAAATAACATAAAAGTTTGTCTTTGAATGTGTAAATGCTAATGCCTTAAAGTAAAAAAGGATTTACATCCCTGTAGACAGAAATGTGAGAGATACATTTTCAAAATCTGAGGCTAGCCGCAGCATTTATCAAATCCTGCAGTTTACTGTATTAACCTCATGAAATAAAGATTATTGTCATTATCTTTATCATTATTAGTAGTAGTATCATTATTATAATTACTAGTATTACCCATATGCTCTACAACACCTGACTTGTAAAAAAAATCTTCAAATATTACAACTAGTATGAATGTAAATGAATCCCAGCAACTCCCAAAACGACGCTAAGGATCGGAATTGGGATCGCTATCATAATAATAGTGATGCCAATCTCAAGCCCAAAAATACCAAGTCAATACCAGTCCTAACTACAGGGTAGTTGAGTTTAGTGTTTGTTTTATTATAATTATTAATGCATTAATTTACGGTAATCTTTTACATATTGCTGATTTTCAGAATTTCCTGATTACGCTGAGTGCGGAGGGTTGGTGCTACCTATTTGACCTGTCTGAGAGCAGCACGGCTGGTGCTGACTGTGACGGAGATCCCAGAGTCATGAAACCCCTACACAAGCAGCACCTGCCCGCAAACAGCAAAGTCATGCTGCTGGCTGATGTGGGTAAGTTCCAAATGGCAAATAATCTACAAAAAATCAACACCTACCTGCAAATGAATGCAGCATCTTTGCACAGAGTCTACTTGTCTTTTGGAAAGACAGTTTCCTGAAAACCTCTTTTTTGGACAGGCAAAATTTTCTAAGAAGAATTTTCAATTTTGACTTTTTTGAGGGTAATAATCAAATATTTTCCTAACAAACCATCTTCTAGGACAAAACTGTTGTGTAAAATGCCCTTATTGACACGATAGGCTATTAGATGTAATTGGTATAAGGATTTGAAGTAGATTAGTAAATTAATCTGGACAGGCAAAAAATTTTAGAATTGCTGTTTTAGACAAGCATTTTTTAAATCCTAGCTTAGACCCTGAACTGCATCTAATCAAATCACAAAGGGACAACATTTTAAATTGGATTGAAAGTTAAACTCCTGGGTATGAGTGACTCTGCTATTGCTCTGTATTTGTAGATGATGACAATGAGCAGGAGCTTGTGATTGGTTACTCTGACCGTGTGGTCAGGTCCTTCAGGTGGCTGGAGTCTGGAGAACCCGAGCTCAAGGCCGGAGAGTTTGAAGACCTCGAGAAATGGCAGTTAGCTGGACAGGTAGGAATGGAGGAAAAAATGAAATGTCACACTGGATTGTAGGGCTAGATTTAGAATTTCAATTTTTTTCACTTTTCCTTCAACATTTAGGCTACCGTATTCTTCTGTTAAAGTGCATATGCCGGTAACAGGGTAGGAAAATAAATGCTAGAAGGGGTACTGTAGGTGGTGGAGGAAACTGGGGAACCTAAGGAAAACCACCCACCATCTAACCCTAGGTCACTGACAAAAGTTCATTTTAGCAGGTGCTCACATCTCAGTGTTTTTCCACATTATAGTAGGATAAAATGTAACATGGAAAGACATTTAATAGGTGTTCACTTTTGAATCTTTCACTTTATGTTTATTTCTTCAGTGATAACAATAGATACTGTGAATACAGAGGTATGCTTTAATTCAAATCTTTTATTTTTTTGTATTATATATATATTTCGTTATTTTTCTTGCTGTAGATTGGGTCTATCACTGTCAACAGGAAGGCTGATGGTAAGATGGCACTGATGGTGGCGCAACCTGGTGGGACGTATGTCTCACTAATAGGTACAGAGGAGAACAACGGCAAGAGCTCACGAGATGAAGATGATGAGAGGTGAGTCATCTAGATTGTTGCATTGATAATGGATAGGTGATAGGAAGTAGAGCTGCACTCATGGAGGGAAATCAACTCATGAGCTCACTACCATTTTGACTCATGAGCTCATGAGCTCGCGAACACAGGTTTTTTAAAAATAAAAATTTATTATTCAGCCCAGCAATTAAGAAATGCAAGTACTTACTGATGGAAATTAATTAACATTTACATGTTTACTAGTATTTCATTTAAAAATGTGCTGGCGAGGGACAATGGTCAGTAAAACACTCAACAATGCCTGTATACATTGGGGATTGTAAACAAAACTTGACAGTGATAAGCAGTGATAAGGTGTATTAGGTGTTCTGTGTTAGGTATGTGTTCCCTACATAGATGAGTCGACGAGTTGACCACTCCAGCTCGAGCTTGGCTATTCTAGCTTCAGTACTTGAGCCACTCGAGTTTGTGAGCGGTGAGTGCAGCTCTAATAGGAGGACTATTTTTTCCTCAGAATTTAATTTTTTGTTCAGGAGGGCTGAAACTTGCAGTGTTTCTACATTTTTTCTTTCCAGTGAATGCACTGGAGGCCCTAGCCTCATCTACCATCCCCTGGGGTCGTCAAGGTTACGGAACAACAGCGTCTCCACAGAGATCGTAGGCAACATCAGCAGCAGCAAGCGGGATCAGGGACAATCTAGCTACTTCGCTGTCTGTACTCTAGACGGTAAGCTATCACTAAACACTAACCATATCCAAAAATCCTGCTTCTGTAAGGGACTTGCAGCTCATACCTATTTTCATTATCTGTACAGCATAGATGAGCATCTTAGTTGTTTAGATCTTGTGAGATTTCTTTCATTGATTGCTTGGATCCCATTGACTGCAAATTAATGAGACTCACAGACTCTCCATTCCCTGGCAGTATTACATCTATGTCTTTCTCAAGTGGGGGATAAGATTTAACGTCATGATTGCTTGATATTGACATTGACTACTACCCATTGAAGCTTACCCACAGTCCAGTTTTATTGAATGCCATCATGTACAATATTGTTCTGAAGTTTTTTTTAAATATTTGAGCCATGCATGCTAACTTGGTTGTGTGTTTCAGGTACTCTGCTCTTGGTGGAAAATGAGGAGATTCTTTGGTCATTACAAGTCGACCACCAGCTCTTCGCTCTCACAAAACATGATGTCACAGTAAGTCATAGTAGAACTCTTAACCCTTATGCTGCTGGTGGCTAATTTGGTGGGTAATTTGGCCAATGCAAAGTGATGCAAAAAATCTGAAAAATGACTGAAACCCTGGCAAATGGGTACTCATCTGAGAGTACTCAGCGAGAGCTTTCCAATGAATACCAACATGGCAGGGTTTAGATGGTTTTCAAAAATCTTTGAATTTTTGTGCTTTGGACGTAAATATCTTCAGCATCGGAAGGGTTTAACAGTCAATAAAATTTAGAATGTCAAAAATTTATTTTAACTCAGTCTCTTATTCTAAAATGCTGATAAATATCTTATCAACACATATAGTTGAGTTTGATTGCATACCTATCCAGATTGAATACATTTTTATGCTATACATGACATTCTATATCAGTGCAAGAATTGTTTTAAAACTTGCAAAAAGTATCTATATGATATTGGTAAAGAAAAGAGTGAAAATTATTGAAAACTCAGTCAGATGTTTTGTGAATTGATGCTTTAGTACTGAGTTATTTTCATATCTTTCATACTCCCAAACAACAAAAGGAATGCTACGTTGGTAAAAAAGCTCCAAAACACTGCCTAGTTCCTTCAGAAACCTATCCATAAGGTAATGCATACTGTAAGAAATTACAATTTTATTGTTTTCCATTTTTCTAGGGTGATGGTACGGAAGAGGCCATTGTGTGTTCATGGGACGGTCAAACCTACATAGTCAACCACAGCAAGGAGGTGGTACGATTCCAGTTTGAAGAAAATGTGGCAGCATTTTGTGCAGGTAAAATGGCTTTTTGTCTAAAAAGGTTTTACTATCTTTTCAGGTAGCCCAAACATAAGAAAACAAGTTTTTTGTGTGTGGTTTTGCATGTAATATTGTCAGGCTGCTTTTGACTGATGTGAGCATTAAAGGGTTAATGGCGTTTTTGGCTGCTACAGGCATGAGTCGGTTAATATATAGATGTTTGTAGAGGAGTTTACAGTATTTCTTTTGTTTTAATTCTATTGTCCTAGTAGCATCTTCACTGTTAAAAATGATTATAGAGGAATAATTTACTGTATTTCTTTTGTTTTAATTGTATTGTTTTAGTAGCATCTTCTGTAATGTAATAATCATGTTTTGTACCTTGCCAGGTGAATATGCTGTTTGTAACGGAGAGAATGTTCCGTGCCTGGTCTACGCGACATTCACCAATCAGGTTATCGTCTACTACAGCATACGCATGCCGAGAGTGCAGTCCTCAAATCTCATACAGCACATGAAGGAGAACCATCCCAAGATACAGGATCTCATGGCCTACCTCAATCTAGACAGTGAGTACCAGTGTTGGGCAGATCATTGATTATAATCGATAGTCCATCTGGTTGCCTCTGTATTACTTATTTATCGATTACAAAACTGGCAATCATTAATAATCAGAAAAGGTGACACCTAGCAATGAAAGTTTTTGGTTATTACCCCAAAAAGATCAAAATTGGAAACTTTTCATCAAAGTCTTTGCCAGTCCAAAAAAAGGTTTTCAGGAAACTGGATGTCCAAGAGACAGGCTGGACAGGTCCTGGTTAAGTCCAGAAACTCTTTACACATCCACTGCTTGCCGTCTCTCACCACTGCCTAAGGTTTACCCAGTCCTTTGGTTTCCTCAACCATGAAAAGAATTGGTTAGTCACAATAGGGCCATGATATAGCAGAATAATCTACCATTAAAAAATCCAAATCCAAATTCTTTGTGGTGAAATTGGAGATTGAATAAAACACGTTGTGTGTGAATTTGTCAACCCTTTTTATCTGCAACAAATGCAAACACTTCATAATTTAGAGAATAAGTGATACTTTATTTTATTATATCTTTTCTTTAAATGTTATATTTAGTATTTTGGAAAAAGAAAGTTTGAGATAAGAGATAAGTCAGTGTTAGCAAACACACCAGAAAAGAATATGACTGTCTGGCTCATTCAAAATACATGTATGTGTGATGAATGTATTAAATGAATTATTTCTTAAGTTCTAAAATCGTCTTCTATATTTAACATTTTAGGTTCTCATCCAGGTCAGACTCAGCAATTTTATCACTGGTGTCTTTATGGTAACCATCCGAAGACTACAGAAAAATCACCTAGTAAAAAAGAAGTGGAACCCAAGACTCCTACATCATGAGCAGCTATACGACTAATTTATCACGATTATGTTGCAGTGCTTCGCAAGCATGCAATTTTGTCCAAATATGGTCATGTTTGGCCTGAGAATGAATGCAGCTCAGTATACGGTGTAGTTTGCGCTTATAAAATGTGCTCAGCAGGAATGTCTTTGATGTGCAGTTACATGTTTGCGTATGGATGTTAAATGACAAGCTATTATGTCAGTATGTCGAACGATACTACAGGGGTGTCCAACCGAAGCATTGTTGCACCAAATCCATCAAGCACTGTTTAACTCAAATTATCATACTGCATTGCCTGTACGGCCTTCTAAATATTCTCAGATGTATCATTTTGTGCAGATTTGGTTAAGCATGAACTCCCATCATTTTAATGGTGTTTCTATTGATCAATAGAAGTCTCCATCATTGGTATAGGATTAATGTTATTTCGCCAACTGATGATTACCATAGGGACCGGATGTCCAGATAATGGTGCGCAGTTTAATAAATGCGGACTCCAGGGGTACGCAAAGTAACTGCTGCAACACTTTCACTGTATACAGTATCTGTTAGGAACCAGGTCAACCCAGCAGGACTCAAACATGAGATTTGGGATTGAGGCGTCTCCCACTAGAGGAGGGTGGATTCTCGGGAAATCGATTGTTTGTCAGAGCCAAATACTTGGTCATACCAAAAGATATGGGCAACATGAATTATTGGAGGAACAGATAGTCAAATGATAATGATTTGTTAAAATTAAACATCTATTTTTTTCATATTGAAGTACCATGTATTAAGAATGAATGAAAAAAAGTAGAAGTTAGAAGCGAATAAAAAGATAACTAGTCTAAAATGAGAATGAGTGATCACTTAGGTTAATCTATTAAATTGCGATTTTCAATTTCTTCGAATCTGTAATAAATATTTAAATGAAATGATAAACTTATTTTGAATTTCAAATTTCTTCAACGGGTGTTTTCATAGGACATATCCAAAGGAATGATTTCAGAACAGGATACATCCATAAAGTACTTCTGTTTATTAAAAAAAAGAAGAAATACACAATTCATGTTGTACAAAGCCTATTTATTGCAGGCAGATCTATCTACAAATAAAAGATTGCACCTCAACAAACGGTTGGTGTATGTACCTTTATGCATTGTTTGTAAAATAGAATAAGTAAAGACAAGGCTTTATAATACTTACAAATGATTTAATTTATTGAATGCCCTTTCATTTACCAAATACGAGCCTGAATCTAGTTTATTCCATGCAAAATGCAAATCCCTATGGCCCATTTAGCAATTATTCAAATTGACAAGAAATATATATAAACATATTTTGTCTGACCACCAATGATTTTATAAGTATGCACAAAGCATTATAATTATCATGTGCACAATGAATGATACATAATATCTGAATGCTATTATAAATCTTTCAAAAGATTTCCAGGGATTTTCTGAAAGTGAAAGTATGTATGAAGATCTATGTTTCGAAGGATTCGTGTCATTTGTACCATTTTCACACTCAGCCAGCTGGTTCACAACACACTCAATCACTCAATTAATCCATGCAATGTATATGTTCCATTATGTCTGTATGTATGATAATGTTCATGTACAAAATATGTAAAATAAAAACAGTTCTACGTGCATGATATGACAGTACTCGTCTCTCACCTTACTACAGAAGTTATATGTACAACAAATACCTCAAACTTACATGATATTATTCTAAGGCCTAAAGCAGCTTTGCAGCAATATCAAACAATAGAGCTAAAGACAATAAGTAAAACAATCACACTTTAAAAAACCATCTTTGTGGGTTGATACATCACTTAAAAGAAGATAATAGAGGAATGTCATTTTAAAAACTATGATGCTATTTAACAAGGTGTTATGGGAACTGGAAATGATATCAAATGTGCTGTCAATCTTTTCATCGACACATTTCATATTATAAAACAGGAAAGCTTAACATTTCACATACCTACAAAACTATAGATGATTGAAATATACTGTATACCGCATTAATCTTGCACATATAAAGTAATGCATTCGGCAGGAAGCTGCCTTTTATGCACCTTTAATTTTTGTGTACGTGTGTTGAATGACAAGCTATCATGTAAGTGTGTAGTACAATATTAGCATTGGGGTCGGATGTCCAAATAATGGGGCGCAGTTTCTTAAATGCGGACACAAGAGGTGCGCAAAGTACACATTAATTAAACTACTGCAATATTAATATGGTATACAGTACTCAATGCAAGTAAGTCTTGAAATTAAGTTAACAATTATATTCAAAAAATAAGTTATACTAAACTGAGAGCACTTCCTGTTTTACTATTCCAGATGCTCTTTTTACACTTTAAGTGAACTTTAAACATGAATCATGGACCATAGAACTCCCACGTCTCAGTTAAAAGTTAGATTTTTAGACTAGAATCTATTGCTCTGAAGTATCCTAGACTTCCTAGTAATAATCTAATATACCATAAATAAAAAGGTAAAGGTATTCGGTTTAGAGTCTTGTATCCACCGAAGTGCTCACACGACCTTCCTCCCCTAGCAGGCACTGTACACACGGAAACCATTTCAATCCCCCAGGGGATATTCCAGAGCAACTGGCAGCATATAGCGCACACACTCTAAGCACTGCCTTATTTATGCTAGGTACCCATTATACAGCTGGGTAGACTGAAGCAATATGGGATAAACTATGTTGCCCAAGAACAGACCAAAGTACCCGAGGTGGCCGGGATTCGAACCAGCGACCCTCTGATTACCAATCCGACACCTAACCAACTGAGCTACTTTGTCCCCATAATAATAGTTATGCCTAGTACTGTCATCAATAGGACAGAGAAAGTCTGTCTACACTCAACAGTAGCCCCAGCTCTCAGTCGCAGAATGGGTAAGATTTCTAACCCAGGAACTGAAGTAAAATTTGAATATATTTCTTAGAAATTATGAAGTCAGAGTCATGCTCAGTTTACATGTTGAAGACCTTATATAAATAAGTTCTTAAAGAGATCATTTAATACAAAATTATATAAATTCACATCTCAAAAACCCAGACAGTTTAATGCACTTTCCCACAAAGGACATTTTCCACTCAGTATACTATTTCTAATATATCTGTATGCTTTTCATTTGTAAATATTAATGTTTCATATTTTTTTAAATTTCATTATCTTCACAATTTCTGTTTCTTTACTTGTGTAATTTCTTATCCCTTGATCTATTGCACCAAGGTACAATAAGTTGCTGCCTGTATATGACATGTCTAAATGTTAACAATATATTTTCTATGTACAAGACTTAGAGTTCCACCCATAGAACATTGGGTATTTTAAATTCTGGATAAAACTGTGTGTCGCATTTCCATGAGATTACTTCTTTTTCTGTGATGCTGTGCCGATGTTGCAGTTGTTCACCTGTGGGAGAAAAGAGAAGTCAGTATAGCAACACTAATCTTAATCAGAATCTCCTTAAATGATTGGAAATTCATGCTTAATTAGAAAGCTAATAACAGTATAAGGCCAGGAAAAGCTGAGAATATTCAGTAGCTGAAGGACCTGGCCTGTCAAAACACTAGGTTGAAATCAGCATAGGCATGCTTGTTCCCAGGCCCCAGCACCGCAGGTTGGAAAAGGTTGAGAGTATAACAATAACAATGAGCTCCTATGCAGGCTCCAGAAAGTCCAAAACAATGCTGCCTGAGTGGCTCCAAAAAGTATTATCACATTACACCAGTTCTGAAAGACCTTCACTGGCTGCCCATCAGGAATGGGATTTAGTTGAAGATTCTGCTTTTGCCTTTCAAAAGCATTCAAGGAAATACAAACTCTATGTAACAAGATAGAGGAAAAAATGGTCGGCCAAGCTTGGGACAGACAGACTATAGCACTCCTGTAGAAGCTATGGTTATAAGAAATGAAGTGTACCTTGGTTGCAAACCGTAATGAGCAGAGTGTCTCGCTGAAGTTTTCTTCCCTGGGTGAGACGTTGACGAACATGAGTGTTTTGCTGTTGCCTCCTAGAGAGTTCTGGAGCAGGTAGGTTAACTTGCTGTTCCTGTAAGGTATGTGGTTATCCTGGAAAGATAGAAGTATGATCATATGATAAAATGAGGTATGATGTCAGCTACAATCTCACCACTCAGAATGAGAATACTGTTTTCTCCTTCATAAGAGGTACTTTCAAAGATGAAATGCAAGCTACAACTATTAACCTAGAATAGCTGCTTGATAAGGCAAAAGACATAAGATTAACATATTTATGCTAAATCTGTTTGACTATCTAGACGGTACCTTTTTAACAAAAAAATCAGAAAATACCACTATAAAATAATCAGAAACTGACTTACAAAATACCTTCCACTTCATGCTTGATTCCTAATTTATTTTCAAATGTATTATAAATCCAGATACCCATTTCAAGATCTCCAGACATAACTGGGTGAAGTCTCATTAGACATACTAGTATTGAGAAAACTTGCCTTCAAACTTTATCATGCCTTATGAACAATGGATATTTTACAGACTAGGATATTTTTGGACAATAGGTAATCAACACTCACCTTATTTGCAAGAGCCATGATGACATTTCCAAGGTTACTTAAACTTTTATTGATGGCCTGCGTCTCTTTCAACCGTGCTCCTTCTGATTTAGATTCTTTCAATCTCTCGCTTCCTGCCAAATCTATGAGGTTTAACGTTCCTGAAAAGATAATAGATATACCTCATTTTTCTACTTTTGTAATCTCCAATACTAAACCATCAATGCAGTAGCATTAGCTATCATCCAGAACATGACATCATAACAGTGATGGAAACTTGAACTTAAGTCAAAGTCACAAAAAAACATTGGTTATAATTTTTTTGTGCCAGGCTCTTTTTATTCTTGTGGCCCTGTAGAACAAGTTGGTCCATTTTTACTGGCACGAAGCTGTTTTGGGGAATTTTTACTGGCCTGGGTCTAGCGGTTCACTGTTAGCATCGAGCCCTGAGTATTTGAATAACCCACCTTCACATCCCTCCTTTGTGATCTCATTAAGACCAGTGATTTTCAGCCGGAACACACTGTGACTCCTTGACGACCTCTCGTTACACTTCGTCTCTGCCACAGCTCTGTTCTCTGACGCCTTCTTCAGCAGTGAATGCACCTTAAAGATCAAACAATGTAGTAAGAGCAACAATATACAGTATAGCTGCACAAGAATGTGTATCAACTCTTGGAAAAATCTTCATTCTGCTTGCTAAAAAGGTATTAGGGAAATGAATGTGCCTCCCTGGTTATGATGTCTAGAAATGATTAATCTAAGAACTTTTGTCAAAATTTTGTGAATTATAATATTACAAACCATACCTCACAATTACCAAAATGCTTTACTATTGATGCCGGTATGTATTAACCCATTCATGCCTGGATCACTGGAATCTTAAATACTTGCCTAAGTAACTTAAGAAGCAATCAAAAATTGGAAAGGTATTTAAAGGAGAACTGTTCGTTCGTTTCTGATTAATATTTCTCCTTCATATATTTTCTGAAAATTGCTTTTGCTAAAAAGGCAATACTGAAACAGGCAGGGTCTTTTGGCTCCTACAGGCATGATTAAGTTAATGCTTATTCTATTGATGCACAATTAGGTCATTCCCTTCTTGTTAACTAAAGTCCCAGTCCACCTTTGTGCTCACCTTTTCGGGGGAAATGACAGGTACAACTGTGAGGTTTGTGACCATGACGTCATTGGAGGCGTTCCCTGTCATCTTGATGTCATGTTTGACGTCATCCTTGCCGTTTCCCAGCAGATCTCTGATCGTCTCGTTGTAGATCTCCAGGAAAGATCCATCGAACTGATACTGTTATAAAGATAGCTTACTTAGAAACCACACATGGTAGAGTCAGACATGGAATAATTTACCTTATACTTTTCTAAATGGTTATCCTTAAAGGGCAGGTCCTAAGGGAAGATTTTTGAAACTGGATGTCCAAGATAAAATATGTGGAGAACACTCTATATACAGACAATAATCACAAACATGTACTTTTTCATTTTAAGAAAATGCATAGTGCCTTAAGGTAATGTCTTAACATTCAAACTGAAATCTAAAAAATTCCAACCATTTTGACATTATCAGATAATTCTGACCTAAACATTTGTTTACACCTAATAACTTATCATGTCTAATTTCCTTGACTTATATCAATAGCAACAAAATATCTTACAAAACTTTTTATTAAACTAACCTTTGGCTAGTGATGTGACTTCTGCCTTTTTCCACACTTAACCATGTGTTAGACAATACATTACAGGAGAGAATTCAATCTATTACTGTATTAAATCTAAGGATGTTCAGATAATTCAGACATTCAGTGACTCCCCTAGTGCTGGAATAGTTATACATATTGAATTCCAAACATATTTCTGGTATGGCTATTCCTTCATTGCTCACCTGCCAGCCATGTTCCTCCAGTTGTGAAGCCGTCTCGAAGATCTGCCGTACAGCTCGTGGGATCATGCCCTCAGTGACCTCATCAGGGTCGTTGGGCCCTTCCATGGTGTGTGTCTTCCCTGAGCCAGTCTGACCGTACGCAAAGATGCAAACATTGTAGCCATCTAGGGCACTCTGTCACAGAAAAAGAAAAACAATTATCATTGGGAATATGATGCTGTTCTTCCAAGGTACTCCAATTTCCTTTATCATTCACAACTGGCTAGTCACAATTTAGTCTCATTTATGTATGGTGGATAAAGCAATCAAATTATAAATGAAATTCTGAATCAAACCATAACTTCCAGACATATCGCAGATTGAAACAATTAAAGACAAGCATTTTGCAAGGTCTTGTCCTATGATATTTTGTTGAGGAACCTATCTTTGCCACTTAAAAAAATGAAGCTCCATGAACAATAGAGAGCAAATTTCTGCCTCATAGTAATAGAAAAAAGTTATCCAGGGCTCGATACTAACAGTGAACCGCTCCAGTAAAAATTCCCAAAAACGGCTTTGTGCCAGTAAAACTTAACTGGTCCTACAGGGCCAGTAAACATTTTCAACAAGATCAAGAACAGTAGTTTACAGGAACATTGATCATTTAAGAATTATTACAATATTTTGCTTCATGCCTAAGGAGAAACTTACACCCTAACAAGAATGCAAAAACAATGCATATATAACTTGTAAGAACAGTAAAAATTTAAGTGGGTCCTAGGTGTTACTAGTCCTACATTGCCAGTAACGTTTTGGGTTAGCGGTGAGGCCTGGTAACCCTACCTGAACGAGCTGTGAGATCTCCTCGAAGACCTGCCCCTGTGTGGACTCTGGCGTAAAGACCTTGTCGAAGCTGAACTCGTACTTGTTGGAGTCGCCCTTCCTGTGGCTGACGGTGCTCTCGTTCATGCACACGCCCGCCAGCTTCTCCAGCTCCAGCACCTTGCTGTTATCCTCCGGGAACGTGATGTGCTGGATCGTGCCGTCGCTGCCGATCAGCTCCTCGCCCAGCAGGGGGCGCACTCGGCAGAACACACGGATGTTACCCTGGTGGGAGGAAACGAAAGCTTCAGTTGAAGTTGAACAATTGCAGCTAATGTAATACTGAGGCTTTGTCAACCATAACAGTGCGAACATATGTTTGTATGTAAACATATGTAGAAAATCTGACATTTTCGGATAGAGTAATATTAGTTGAGTAATTAAAGACAACGCAATTTGGTTTAACTTTTGCTTTTATCGTGAAACTGCACTGACTGTATCCGGTATCTGTTTTCCATCAATCACAGGCTGCTTGAGCATGTAGTATGTTACATACCACACAATATTCAATGCTTGATAATATCTCGGCTGTGCAAAAAATCAAGACAGTTTCCACCATGCTGATGGATAGGAGTTCTAAGCATGCTTTTCTTGGCCTGTGATGGGTGAAAAGCAAACTCCTAAGGAGTAGTGTAACAGATATCAGATCTCTATGACCTACACGACTTCTTTCGCAACACCTAAAGTATATAAAAAGCAACACAGCTTCCTTGGGTCCATCACAAAATTTACTGTGGCTAACAGATAATTATAACACTCAACAGAGGAACGCATTTTAAGCCTAAACTTACCTTTAATTCTTGTATAGTGTTGTGTAGCTTTCTGCGGACGGTCTCATGTTCACGAAGCTTGGAGTTGTTGTCTTCTATCGTTTCTTCATGAGCAGCTACGATGGATTTGAGTTTGGCAATCTCAGCGTCCTTCATGCGACCAGCCTCAAGGGCCTGCTCCAGGTTCAGCTATAGCACAAATAAGGTAGGAGTCCATCAGAAATATGGAAAATATCAGGTATTCAAAGGTGTATTTATAGGAAAACTAATACATCCAAAAAATATCACCTGCAACAAGGCTCCATTTTTAACAAAAAAATAAACAGCAAAAAATATATAATAATTTGCCAATAAAATCATTTCAAGTATATCTGCAATTTGAAAGTCCAAATTATGAACTCTTTTAAAAGGAGAAGGCTTTTCAAGATTGTATGCAAAAGAAAATCTAAATATTTGTGCCGCATTTTACAAACATTGGTTCAATCATAGATTCAAGTAAACAATCAGAGATCAAAACAAACAGAAACCTTTCTTTCAGCTGTCCTTCCTATGAAAAATAAGATGCCCCAAAAATTTACAATTGGCAACAATGGGCACCTGAGTATTAAGAATGTCCAAGACCCTGCATTGCACCGTGAGATACTGATAATTAATGTACCAATCTTTACCTTTGTGGCTGAGAATTCGGCGTTGAGTCCCGCCTGAGCAGAGGTGAGCTGTGCCACGGTGCCCTTCAATCCCGACACCTCCTGCTTGGAGGCGCTCAGCTCTCCCTCTAGTGTCTCCCTCTGCCGCTCCAGCGTCGACTTGGAAAACTTCAGGTCCTCTATCTCACGACCGAACTTACGCACGGAATCCGCGATCTCATTCTCACTCTCCCTGTGTGAAGTAGCAAAATCAATTTCAATAAAGTTTAAATTGACACACAATGCCTTAGTAAGTCTAAAGTTTTTTGTTTTTTGAATTACTACCTGATAGGAGAGAGGGAGCACAAAAAATTGACTGGGCACTGTTTGGGCGATCATCCTCAATGAAATCATTGTAGAGGACACCAAAATATTTTGGTCAGAAATTTCTTTATAATTAAACAGCAAATTACAGGCAATAAATCGAAAACCTTCGAACACTGCTGGTCCAACATTGAACTTTTCTCATACGTGACTTTTCTAAAGATTTTATTGTTGATGAGAAGTGTCTTTTAATTCCACAAGTACAATTGAGATATAATTAAGTACTTTATTTTGAATGGAAGTATGAAATAATAAGACGGATCCAAATGAAAGCTGACCACTAGGATCTGGGTCCTTCCAGCCAGAAAACTAGTGTCCAAAATTGACAATTGTCATTTTTTTTCTGTAATTTTTTTCAATCTTTCAAAATGTTACAAACAAGATCTGAGATTAGGAGCCGATCCTGACCTTAGTTTTTGCTGCAGGTCTGCGATCTCTCGCGAGGCTTCGGACGTCTGGATCTCTTTCTGCGAGACGGTTCCCTTGAGCTGCTGGTTGATGGTCTCCAGGAGCTGTATGCGGCCGTTGTTGCTCTGGATGTGCGAGTTGAGCTCCATGTTGGCGTTCTGGTTCTTGCTCAGCATGGCTTCCATGTCCTCCAGGCGACCCTTCAGGTCCCACGCCGGACGTTTCTTGCCCCCGCCCCCTCCTCCCGCTGAAAGGCAATGCCAATGATAAGTACTAATGCTACATGCGTAGTCTTGGCCAGTTGTGAGTTTGGGCATGTTTGGGACACCAAAACCCCAAGAAATCACCCATCAGGACACCAAAATTTATTTGCGAGGAATTACTTAAAATGTCATATTTTTTTTTTACTTTCAAAATGTATACAAAATATTAGAATCCTATCTAATTTAGTACATTTTTCAGATAAGTTAAATAAATTCATCCATATATGTTACCTTTAGGAGCAGCAGGCGCTGCGGTTTTGCTTCCTCCAGAGTTCCGTCCACTGAGACTGCTTCCACTGGTCTGGCGGGTGGGCGCCCTCCTTACTGGCGCTGAAAATAGCAAAAGTGTGGTGTTGTAATATATAACAGAATAACTGTGTGATACTGTGGTGTTAAAGGTCAATAGCATGATTTCTAAAGTTCAATTATAAGGTTGTGCAAGAACATTTTTGACAGGTATCAGGATGAACACTTATCTTCCCTTGGAAGGTAAAAATACTGTAGGGCAAGGAAAAAGTGCTAAAACCAAGATGAAACATGGTCATCAATAGAATTTAGGATTCACAACAGGTTTCATTAACTAAGTAGGCTGTAATGAGCCTGCACCAGGGGCTTAGCCGTAATGCGTCCAGCGTGTCATTTGGACACGTAGAACACTGTTTTTTGACAGTTTGAACACCCAAAAGATTATGTCAGAATTTGCTGAAAATGACTTTACTTAGAAGATAGAAGATGTAGAAGCTGTAGTGTCACTTTTATAAGACACACAAACCAGCATCTGGCCTAAAAAAGCAAAATCTGTAAAGGTATAGGGTCTATCTTATTAGTAGTATGTATTTTGTACCACACTTTGGACACGCAAAAGTCTATGAAACCTCTATTTGGACACCCTGTTTCCAAATATCGGCTAAGACCCTGGCCTGCACCATTTCAAAGCTGTCTCATTGATAAAATTTGGTCTAACAAAGATGGCAAAAGTAAAACAAGTAACGGTGAGTTTGATTTTATATTTGGTAAAAATTGAAATAAAATGATACAATATTTTTTCTCTCACAATCTCTGTAAAAAGTACTTGCTTCGGTACAAAGTAGTGTTTAATCCTATGTTTACCTGCAGTGGTTGTTTTGGCCGGTGCTGCTCTTGCAGTTGTTCTGGACACAGCTGGTCTTGTCACTGGCCTGGTAGTCTTTGCTGCAGGAGCTTTCACAGCTGGCTTAGCCGTGAGTCTACTGGTGGTCGACAATCCATCAACACGAGCTTTCTTCTGAGGTGCCTGCTAATAGAAAGAAACACACTATAGATTACACGGGAAGCATAACTGTGAAATTCAAATTATGGTCAAAGGGTAAATACTAAGGGGTAAGGACTCAGACTTACTCAATGTAAGGTTGCAACATAATTAAGTAAAACAAGGAGTTTATTTTCATGAGCACTCTTTGAAAATAGAAAGGTAGCTGTTTTCATATTTATACAATTAATGCCAGGATATATACCGTACACATTAGCAGGGTACACATTTATTTTATATTCAGCTGTTCACTTGTTAATTTTGGATTTTGGTTGCACATGGTTTTTGGGAACATTGAACCTCATGTTTTCAGTAAAATTAGATTTAAAAAACTTATTTCATATTCAAGGACATTTTTTGATTAAGAAGATTAAGAAAATGGAACATATCTTCCTCTATTTGTAAATGACCAGTAACACCTGAAGCATAACATTGGACAACACAAAAAGCTTTGATTACATCACTAACAAAGTCATAAATATGTGTACCCACCTGTTCTGGGCTGCGAGAGCGCTTGGAGCTGTTGGTGGGTGGCTTCAGCTTGCTGGCTGGGGTTGGGAGGCGGCTGCCTGGCTGGGGCAGGCGGCTCCCAGCCTGGGGCAGCTTGCTGGGACCCCTGAGGGAGGATGAGAGGGTGCCATTCTGATCAGCAAGGGGCTGCCTCTGAAAATAATACACATAATAAAAGTTAGGATGTTTTACAGAAAAGCTATATGACCCTTTTTTTGGCAAGAACACAATGAATTCTTCTCTAACACCCAGTGATCAGTATTAAATAAACCAGTCTTTAAACAAATAAATTGTGGCTGAATATTAGTCAGGACAGTCAATTGCCAGACAGCTGGTGGTTATAGGACAAACATGTATAAATGCCAATATTAAGTCAATACCCCCCAAAAAGAAACATTATTACACCCAAATGGCAAAGATAAACCAAATAATAATGTCTATAAGTATGCTAAATGTTAAATTAGTTATACTTATGATTATGAAGAGCTCTATTGATGATACATTAGCACAGACATGTGTTTTCTAAATCAGTTGGCCATTTTGTAGATGACCCCAATGTGACAGGTACTAGTTTTGGAGATAGCACTTGCCATGTAATATACTTTGCTGAAAAAGTACAGTACTCTCTGTTTTGTGTGACCCTTCTTTGTAGTCCTTCCTACTGCAGGTCTACCATCTTTGTTTTGATTTTGTGTATTTAAATAAAAATGAGATTGCCAGGCCAACAATGAACATTCATTGTTTCATCTGATTAGTGCACATGGGGGAATTTCCACCCACACTGTATTGAATGTTTGTGATCGTCAACTTGGTGGGAAATTGGGAAGCAGAATGCATTCTTCAGAGAGTGGGAATTTTAGAAGGCAAGCAAATCTTGAGACCTTCTTGCCCGAACTTGCAAGTTAATGTTGTCGTTGAGCCCTGGGCCAGCCTGGGACTGACTGAAACCCTTGTGGCTTTCATTAAAGAATACATTTGATTTCGTATTAAATTGAAAATCACAATTTGATGTCTATAACAAGATGATCATTATAATGTCAAGAAGAGTACTGTGCATCATGTACGAAAACACAAAACATAAACACAGAAGCCTGATGCCAAGAATGCTCAGAAATAGATCAACTTAAAGATCGACGAAGACCATGCAAATAACATCTGACATTATCATTCCTAGTAAATTTATTGCCAATATTGGTGTGGAAATTGAATTTTCTCTTGTCAGATTCCCTCAGATTCATGTACAGTTTCAGAGTAAAAAAACAATAACAGCAGCCCACCGACGAAAACAAACGATTACACTTACTTAAATTTCACACATGAAATAACCTACCTTTGTAACATCCATTATTAAATCCTTCTGTCTTTTTTTAATCAATCAAAAACCGTATTAGTCACAAAACTAACAATTTATTGGAACATTCCCCCCTTACTTCGAACCGCTTGATTTTGAACAATTTCCAAGATTTCTTACACGGGCTGTGATTGGACAATACGTTTAAAAGAGGAGATTTGATTGGTCGAACTCGGGCGACATCTAGTGGCAAAACGAGCAATCACAGAACCCCTGGCCCGCACCATTTATCTCCATTTTAGGCAAAGTCAGACTAATTTGGCCACAAATTCATTCATAAAAGAATGAAGAGAGTTTTGAATTAGGATATATGGAAATAAGAGAATCTCAATGTCACATGAATGATAGCAAAGAATCATTTAAAAAGTCGGTAACTTATAAAGACGCCCTCTACTTGTAGTTTTAAGAACCATTTTTGGCTCAGTTCGATTTTAGAGAGAGGGGGAATGTGGGTACACCGAGTAACTCGTCCGACCCGTAATTTATGTGCTAACCATGTGCTATTTAATCACTGACCATGTGCTTCCTTTATTGCAGCCCCTGTATTTTTGCAAAATCACATATTTTTGTGACCCACCGTTAAAAATGGGTCTGCTAATAAAAGATGTATATATTCCAAATTCTGAACTTATTTTGAAATTTGGAAACATTTTGAAAATATTTGTTCCATAACGCATTTAAACAAATAGGGCACATGTTTTTGCTCATTCTGAATCCATAAATTGCACATTTTTTTTTGAATTAATATTTTATGATGGGGGTATTTTAGTGCTTTGAGCCTTAGACAAATGCAGTGAATGAACCGTTGAACGGAAACTCTAAAATGGATTCACTTTAGATAATGACTCTAACTGCTAGGCATATCTACAAGGACCATGCGTCCGATATGAATGGATATATTTGATAATTGGCCGATTGCGCCATCTCATTGTTATCTGCTTAGAAAGCCCTAGCTCATCCACTACAATGGTACATGGTGATGATTATGATGTAATACTACATGTACTACTTCAACAGCAACAACTACTACCAGAAAGGTAGATACCGTGGAGGTGCAGCAAGGGCCAATTTCCATACACTCACATTAGGTTCAGTGTGCAGAACTGCAAGCAGGGTATATCAGTTAATCCACTGCTGTGACCAACAATGATGGTTATGCAGCTAGAACCATTGGCTACCAGTCCATCTGTTTGCTTTTTTCTCCAAGCTACTACTACTACTACTACTACTACTACTACTGATAATAATAATAATAATAATAATAATAATAATAATAATAATAATAATAATAATAATAATAATAATAATAATAATAATAATAATGATAATAATTATAATAATAATGATAATAATAATAATGATAATAATAATAATAACAACAATAATAATATTAATAATAATAATAATAATAATAATAATAATAATGATAATAATAATAATAATAATAATAATAATAATAATAATAATAATAATAATAATAATAATAATAATAATAATAATAATAATAATAATAATAATGATAATAATAATAATAATAACAACAATTATAACAATGATAATGATCATATACTACTAAGTACTAATAATAAAACTCGAAATGTCTTTTTTTTTCAATATCCAACAATGAAAATTAAAAATTGAATCCGGCAGATCGGCAATCATAAATCGAATAGACCCTACCACAATAATAAGACAAGTGACAGAGGATGAGGGCTGACACTAATTTTGAAGATCTGCAACTTCTTTTGAAGGTATATGCAAACCCCTGGCAAAATAAAACAAAGTTGAAAAGACGAAGATTATCCCGAATTCCTTGTATTTAAGAGCTTTCAATAGTTTGTGATCATTACACCTACTTTTAGAAGGAGTAGCCGACTCAGAAAGGGGGCGGATGAGACTGATGAGTAGGCCTGTGCCTGTGGTTGTGATTGCATGTGTTATCAAGGGTTCTGTCGGAAGTATGTTTACTGTTTAGGGTTGGGGCTTCAACTAGAGCATGTTAGTGACATTTTAAGAAACAGCAGCTCTTATCCTCCCATCTGACATATGCCACCTGTTCTGTTCTGTTGACAAATTCTCACCTTCCTTACTTTCAATTAGAATCACATGGTGAGACCTGGTTTCATCTAGCTCTAGTCGGGGCCGCCTCTGATACCGATTTTATATACTGATGCTTTTTGGTATTAGAGTCGGGGATAACGCCTATACCCTGCTGTGGTAGTATTCGTCCTTCCCCCAAATTTCTCTGAAGGTGCCAAATTTACTTCATACCTGACTGCTCCAGGATGACTAATATAAGCTAGCAATGTGTGCCGCTAACTTCGTGTGTTGGTAAAATCACTTTTAACGGAACGGTAGTCCAAAGATTTCTAGGGAAGGTTTGTTTATCTAATGGTGACCATCTTAAAACGTACCCTTTCTGAATGGCTTCTGTAGATCAATAGAAGTTAATAAGAGGAAGACAAATAACACTAACATGTTACATGCAAGTATTATTGCATGTCATCTTAGGTCTGTATTTCTTGTCATTTTCACCAAGTAGTAATCCTTTCTTGATTCTAAGCATACATACATATATCTATAATCCCTCGTAATTTCCTCATCTCCTCAACCCCTTTCCTCTTTGCAAAATAGCATTAACTTTCTGAGTTAGAAAATATGTATTGTTCAAACTTGCAACTCTGTATGACTTTGGGTAACATTGTTACCAAATTTTTAACTGGCTAGTCTAAATTGTAAATTGTGTAGTGTCTACATTGTAGCAGACCAATGAATACATATTTGCAATTTTCATTTCTCTAAAAGTATATTTGTTTTTTTACAGGTATAATTTTAATTCTGTGCAATCAAGTATTACAACCTTTATCATTTAATCTTTCCTTGAACAGTTTTTTGTGTTTTCATTTCAGGCTAGTTCTAAAGAGCTAGTGGTGCGAATTTGTAATGAAGCATTCCTGCACAGAAATGGGATTATTGTACCTGAATCAGTCCTCTCCAACATAGAACAGTCTTTAGGAATCTCACAAATAGAAAGTACAAAGGTAAGAATAATGTAATAGTAGGATTGGTATGGTGTTTCTTAAGATCGCACTTGGTATACTGCAATTATTTTTGGATAAAAATGTGCCCTCCCCTCCCCCATGTAAGGAGACACATTTCTTTGGAACATTTAGTAGGAGATTGGAAAAAAAGGAATACCTACACCTACACTTGAATTCTGTTTAACCATTCATAAGATTCCTTAATCAATGTTATTTTGGGAAAAAGTAAAGGAAATGAGCATATGAAAAAATAAGTAAAATATCAATTTATATATCAATACCAGTGAGACCTGAATACCAGCTCCTTACTGGTAATACTGTTATGCTGCGTATCAGAAGTTTGAATGGATAATGAACTATTTCATTAAAAATAAGTTGCATGTAGTAGAACTTTGATTAAGAGCATCCAATATTTCTAAGGATGATTTTTTTGATGAAAGAAAACTTACCAATGGTTATCATTTATAAATAAGTTTCTTGTCTGTTTTTGTAGGTGTTTAGGTCAGTATGTGGCTTAGTGAAAGCAGCAGTATTTCAAGGCTCAACCGATCCAGGCAGCATAGTCAGTCTTTTCCCAGGTAAACACTTACAGTTTTAAAAGATTTGAATGGGATTAGCACACCTGAAGTTCTTGCATCAGACCTGAAGTATTATTACTTTTTTCAAATTTCACTTTTTTTTTTTTTTTTTTTGGGGGGGGGGGGATTAGAGTGTGATCAATCTTATTCAGTTTCTAAGATACTATCATTTTTCAATATTTAATTCATCATCATTATTTTCATTATTAGTGTTATTATTATTATTATTATTATTATTATTATTATTATTATCATTATTATTATTATCATTATTATTATTATTTTGATCACCCTTTCTTTTAAATATAGAATACAATAACTGGGCTTAAAAGTGCCCAGAAATACCTTGGTCACCTGACTGGCAGTTGACATCACAAGCCATTTATTTCACACATGCCTTTCATTACAGATGACTTCCATGAAAATCTGAGAAATCTATTAGGCAAGATATTAATTGAGAATTTACCAAATTGGAGGGCAAATGCAATAAATAATCAAGGTAAGTGTCTTAAGTGTTACTTTCACAAATTTTGTTTGTAAAATATCCTAAACATGTGTATGAATATGACTTGAGAACATTAAAGTTATAGCACATCAAGAAAGGGGTAAGTGGCATTAAGAATTCCATAATATTGGTGGCAACTACCTGAACCAATTTGAGGCGAGAAAATAACATTTTTTTACTCAATAAAATATATATATATTTTGGGGGCAGACATTGATATGATGGTGAAAGCTTTTTTATTATGCATAGAGAGTTACTCAAGTTACTCTATGAATGTTGACTAGACCTTTGCTCTTTAGCCAAATAACTGGGAAATAAGTGCATATCCACAAGCTATATCTCTACGGTGAGTTTTGATTAACATTTCTCCTTTTTAGAATTTTTCAAATATGCTTTAATTAGATAAAAGATCATCAGTGAAATAGTTTTTTTGGCTGCTGAAGGCATGACTTGGTTAATTGAGCATGCAAAATTATTTCTGAGCTAAAATTCTGATAAATTATATCTTTTATTTTTACCCATTATAGTTAGTCTCCCTCGCCTGGTGGACTTTGACTGGCGCGTGGATATCAAGATGTCTGCTGATGGTGTAGCAAGAATGTCAGTCCCAACATGTATATTACAGATGAAGGTAAGTGGTGGACAGCAAAGAAACCTCAAATGCAAACCAGTATAACCCTTATGCTGCTGGTGGCTAATTTAGAGAAAACTAAATTATTTGAAAAAAGTGGAAAAAAGATGGGAGCCCTGGCACATTGGTACTCATTTGGTAGTCCTCGGCAAGTGCTTTGGACATTGTGGATATTGTGCCTTTGACAAAAGTAGACTCAGCATCACAAGTTAAGATGTGAACACCTCCCCTGATATTCGACTGGTCTCCAGCATTGCTGTCTCTCACCCCTACCAAGGTTCAAATCCAGGCTGGGGCATGTGAGAAAGTTGCCAGTGACTTGGGGTTAGGCAGTATTGATTTGTCTTTAAAACCCTCAAGAATAAGTAACTAATTTGGCTATATTCTATCAAGAATTGTTTCTATTGAAATTAATTCATATTTGCATTGATTTATCTTTAAATACCTATAAAACCAATATTTTCATTTCAGTTAATTTCATATGTTTCACTTTATATAAATCACTTTTTTTTGCTTTACAAATATTGTAACCAATATCTGTATATTATAATGTGCTGTGATCTGAGATGTTGTCTATATTTTTGTTTTCCGGTTTATTTCAGTTTGAGGAGACACCACTTAGTGTAGGGATTTGAGATGTAGTGATTTGAGATGTCGATGTCTGTATTTTTATTTTCCCGTTTATTTCAGTTTGAGGAGACGCCGCTTAGTGTGGAGAGTGTCCCCCAGGTGTCAGGTGTGAATGTGGAACTATCTAAGGAGACTCTGGACACAATGCTGGACGGGCTGGGAAAAATCAGGGATCAACTTTCTGCTGTGGCCAAAAAATAACACTCTTTACTCTCATGCTGCTGGTGGCTAATTTGGCCGTTATAAAATGATGCAAAAAACCTCAAAAATGACTGAAACCCCAGCACATTGGTACTCATCTGAGAGTACTCAGCGAGAGCATACCAATGAATGCCTGCATGACAGGGTTTAGGTGGTCTACAAAAAGCTTTGCATCCATGTGCTTTGGACAAAAGTAGCCTCAACATTAGAAAAATTAACATCTTAACATTCCATCTGTCTTAGCTATACTATCTAATAAATTTCTGAAAATGTTTTGATTATCGTCACTTTTTCTGCCATATTAAGACTAAATTATGACTAGCCAGTTCTAAGTGGTGGAGGATACCAAGGTACCCAGCAAAAACCACTGCCTAACCCCAAGTCACTTAGAACATGAAGCCATCAGAAAAATGATATTCAACAGTTGGAAGAATAATAGTAAAATAATTCTGCTTTACTTGGCCTGGAGTTGAGTGTAATATTCAGGAGACTGGAGCTGTACGATTGGGTCACTACAACTGATTATTTTGCTGATATCTTCCTGGAAATTTATTCAAAATGTGCTTTGAAATTGATTTGTATAATATGGGTATCATAAAATAAAATATTATCTGTATGATTGATACATTTATCTGTATAAATGAAATAAAAAATATATTTACTTGATATTTTGTCTCTATTTGCACTGAATTGCACATCACTTAATGGTCGAATCCAGGAAGGGATACTATCTTGGCCGTAAGTGTAGTGCTATATGTAATCTCTTATTTGCCTAACTCACTGATGTGGAGTGCTGAAGAGGACTGGTGTGGGACATCAATAAGTTATTGTTGAATATAAATATCATTCTGGTTATAGAGATGCCCTTTAAGGTCAGGGCATGGTCTCACTGTTGAAAATAAATCTCTAACTTTTCTTCACTTTTTTATATTTAGACATTGAAATTATTCTCTTGATTACTTGTTACTTAATTAGAATCTAGGTCAACTCTACGGAGACTAGGGGACACGAGAGCATATCTTGTGGGGCTTATTTTTTCATTTATCTGCATGTTGCAATATTCTTGGTGGAAGTAAGAAGTCAAACACGTTGGCAAGAATTACAAGCAATTTTATTGGAAGAAACAAGAGCTATGTACAAAGAACTGAGTTGACGTGGAAGCAGTGGCGGTGTTGTGGCTCAGCTTCTGCTAGGGTCACCAGGTCAAAGGTCAGAATACATCTGATTGGATCTCAAAAGAGTACTGATTGAATTGGAAAAAAATACTTATTTCTTCTTAAGTTCTCAGACCTATGTTATCAAAACAGCGAGTAATATGATATATTCATGATCATATTATCTCATCTTTTCGGTTTTGTTTTATATCACGGTAAAATTGCAATAAAAATATTTGTTAGTGCTTTTTGAGTCAAAGAATAAAATACATGATATTTAAGACTAAACATTAGAAAAAAGACAAACTCTCTATTGTGACCTTCAACCCCCCCACACCTCCCCTAGCTGAAACTGACCAATGGCAAATATTCAAACATAACTGGTAGCAAATTTCCAAGCTCAACGATGACCAAGGGCACAGTGACCTTGCTACGACCTTGTCTGAAGATCACATGACCAGAACGATCACATGACCTGGTAAAACACCATTCAACCTAAAAATAATAAATACCATGCATATTCTTAGCCAAATAACTACTGTCTTCTAAGAACAGGGGTACCCCAGTCAGGGTATCTCTTTTCACCGCTGTGTAGCCCAAGGTCACTTATTTTGAGTTCAAGGTCATATGTGGATCGACCTTTTAGAGTATCACTGCAGAACACAAGGAAGATTTTAAGTCACGATGCTCTCATGCTTATTTTGGTTATCAAAATTCATGCCTTTTTCATCTCAACTTCCTGTTTTGCAGTGGTGCCCCCTGGCCATCGGGAATTAAATTAGCACTCAACAGAGACTACAGATCTACACAATGTACAGTATTCTATCATTTACAGCATAATACCTTTTGACATGAGTAGTAGGGAATATGTACAAGAGCTACACCACTCCTAGCTCTCTCTCTCTCTCCTAGCAATAATTTACAAACATCTCCCAAGAGTCCGAACTCAAACAAACCAATCCACAGATTGCCCATAATTCGAAATTCATTATTCTCCCATTGATGCCAAGAATGCCTTTATGGTAAGGCACATACGAAAATAATTCATAATCAGATCATTTGTGAAAAATATTGGACTCGAGAAGTTTGTTCTTGATAATGTATTGAACAGTGTTTCTCGAAATTGTTTCCCCGTTTTAATCTTTTCAAGAAATTATTATCATCTGTGTCCAACCATCCTGGCACTCTTGGCATAAACTGGCTATAAATCAATTTATTGCATGACTTGTGTATAAAAGGGACATACGTTGCATGTGTGGAACCTAGAATAGTACCTTTAAGTGGCATTCATACATGATCAAGTTTTCATTTGGCTGCTCCTTTCAAACGAAGAAAGCGAAAAAGAAAGGAAATGCTAGCAAGCCCTTCTTCCCAGATTCTCTCTTTTACACAGATTACAATTTATCTTGCCAAGAGTCAAATGTAGAGACAGGACTGGCATAAGGGCTAAGATTCTTCATTTATTGCTTCATTTGGCAAATATTAGAAATACAGTCAAACCTGCTAAGAGAGACCAAAGACAGAACCTGGCCCAGGCATGTGAGAAAGTTACCAGTAACTTGGGGTGTACAGTGGTTTTCACTGGGTACACTGGCTACCTCCACCACTTACAACAGGCCAGCCAAGACTTGCCACTCTATGATAGAAGACAAGCGGTCTTAATCAACAGGTAAAATATATTGTATACTTCCCTTGGTGAATATTTTGGAATGGTCTAATCATCTATGGTCTCTCTCATCATGCTTGTCTACATCTCTACTGTGAAAAGCAGAGATGTGTGTGAGATTTCTGTAGAGTGTAAAATATATTTAACATACTCAAGGTCAAATAATGACTATCATATCTATAGTCGTTTTAAAATGGCTTTTTAGGCTCAAAATGAGTCATGTAGAAATCCCTAACACCACAGAAGTCCCTGAACATAATTTACAAATACTTGTGTCACATCTATATATGTGGTACATTGATTAAATAACCTCAGAATTTCTCCCTGTACCATAGAAATCATCACTTGATACATATCATCCCAAAGCTTCCTTCAAAGCCTAATGCAGTAAGTACTTTTATTTAATTGAAAAATCATGAGTAGTTCAAGGAAAAAAGGAAAGACAAGCAGCAAGCTCAAATTGATTTTTCTTGAATTTGATCATACAAATTGTGTACTTCAGTATTTAAAGCAAACAAAACAATTTCTATAATAACCTTGAATAAGAATATTGATTTTATGTTAAGTGTGGGGTAGGTGCTAACAAACCATGTAAGGGTTGCATGTTACTAAAATACCATTAACACTGATACATTTCAGTCCAGCACCTTCCATAGTTTCATTGGTCATCGTACAATTCATCACATTTCATTAAATAAAGTATATGTATAATATTTACTGTAGAATAATCATACCCTCAAACCCACCTTGGTTTTTGTATTGTACATAGCAGTTACAGTACTAGCCGATACTGTACCGATGGATACCCATATACACCCTATACATTCACTTCACCAAGTTCAACATTATTATGCCTTTCTAGATTTCATGATCATAATTTACATAATACAATACAAATCATCTATCCATTCCCTTCTTATGATTAATTTCTGGGGCAGCCTGGTCAGATACTTCACCATGACATGTAGAGATAGATATTGACAATCACTTCCAGATTATGCTATATATATATAGTGTAGTAATATCTATTCCATATTGCACCTTTTTAACACATTCATACCTGCAGCCTTACTATTTTGTTGATTTCTTCCTATTTTGTTTTCAGAATTATTTGAAAGAGAAATATTAATCATTTCCCCTTCATATCTTTTGTGAATTGATGCTCTAGTCAAAAAATATTTTCAAGAGTATCGTTGATTCAGCATGAATGGGTCGATACATTTTGAAAGGCACATAAAATTTACATTTCAATTGGACAAATGTTGGTCTACAGTAGAATAGGTTAATTTATCTGTAACCCTTATGCTGCTGGTGGCTAATTGGGCGAATACAAAATGATGCAAAAAAACTGAAAAATTACTGAAACCCTGGCACATGGGTACTCATCTGAGAGCACTCAGTTAGAGATATCCAATGAATACCAACATGACAGGGTTTAGATGTTTTTCAAAAACCTTCGATTTCTTGAGCTTTTGAGGAAAGTAGCCTCAGTATTGAAAGGGTTAACCCATTTCCCCTCACATCTGAAGCGCACATATCTTTCAACATTGATAACTCTGCTATATTTGCTTAGATATTTGACTGTTTTGTACAAAACGATCCCCTTACAAATATTTTTTGTAGGTTATCAGACCAAGTGTAAGAGATTTAATTTCGCTTTCCTTCTGATGATGGCAAAATTCCCATGTAAAACACTATTTGTACAATTATGGACAATATTTTTCTTCTGAATTTATTTTTTGTGACAAAAATTAATGGAACTATTTAAATAATAAGCAGCTTACAGCTCTACGCTTTATTTGAACTCAGGGCAGTGAAAATGAACGTGATGTTTCAACACTGAAAATGGTTTTCTCTATGAACAGATACAGGTTATTTCATGAGAAATGCTCAGGCTTGGAAGGAAAGTAACACAAACATGAATTGGTTGCAGTAAGTATTAACCCACATCCCACTCTTGATTTATATGGATTTTAAAGCAGCCCTTATTTCAGTCAAGATACAATGAATTTCATTTCCCTCTTTGTTTCACCGTGACACTTCACCAGATGCTCCATACTATGTTACATCTTTGGTGTCTAATATTAAGTCCACCCACTGGTGGGCCTCTTTAAAGCACACCCCTTTAGGCCTCCCATCTGGCCCCTATAACATTAGATCAGCCCCTATACGTAGGCTCTAGCCATCTGTATCCTACCCTTCACGGTGTAAGAACCTCCTTTTCGTTTCAGGCCTCTTGAGGAACGAGCTGCCCCTTTCAGGCCTCTGATGACAGAAATTTGTCTCTGTTGATGGGAGTTCTTCCTTTCGGAACCCTGATAGCAAATTTTGCCCCTTTCTGGTCCCTTATGACAAAAGTTGCCCCTATCTGGCCAGTGATAATAAAATTATCCCTTTCAGACTTCTGTGGCAAGATTTATTCCTTCTAGGCCTCTGACACAATTTCCCCCTTTCAAGCTCTGACTCAAAACTCTCCCATGTGGTTCATAACAGGATAGAAAACGACAATGACAATTCAATCGGCTAGCCTTTTTTCTCTCACAATAATTGCTAAACATCTCTCTCGAGGCCACGCCATCTGTGCATCCATTGCACCAATCAGATGCTGCCATGTTCTCGTCCCATGAAACGAGACCTACTCGGTCCGACATCTCACACTGCCGGGAACTCATGCTCCACTTATTCTACAACGCAGACCCCTGTGGTTGGTCTGCAT
The DNA here is from genome assembly GCA_963942565.1 of Maea johnstoni. Lineage (NCBI taxonomy): Eukaryota > Metazoa > Annelida > Polychaeta > Spionida > Magelonidae > Maea > Maea johnstoni. The sequence goes on from OZ012693.1 coordinate 7,140,136, forward strand.
GCTGATACTTCTTACTTAAAGTGGTGTTCTTGGTTCCATATACCAGAGGATACCGTAGTCATGGCAGGTGTTCACAAAACACCCTCCATAAAGCTGGTGTCTTGGTGTTCTATAAGTGTTGTAACGGCCATTGAATTTCATGGTAGATGTTCACATTACCCCCTTTCATGACCCTTGTATGAAGGTGTTATATAAGTGTTTAAAGAAGGCCATTTCCTTGTAATAGGTGTTCAATTGCACCCTCCATAAACTTTGAATCTGGGTGTTGTATAAGTGTTCTAAAGAAGGCCATTTCCTTTGTATTGACATATTGACAGGTGTTCATATTACACCCTCCATGAAGCTGGTGTCCAAGTGTTGTATAAGTGTTCTAATGAAGGCCATTTCCTTGCGAGTGTTCTCGAAGATCACCCTTGGATCGTCTGATTCACAGCGCAGGCAGTTGGGCGCCATCACCATGGCTAAGTTGTTGATGTCCATCTTTGTTACTGCAGCATTGTCCTCAGCCGCAAACACCTGCAACGATAAAATGGTTATTATAATAACTATAATGAATATGATGGTAATGATAATAATAAAAGCTAATAAATGCAAATAGTAATGCAAATGATGATAATAATGATAATACTAATAATGTCCATTTTATATCTAGCAATGTATGTTTCCTGCAAACTTAGCTGTAGGAAGTATACTCCTTACAAACCACACCTCAATGAGACAAAATGTCCTTTGTATACTGTAGAATAGGAAATGATTCCTAGCTTGTAATTAATCTGAATTTTCCGAATTAGAAAATCTCAGTATAATTGAATTTGGATTAAAATCTGATCCCAATCTGTGTTTATGTGTGAACTGACAGCTCAGTAAAATTAAATTCGGAAAGGTCATTTTAGGTTAAATTTGGTATATTTTCACCCCGGATCAATTTCCTATTCTACAGTATTTAGTCATGTTTTTCCCATCAACTTACCTGTGGGAAGTCTATTCCTTCTAAACCACACCTCAATGAGACAAAAAGACAAAATATCCATTGTATATTTAGCAATGTATTCCCCATCAATTTACCAGTAGGAAATGTATTCCTTCCAAACCATACCTCAATAAGACGAAAAGACAAAATATCCATTGAATTTTTAGCAATGTATGTTTAACCCTTATGCAGGTGGTGGGTAATTTTGTCAATACCAAAGGAAGCAAAAAAGGTGAAAAATGACTGAAACCCTGGCATGTGGGTACTCATCTGAGTGCTCAGCGAATGTTATCTAATGAATACCAACATGGCAGGGTGTAGATGGTTTTCAAAAATCTTTGCATCCTTGAGCTTTGGATAAAAGTAGTCTTAGCATTGGAAGGGTTAACGTCAACTTACCTGCAGGAAGCGTATGAGGTAACAGATGACCAGGTGGTTGATGGCTGGGAGTCCCTCGATGATGGCGATGGCCGCCTCTGGGTTTGCATAGTTGTTGACGCACTGCTCGTAGAAGTCTGGTGGAATGACGGGCTGGTAGAGCTCGCGGTACCAGAGCTTGAGGAGCGAGGCGGGCACGTGGGGGTCCGGGCAACCAGACGGCGGGAACCACTGGTCACACTTCACCTTCAGTGCGTTCACCTCGTCTATGTCGCCAGGAACTCTGCAAAAGAGAGACAATACAATAGAATGAAACCTGTGTATACTGTGCACATCTAAACACCTAATATAACATTTAAAGAGTACATAGAGAGAGAAAATAAAACTCCAGTAACTCTGCAGATAAAGGCAATACAATAAACATGTGTAAATTGGACATATCCAAACATCTAATTTAACTTCATTAGTACATACTGACTTTATTTGTCAAACATAACTCATCATATTGAGTGATATTTGAAAGATATACGAAGAAGGATTGTCTAAACCCATCATGAACAACACAAACATAAATTGGTCTAGTTGAGGAGTTGCTAGAATCACGAATGTCGATCCACCGGATATGCAACCAGCAGGTCTCCCTGAACAACCTGGCTGCATCAAATAGCCCAAAAGTTGCGTTCTGCGCATGTTGGTGTGCAACTTTCTCTGTAATGTAAATGATACAAGAGCCCTCATTGGTCTTTTTCTCCTAGTGACGTCACACTGAGACGAGGCTCGAGACCCCTGAGATTGCCAGGTCTTCACCATATAGCTTATATGGTAATTGGTCTCTCGCTAACTATCCATTGTTTTATTCATCTAAGCTAGAATGCCGTACCTGAATATGCCCTCAGTCTGAGCACCGTTTAACCTGAGGACCTCCTCTGAGAGCGCCGTCTGGATCCACGGCAGCTTCCTCTCCGGGTAGCGCTCACGCTGCATGTACATGATGTCATTCAGGGAGTTCGCAAACATAGACGGGTGGAAGATGGATTTCTAGAGAGAAGAAAAATGGGATGATAATCATAATCAGAGCATGTTGTAGACTAATAGAGTTCGAAGGGAACCCTTTACAATTCAAAATGTAGAGATTCTTGTTAAGAATTGTCACTTTTCTGGAATATTACCCTTGACTAATATAGAGAGTTCAAAGAGCACCCTTTAGAATTCAAAATGTAGATTTCTTGCCAAAAATTGTCACTTTTATTCGTTTTGCTTAAAACCAATGAGGTACTTCTACCTTTCTGTTTATACAAATCTAACCCCCCCCCCCCCCCATCTCTCATACAGAACCAATGTAGACAGCTGGCAGTCAGTGGCAACGCCTTAGACCACACAGCCATCAGGGTAGGCCTTCAGTGGTGAGAGACAGCTAGCAGTCAGTGGCAATGCCTTAGACCACTCTACCATCAGGGCAGGCCCCTCTCTTTAGCTATAACTGTAGAGGACATATAGGGGTTCATACTAGGTGATGCTGCTTACCTTGGCTTGTTCTAGTTCATCTATGGTAGGTTTCTTGAGACCCTTTTTAGCACCAGATAGGGAGATTCTCTCTAGCATTCGGTTACAATGGGAAGCAAAGTGGCTCACAGGCACCTGCAAAAATAGTCAAAACAGAACAAATCAGTTCAATCAAACAAAAAATCTTTTAAAAAACACCTCTTAGATTTGTGCACTGAACTTGTATTGTGCAAAAAGGATAGCATCTTTGAAACAATAGAAAAGAGATTGTTTTCTGAGTATTCATAATAACCTTCGAGACCAAGAACATAAAGGTTTTAACGTTAGCATTAAGTGAAAACTGTGAACTAGAATATAAGATGTTGTACTGTACTGTAGGTGTTTATATTGAACACTTGTTTAAGTTAACCATTGTACTATGCTGTAGGCGTTTATATATTGAACTCCTGTTAAAGTTGAACATTTTACTGAGCTGTAGATGTTTATATGATGAACACCTGTTTAAGTTGAACATTGTACTGTGCTGTATGTGTTTATATGTTGAACACCTGTTGAACACATGTTTTTAGTGGCTAATTTTTGCCAATTCAAAATGATGCAAAAAATCTAAAATTTCTGAAACCCTGGAACATGGGTACACATCTGAGAGTACTCAGTGAGAGCTATCCAATGAATACCAACATGACAGGGTTTAGATGGTTTTCAAAAATCGTTGCATTCTTGTGCTTTGGACGTAACAAAGCCTTAGCATTGGAAGGGTTAAGATGAACGTTGTATGTGCTGTCGGTGTTTATATGTTAAACACCTGTTTAAGTTGAACTGTACTGTACTGTGCTGTAGGTGTTACACCATTGTAAGAAGACCATCAATATCTAATTGTCTAAGTAGTAAGCACTCACCCTGTCTGTATCCATGGAGCCGTCGAGGTGTCGTGAGATGTAGCTCTCCAGGTAGGTGTGGAACTTGGCGGAGGGAGGGAAGAACGCCAGGCTGATCCCCATCAGCTCCCAGCCCCGCATCAGGCCTTCCCTGAAACATCATAATACACACAGGTCAGCACTCAATACATACATATCTAGAGAGGGAGGGAAGAATGCCAGGCTGATCCCCATCAGATCCCAGCCCCTGAAACATCATACTGTAAAACCCATTATTATCGCTCTCCTTTTAATTTCACGCATTTCGCGCTAGGTGATGATAACGCGTATATTACTGGCGCTGATATACGTTCAAAATAGCATAACAATGCCCCATCTAGTGGTTATACAGTTGATGCGCGTAATTAAATGGCCGCGATCAGATATTCAAAATCAAAACATCTTGATTGTGTGTGTGTGTGTGTGTGTGTATGTGTGTGAAGTACTATATATGTATAGTATATAGTACTAAGTGTTGGTAGTGCTATATACAGCTTTAATTCGGAGTGCTGAAAATCTCCCTTTACAGCCAAGCTGGAGGGTATTTGTGCTACTTTAAATTCGCGAATTCAAGCACTCAAATTATATATCTATTACTAAACAGATATTTATTTGAAGGATGTTATTTTGGCGCTATCATGGGGACTGTAAAAAAAAAGTTATAGAGTTCTGCTAGTAGTAGTAGCAGCAGTAGCAGTAGCAGCAGCAGTAGTAGTAGCAGTATTAGTACACCGGCAACCTCCATCTATGGTATAAAGAAGCAATGACTCACTCTCGTTTATTATCTGTGGTTTGTCTGCAGAGCTGCACGTAGATCTCGTCGCGCAGGCCTGGAATACTCCAGCCCTTGGTCATGATGTCCAGCGCGATGGCGGGCAGGCTCAGCTTACTCCTGCGGTCACCCATGTAACACTGGATCAGTGGCAGGCGTTAAGGAAATATGCAGACATACATACATCATACAATCATCACAAATTAAAAATTCAAAATACTCAAGATATTCCAATAAATGTGAACTACGTAAAGTTGGTTTTATATGCATTTCAATTATATATTCCTAAGATATATTTGATCATTCTCCTGCAAAAGGATGTAGAATCATGATAAATTCCATAATTATTTAAGTATATAAGTATCATAGGTCTAGACATGCCTGGAGCTGTAGATCTTGGCTATCATGATGCCATCTTTTTGACTATGGCATTTTTCGGAAAATATTTGAAGAAGAAATGCCGATCAAAACAAAAATTAAGACATACAACTCATCTTCAAATAGTTTTTGAATATATGATTACTTCAAAATTTATATTCTAGAGTGTCATAGATCCAGATGAAAGTTGACAACAATATTTCCTGGCATGAATGGGTTAAGCAATGGGTGTTGAGAAAGGATATTCTTGAAGACTTCGCAGGCCTCTCTCTTGACCACCTTGTCAGCTGTGCGCACCATGGGCTTCGTGATGGGCTCCTGAAACACATACACACATATGTTACATCACTATGTATGACAAATATGACAAAAGTAGCAGGGACGAATAAGTACAATCAAATACAGAGATCCCTCAGAAAAAAATCATACCACTTACCCTAATATTGTATCAATATTCAATGCCCCATTTTCAAATTATCAATATTTAGAACTACATGTACTTTATGGGAAGATTGTCTTTTAACATGAGGAAATACCTTCCATCAAAATATTTCTTTCATTTCAAACAAGATTTAAGATACTCATATTTGCATCAGACCAACAAGGCATCTGCTAAATTAGGTCAAGACAAGTTAAGCAGTAGACAAAGTTAAATTCTAATGAATAAATGCCCTGATTCTTAAAATATCCATACCAATGCATGTCTTTCTTAACAGTTATAAGCTAAATAAATGAAGCTAGATGTCTAGATGCAGGTCAACTTTTTAACATTAAGGCAAACTGGTTTATTGGTTGGAGATTAACTACAGAATGAAATGTAACTTTAAAAGGGTCCAAAACAACAACAGCCCAAACACTTATGATTAGTATGGAAACAAGGTTGATTTCCTTAGAGGTGAGCTGGGGCTATGGTATCATATAGAACTATTTTTTGGGATAGGAATTTCAGTAGTTTTACTAGCCATGTGATCATCTATAAAGACAACAGTGTTAGGGGGTCGAATTTAATGATGAAATAAAACAGCTCTTGAAAAACTCAGCCTCAAAATTCACTATTAGCAAAATATATGATGATATTTTGTTAAGATTTCTTGCCATAATACTTTCGAGGAGGAACTTCAGAATATCATGATATTAAAGATTAGAAGCAGCAGTGCACTATCTTAATGGATTTTTTCTTTCTTAGTAACATGAAATAATGAAAGGTATACTTTTGACCTGTGAAAAATAGGATTTTTGGTTCAAGTAGATTTTACATGCAGAAGGAACTAGCCCTCAACAAATAATTCCAACCCTACAAGACTAACTGAAAAATGATATTCAATCTAGTTATTACTTAAGAATGTTTTTTGAGGCTGAATAAGGTGATCAAATCCAAAATAGATAACAGGAAAATCACTGTACAACACAAGTACAACACATGTAACAGGATACAGAGACAATAGACAGGTATCTTTGAAACCTCCAGCCAGAAAATACAATAATAAATGATACCAAAACTAAAATAAAATACAGTACAAAATACAGTAACACTTAACCAGTATCTTTATACCTCCCAACAGAATTGGCACAGAAAGTACAATAGATACAATACAAAATTTAACGAGACAGTACAACAAAATATGTAACAAAACACAGAAGACAATACACAGGTGAGTACACTAAGTCTTTGATCCACCAACAGCACAACGAGACAATAGAGCAGCAGCAGCAGCAGGTGCCGCAGCCCCTTACCTTGGTCCAGGCCAACATGTTATCCACCTTCTTGCCAAAGATGCCCTTTTTGTGCCTATTGAGATGCTTCTGCGCATACGATTCTAAGTTACTCTCCTGACTCCAACCCTGCTGAAGAAAGCAAGGCAGAAAACTCACCTTAGTCCAGGCAAGGACAAGAGCAATGGGAACCAGTTTGCGAAACAACCCCTTCCTGGGCCTGTACAGATTCAGATTCCTGCAGGCATAATCTTCGAGGTCACTTTCCGACATCGGCTTGGGTTTACCCCGTGCCAGACTGAGGGTGTAGGCATCGCCCAACGGACCCCCCGGAGAGCCGGCGGCCGTGGGGACCACCGAATCATTCTGTCGAGAGATGGAGCACCGAAATGAGTTTAACTGATCGAGATGACTTATGACGATATGCAGTGAATGTTTTTACTTGCAGAACACTTGCTCATTCCTACTCATCATCATCATCATCATCAAACGTGACCAAGATAGTAGAAAACAAAACGCAAACCGTGTGCAGATGTGGTAGACACATGCAGGTTCAGTCTATAAGATTTCATTCAAAATAATCTAAAATCTCAAGTGAAGTTAACCTTCTAGAATAAATTATGCAATAGAAGATACCAAAAGTATCAAAATCATTGCAAACCAGAAAAGTCTTGACTTCAAGGTTAGATAATGAATGTCTGAAGAGTCAAAGTTGATGTTAATAAGTGGAATGGTTGGTGTTAAAATTCTCATGCAACTGTTTAACAATCTGTGAGATATCACACATGATTAAGAGTGAGCGAAGGGTCAAGCAAGTACATTCCTTCCCACCATGCCTTAGGTGATAGTCGTTTTTTATTTTCTTATTTCATTTAATTATTTTTAAAAAGAGACTTGTTACAGCATCAAGTTGGTAAGTCCCTTACCAATTTCAGCTTGGAATACCAAGCCATTCCCAGGATTTGCCAAGGAAACATCCTGGATCTACAAGGAATTCTCAGTTACATTTTGGTAAATGGTAGCACCTAAAACACTGTCCATGTAACCATGTGATAAACAAGAGAGAAATAGGACTTAGTTTCACACATTCAGCAGGGAAAAAATCCTCCGATTTCATTGGTCCAGATCACCAGCTGACCTTCCCATAGCGAATGAAATTGGTGTCAGGATTTTTTTTCAAGAGTCAATTAAGTATTTGATTGTGCCAACACAACTCTGATATAGAAATCTTTGTGCTACAGCCATCAGGATAGGTGAAGGGTTTTTCCCAAATATTGATCATGTCTGATTGTTCCTGCCACATTCTCATAAATATCTTTGTGTCCCTGCCATCAGGACGGGTGAAGGATTTTTTCATAATGAATTAATTCAATCTGATTGTGCCTGCAGGATTCTCATAGACACTTCTTTGCAATACAGGCATCAGGATAGGTGCATTTTGGTAGGTATCACCCACAATTAGGGTAGGTATCATTGTTTTTCAAGATATATTCACATATAATCAATTGTACCTGCAGCACTCAGATACAGTCAATAGGATAGGTGAGATATTTTTTCAAGATTTCAATCAAGAATAAATCATTTCTCTCACAGGGGCTTATTTGTACCACAGCCATTAGGGCAGTAGATTTTTTTCTTTTAGAGTATGCCAACAGAATCTTTACATCGGCTACAGTATATAGCAGCCCCCAGGATAGGGTATAAGGGGTTATTTCGCAAGCATGGTTGTAAATATAAGGGGGTGAAGTTAATCACAAAGGAAATCATTCAATCAGTTTCACAGCTCCTAGTTCAGCACCCTAAGAAATATGAGGATGTAGATGAAGATTAGAGGTATATTTTCAAAGGTGACGGTTGTCAAACTCAATCATGCTCAGTGGGAACAGGTGACCTGATACATTTACTTACATTTTAAGAATAACAGGACTTATGTGTATATATATATATATATATATATATATATATATATATATATATATATATATATATATATATATATATATATATATATATATAATCATATATATATATATATATATATATATATATATATATATATATATATATATATACATATATATATATATATATATATATATATATATATATATATATATATATATATATATATATATATATATATATATATATAAATGTATATCCTGTTGTAAATTGAGTAAAAAAATGAATTTTACTTCAACTATTATTTCAAAAACATTACCAATTACTGTTTCAAAACATCATGCTTAAAATGTGTCACATCACCTAAACATCAATGGTTAAACAAAGGAATCATGACTGCAAAAAAGTAATAATATCAAGTTAATAACTACAAAGTTCTCTTCAGCACTTTAGATAGATACAATAACTTCTTGAGCTTTGAAACATAGAAGTCCTTTCTGTGCGTGTACAATTAAATGGCCATAATTCCTTTGATCAATTTTACATTCAGGTGCATTCAACATTCATAAACCAATTGAATATTTCAAATAGTGACAAAATTTGTTTCAGTGAAATAAAAAATGAATCATCCACCCATATACTGAATAAGTTATAAGGTATTCAATCACCAATAAATATACAAAATATCAATTTGAATTCTGTGTCTTACTTCACACAAATCTTTGTGTTTATCCTTCTTTTTTCTGCGTAACTTCAGGTCATACTTAGACCCATCTAACGGTACCATTGGGTGCTTGTAAAATATAGTCGATAACACATTGTGAAATAATGAATACACTTAATCAACATTAATCACAGAAAGGTCATTCCTTACAGGTCTCATTCATTTCACCAAGGAGCCACTGGAGGATAAGGATTTTCACATTCCTTAAGATTTTACATCATGTTGGGTGTAAGGGGAAGGGAAGCAAATCCAAGTGCAAGGATTTAATATTCTTATCCAAATGAAGAATCTGAAATTTTGGACTGATTGACAAACGTTGGCTAGAAGATGCCTAGATGGTTTTAATTGATGAAATCATAGTGATTCCCACTATTCTTATATTCAATTTGATTGGAATTTGATTGAATTAAAGTGCAATTTCCAATTTAAAGAGCATGTACTGAGCATTAATGTAATGAGTCATTACATAATATTTTTATGAATTTATATTACATACATAACATATCTCAGTGAGATATCAGGTGAGGAAGTTGCCAGTGACTTGGGGTAGAATGTTTTTTCCCGTAGTTGATCCAGTTTCTTCGAGTATTTAGAACTGGCTGATAATAGTCCACACAAGAGTGGCAAAAAGCGATGATAACCATAAGGTCCGTACCACACTTCATTATCGTATTAGGACTAAAAGATGGGAATCTCAAACGCTTGGTTCAGCAAATGAGACCGACCAATTAACGATTCTAGTCAATCATCGGTTCATCAATATCATTTTTCATACCATACATGACTATTTTATAAGGATGCCAGCTGCTCCATAGGAAAATGAATGAAACCATTTAAACAGAAGAGAGAAAAATAATAATAAACTGATAGTGAATGAATGGGGTGAATAGGTGCTCTTCGAGACAAGTGACATCTGCCCGCTATCCCGGCTGAGATCAGAAAAAAACTCGTTTATAAATAATATAGGGGCAAACAACCAAAAAACACTTCCACGGGATTATATAATACACGTCAGTTACAAATCAGTGGGAAAAGGGAGAGGGTAGCCAGGAAAAATAGAGAAAGAAATGTTAGTACAGAACTACGCCAATACTCTAATGGTTTCTACTTGATATGAAATACCAAAGCCACAACTACAGAAGCTACAAGAAAGTTTTTTTTCTCAGGTACTGGTTCCCTATACTCTCCCCAGCCCAGGCTAAAGTAGAAAGGCATAAAGCAATTAAAGTAATATCAAATATTTCTGGGAATTTTGGCCTCCAAATTTGAAACCAACTACAGGTACTAAATAAGAACAAACCCACCCCGTGCTTCACTATATGTATGATTCAACTGATGTATAACATAGGTGTAACTCTCAGGTTAAATGATTATATATACACTGGAATATCTTATTTATCATAATTAGCATTTGCTTTACATAAGTTACCTCAGTGGATTTTGGGGTCAACAATTTGTGCTGTTTTAAATCAGTGATTTACCAACCAAAATTGATCGATAACAAATAACTGGAAAAGGCAAATTCAGCAACAATGGAGTGTTTTACTGAGATAGGAGTTTAACAACTGAAAAGGGTGGGGGGGAATCTTTGGCAAGGGATCAAAAGTTTATTTAAACAATTTCAAAAGGGTAAAGCTAAAACAAAACTTAACACATTATATCAAATAAGGCCACACAGGGGGAGATGAGGATTTAGGAATAAGAAGTTATTTTTCATTTGTTCTTTTTTTTTAAGGACGGTTTTTGCCCAAAATAAGCAATATTTCAACTAAATCTTGATATCTATGGGGTGGGTTGATGAATTTCTCAAACCCCCTTTGAATTAGAAGCTCTTAGGAAGAGGGTCTTAATGGAAAAATCATATTTCAGATTAAAACGTATAAAAGGATGATATAGAAGCTATAGAAGCCATATAAAATGAACTGCTAGCAATCAAAAAGAAAAAGAGCAAATTGGCAGAACTAAAAGATTAAGAAGTTGATTGAAGATTGCTTGTTGTTTAGTGCTAGAGGCTTAAGCAGCGAGAGCAAGCCTGCCATATCAGTTTAACCCAGGAACCAAAGGCAAAGAGTAAAGCAGCAACAATTCCTAAAACCTGGACTGAATTAGTGTGCATAATTGGCAAAACCTTTAACTGAAAAAAAATTGGATTTCACTTTCACTTAATTTGTAGAAGTAGTAATATCACTATATTGATTCTTGAATAGTTATACTGTTCACTTTTTAAATTCTTATTACTCAATCACTAAAATGATATTCTTTGAGTTTTAAAATCAATCATATCATGATACTAACATTGTGAAGTGGATAATGAATAATTAATAGATGAATTATTAAGTGATAACATAGCCTAAAAGTAAATAAAGGGTGTAAAATATATGAGAAGTGCAAAAAGTACTTTATGTACCCCTTTAATCTTTTAATAATCTGAAAAGATATGAAAGACCTGTTTTGATTTTTTTTATATTCAATGGTCCTATTGTTTATTTGGTGTGTAATTTTCAATAGGGAAAAATAAGACACAACGTAGCAAAATTTTATTCAAGGATATAAGCAACTCCTTTTGATATAGGAATATATATATATAACCACACTATGGAAAAGTAATCATGCATTTCAGTTCTAAAGTGGGGTAACAGGGTATCAATGAAAAGTGGGTCAACTGAACCCGCTGCACCTTCTTTCAAAAGAGAACAGGGCAATAAAAAGGGGTGGTGTGTGTTAACCAACTGCACCCCACAGCCAAACCATCAATATAAGACTTTCAGCTATCCTCCATAACCAGGGGCTGCAGAAAACTACTGCTTCAGCTATATATTTATATATATATATATATATATATATATATATATATATATATATATATATATATATATATATATATATATATATATATAATATATATATATATATATATTTATATATATATATATATATATATATATATATTTATATATATATATATATATATATATATATATATATAAATATATATATATATATATATATATATATATATATATATATATATATTTATATATATATATATATATATATATATTATATATATATATATATATATATATATATATATATATATATATATATATATATATATATATATATATATATATATATATATATATATATTATATATATATATATATATGTATATATATATATATATATATATATATATATATATATATATATATATATATATAATATATATATATATATATATATATATATATATATATATATATATTTGTAAAATATAAGATTCCGATAAAATTCTAAATTGAAATTTCCAAATCAAGTCAGAAGCATTTTGTTATAATATGGACATGTACAAAGAGTTGGGAAAATTATGTCCCCTCTTTTCAGTCACCGATAAAGGGAAAACAACTAAACTTATCCATAAGCCAAGCAGATGCAATACTTTTAGAATAGGGGTACAATTTCAAAAATCTTGAAAAAGAACATGTTTTTTTCCTCAAAAAGCAGGAAAATAACAAGCTAAGTTCAAATTCAGTAAAATAATCTATTATATTTTTAAAATTTGAATTTGTAATTTTTTGCTACACGTTTCTCACTCATCATATATAGAAGTTTTATTAATTATTTTTCTAAACTAAAACCACTGTAGTATTCAGCAGCCCTGGGGTCGGATAATTGCTAATGGGTTGAGGTAAAATGTGGGGCTGGGCTCATTTTACACATTTACTTAACAGTTCCAGAGATTTATATCAAAATATAGGCACACCTTATTCTAGGTTTTCAATTTTTCTTATAACATGAGTATATCCGTTTTGATTTAAGACGTACTAAAAACATTTCATATAATGTTTATTAAATGTAAATTTCTTTCAAATCTAACTAGAACAATTATCTTTATGTCAATGACTTAAGAAATTCAAAATAATATATTTTCAATTTTAATTATAACCTCAATGACAAAATAGACCATTCATTATTTTAATTATTATGTTAATGACTTAAGATTATAGTACTTCAAAATGCTTTTAATATCATTATTATTATTTGACTTACACCAAACAGACTTAAAAGGATATATTTTACTATTTTAAACTATCAATTCAAATACCTTAAATAGATAAAGTATACACTTAAAAGAAGTTTTGTAGCAAAACTGGTAATTTGTACTTTTGCTGAGCCCAGCCCTATTATTATAAAAAGCCAAGCCAGTTTTTGGGTGTAGGACCAACGGAAACCCTTGTATCCCTACCAACATCATATTCATCACCATCCTGACCTTCGATACAAAATTAGGATTCTGAAAACGATGGGAAAGTCCTGTCATTACACCACCAACACTTGCCATAAGGGATTGGTACCAGTACTCCATACAATACCAATATCCATATTGAATGGGGATATTGTATCTTAGTATCCTTTAGTACGTTTTGTGAGAAAGTTGCCAGTGACTTGGAGTTAGGCGGTGGTTTTCACTGGGTACTCCAGTTTCCTCCACCTGTTACTACTGGCTAGTCACAACGAAAAAACAAAATTCCAAATTCCCAGATTCCTATAGTACGTTAACATTTAAAATATATAAAAAAAATTGACTGAATTGCTACCTGGACCTCTTCACACGAAGGTATTTTGCCATTTATTGTCAAATTTCTCAAAGCAAGCTCACAGCGCTTAATTTAACAAAATGAGGTCCCTAAGAGGCAGGCAGTACCGTGAAAAATATAGTAAGATATTGTATTATTAAGGAAATATCAATATTGTATCGTAGCGTGAAAGTTTTAAAGGTGCCAATCCCTACATGCCACCTACAGCATGACTTTAATACACCCAATGACTCTAATACACATAATAGGGTAATGATCGATGGCTGACATTGATTCTTTTAGGTAACTAGTGTACATCTATTTGTTGTTGAAAAGGGTAACCAGTTTCAATTGCAGTACTGCTTTCATATCGCAATACATAAGAAACTTTGAAGCAAATTTTTTTTTTTTAATTCTGTATCCAAATATACACCATAATGAAGTTTTAGAACTTAAATATTTGAACACTTTAATTTCATAGAATGAAAGGGCTTTTACAACTTCTATGTGAGTGCAGCTTTTATGCCCACTATCCCATATCAACTGTATGATATTCTGTCCCTGGTAGCACTAAGCAAGTAGACTAGAGAGAGATTCAGCTACCACCAATAAGTCAAGAAGTTCTACGGCTACTAGACCAGCTACTAGACCACTAGACTACTACTAGTTAAGCTTGAGAGGTTGAAGATGCATCAGACAAGATAAGATACTGATCTGTAACTTTAAAGCATTCAATTCTTTCAAAACAGAAACTAGTTTGGAAATCTTAACGATTCAATGACAATAAATTTGCCTTATGCTAATTTCATGATGACTTATCAAAAGGACAACATCTATTTTTTTTTTTATTAACCCATTCTTCCCTCAAAGTGCCCAAAATGATCAGACAGAAATGGAATTACTTTCTATGAAAACTCTGTTTGGAACATATTTGACTGAAATCAATCTTTCAGATTTTATGAATAAGGTTCTTCAAATACTTTCCATATTTCATGAAAAAATGATTTTTTGGAAAATATTTGACTCAAATCAAATCTATTTTACAAAGTATACGGATCAGTTTCAAATGGATTCAGAAAATAATTTCAAAAAAATGATTTTTTGGAAAATATTTGACTCAAATCTATTTTAAAAATTATACGAATCACTTTCTTCAAATACTTTCCAAGTCTCAAGACGATTCAGAAAATAATTGCAAATTTGCCCTTCGAAGAATGCGAACACTGTGAGTTTGAATGGGTCAAATATAGAGGGCGCTTTTAAAAAAAATCGGCGCAGCAAAAATCACCTGTCTCTGTAGGGAGCCTGTGGTGGGGCTGACGAGAACGTTAGCCTCAGAGTGGGAACCTACTACCATGGATAGGGGGCGCTGCGAGATCTCCGTCTGCAGCGATTGGCTCTTCTCCAGGACAGGTGTCGCCGGTTCCTGTTTTTCGAGGTTCTTCTTGCGCTTGAGCGAGGCGTGCTGCGTCTCCATGGGCAGCATGAGTGGGAGGATTCCGCCGCGTGTACGAGGCTTCGGAGACGGTGTTGAGAATACGCTGCTGTTGTCAGAGTCGTCCAGACATTGGTTATCAGCACCTAAAAACAATCATAGAATTGGTGACCAATCTCATCACTTTAGTTCGCATCATTATCAATGTAGTTTTGTGTTGTGTTAACATAAGCAAAGCTCATTCCTTTTAATTTTTTGAATACTGCTAATGCTCATCAAATAGAAACATCATTATCCTAAAATTATCATTTCTTTCACCTTTATAGATATACCCTCTTTATCATTATAATTATTCTTACTTTCCATTATAACATCATTATCATTTTTGTTGCTATTATCATCATTATTTTTCTAATTCTATAACTATTAACCACTGTCATCATAACTATGCAATGTGTATCTGTGTACATACATATGCCTACCACATGACTGGACTTTTTCACTCACCTTCTGATGTGGAGTTAGTTGCCGCTAGAGAGCGCTCGCTGCCGGGCGTGGTATCTATCTGGAACTCGTGGGGAGACAGGCTCCCTTCGGGGCTACAGATATCCTCGTGCCCCACCTGGTTCACTGAATCACTTCTCTTGTAATCCTGAGGCGGACTCCTCACGCTCTCAAGGCGCTCACTTTCCTGCTGCTTGGCTTTCACCTTTTTCAGGTGAGCAATAATAGGGAGGTTGGCGTAATCGGGCTCAGAGTTTTGGCGCGTAAGGGATCTTTGGGACAGTGGTGTGCTATGCGCACTGTGTATGCTCAGGTGAACCTCGTGATCCTCATGGTCGGGCATGTTCCGTAACGAGCCCTGCGACGACGAATGATGAGACGAGGCGCTATCAGCGATCATGTGATCACGCTCGTGGACGTGATCTCGCTCGTGGACGTGATCACGCTCGACCATGTGGTCACGATCATGAGCGCTGCGTAGCGAGCCCTGGGAAGAATGGCTATCGTGAATGTTCCGAAGCGACCCCTGCGAAGAGTGACTATCCGAATGTTCTCGATGGATCTTACTGTAACCGATCGTATGAGAAAGTTGACTAATGCTGTCTCCGTGGCTATCGTAGTGGCGCCCCCTATGTGAGGAATGTGAGGTATCGCTATCCGAGCGCTCGTGTCGTATCCCTAAAGTCCTAGGATCTGCAAATTCACTTAAATAGCTTTGAGAAGTCTGTGTTTGCATGCCCGTCGAGATTCCGAGTGATCTTTCGGCAGCCAGCGCCGCCTGGGAAGCCACATGGTCGTAAATATGAGCGGGAAGATCTATCTCCAATCGGTTATCGTATCCTATTATCGGCGACTGCTGTTCAATATTTATCCGTTTATATGTGGGTGCACCGTCCCTCCGATGAACGTTTACATATGCCGGGTTTGTCCGAGGGAAGGCTCTTGGTTTTGGCTTGGGAGTTTGGGAGATTGGCTGTTTTATCACGGGAGTATACTGACTAGGGTCATGCCCGTAATTCGCTGTAAAGTCATCACGCGTCACCGAAGAATAGCTACTATGGATTGGGGTATGTGTTGGGGTGTGTTCTGCAGAGCCGTGGGGTGACCCTGAACTTGACCCCAGACCCGAACTTGACCCCAATGACCTCTGCGGTCTCGGTGATTCCAGGGACCGCTGTGGAAGATCGATTGAGTCTCTACGTACATATATGGGCGTCTGTGAGGACGAGCTGCCCCGCCGTCTCTGATGGCGGTCACCGTTAAGGTACTGTTCCGTTCGATCTCGGTCGTGTCGGGAACTCGTCTGAGAGCCCGATGAATTCTGTCGCCCATGATGATGCTGCTGCTGAAAAGAAAGAGCGCATGTTAAGAATGCATCACAAAACATTAGAGATAGGTCATATTGGTTGACATCAGAAAAATACATTCAAAATGGGTTGGGTCATATTAGAAATAGGCCAAAATCAATCAACAAACAGAAAATATACATTCAAAATAGGTCAAAATAGGTCAGGTAATAATAAGAAGGAAATAAGGTTAGTAATCCATAAATATCCCTAACACATTTTTCTAACCTAAAAGAGAAATATTCAATACCATAAACATTAGAATTATTTATCCCACTCCAACACATTTTAGAAATTTTCTTTTCTAAATAAACAGTGGACGTTCAATAATGGTGCTTTATGAGACATATTTCACAGTCATCCTGTTGCTCAATGATTGATTGCACAATATCCACACAAGAATCAATATGATGAATCAGTATGACTACCTTCAAGTTCTCTTGACAGATAACAACAAAAGGCATACAACTCTCAGTAATTCAGTTTTACTTGACCCATTTTGCTGCTACAGGTAAGAAAGGTTTGAATGAAACCATTAATTTAGATGACGCTGACTGAACTTACTCTTAAATTGAATACGCTGGCCAACAGAAGACACTCTCATTTTGAGCTTTGAAAAATTTAATTCAAGAGTAATTTAAGGAAATCTTTAAAACTACATTTATTTTCTACATTTTCCAAATAAAGTGAAAATGCAATGTATAAAGATAGTGTGTGTTATGGGTAGGGCTGCATACCGCTAAGGGTGAAGCGGTACGGTACCATAACCGGTATCGTCGAAACGATATGGTATTTTATCGGTACTGCTATCGGTATCTTGAACTACGCTAAGTACACACTTAGCGTATTTCCTGACATAAACCTAAAACGTATTTGTTGTCTGTCAGGTATTTCAATTACAACATGTGATCAGATGTGAAAACTAAGCAGTCATACTTACGGCAGCCAAACCTTGTTAACTTGAATAGATCCACATTCTGCTTGAAGGTACGATATATAGCGGCGATGGAACTATCGCCGCTATATCGTACCTTCCAAGTTTACAAGTTCGGCAACCGTAAGTATAACTTTTTACTGAATTATTTCGTAGTATTGAATGTTTGACATGGGTTTATGTTTTGCAAAATACCGATAAGCTTACCGTTAAATATTGAAACGAGTATTCCCCGGTATTTTGCGAGACGGTATTCGGTACGGTGCTGGTACCGGGTACCGGTGTACAGCCCTAGTTATGGGTAGTAAATCATTCCTAGAGGCAATATGCTTTTAGGGCTCCTAATGAGCCTTCACAGCTCAGCCTCACTCATAGCTACTTAGTGGACATTTATTAATTTCCTTGACACATTTTAATGTGAGTGAGGATAATGAGGTTGACAGGGCCACAAGCACCTCAGCCAGCTGTGGCAAGAACTTGAGAGATCTGTGACACAGAGCCACAAATCTTGCCCAGAAAATCTAATTGGGAAAAATAATTGCACCTCTTCCAATCTCTCAGAGCCTTCTACCGTTGTCAGGGTTCTCTAGTACTATGACAACTGCTACAACTTCTTCTTCTACTACTTCTACTCCTGAAACTATTGCTACTACTGCTGCTGCTACTTCTACTACTACTACTGAAACTATTGCTACTACTGCTGCTGCTACTCCTGCTTTTACTACTACTCCTTAAACTATTGCTCCTACTGCTGCTGCTGCTACTCCTGTTACTACTACTACTACTACTACTACTACTACTACTACTACTACTACTACTACTACTGCTGCTGCTGCTACTCCCGCTTCTACTACTACTACTACTACTACTACTACTACTACTACTACTACTACTACTACTATTACTACTACTACTACTACTACTACTACTACTACTACTACTACTACTACTACTACTGCTACTCCTGCTTTTACTACTACTTCTACTACTGCTGCTGCTGCAGATGCTGACGCCTGGTTCTCAGGCTGAGTTAGGTATAACACCCCCACCACGACACATCCTGGGTGTTAAGTAGATTTGATGTCTCTCTTAAACTATAGATGGCAGCACAGTTTTCATGAGTTGGAGACTACAGTTCAAGTGTGTCTCCCTTGAGGATTTATTCAGAACTAAACCTGGAGTGAAATCAACTCAGGTTGGATCAGTGAGACTAAGGAAAGAGCTAGATAACACAGACTTGTAGCAAGTCTGCTGCTGGGGTGGCTATCGGGGATTCCCTGGGAGCTGTTCAATGATGTTGCAGTGCTATATCTGTGAGTCACAGTATCAGTGAGTATGTGTGTGTGAGTGTGTGTGTGTGTGTTAATTGCTTCTGCTTGCTCATTGTTCTAGTAGCTTGGTGAATGACAGTGATGGAGGAGGACCCCGGGTACAGTACTGAATCATGCGAGCGAGCGTAGACCCCCAACCCCCTCCCCCACACACACACCTGATTCCCTGACCCCTCACCCGTCTTTAATCCCACCCAGATGCTCCTTGCCGCAATTATTTAATCCTGGTCATGAAAAAGAGATCAAGCTGCCAGAGGAAGATGTATCTGGTAGACAGGGTGGACCCCATGGCCAGTCATACCTGTCACTGTCTAAGTACTGAACGCACGAAGCACCCATCTATCAATCTAAATAACTCATTAGCAGGCTCATGGATTGTACTGCCATATACTAGTTCTTAGAATATCTTATATTTCTTAAAACATTCTTTTTTTTCATTTTGAACTATATCTTTTTCTTTAATATCTAATATATTTATTTTAAAATTTTAGTTCCCAATAAGTGGCAGCACAGCCAGTACTTGTCCCAATTATGGCATTTTGATACCTCACAGAGTTGTCTAGGCACCCTAGTTCCAAAACACCAATGAATCACCTTGGTATTTTAACTTAGATTATGAGAAGCCTTTGATCAAGTTTTTAGATGTAAATGCTGACAGTGGGGAGTTGGGCACCTTAGGTACTAGAAAAATCTTTCAGGGAGGAACATGACAAGCGATTATAGAACTATTTGAGGTGGTATTCAAATGTTTGATATAACTAAAATCAAAACATTTTCTGACCTTAGGCTTGACTAAGGAGACCTCTATCCACAGAGGATGTCATTATAAGTGCCTGGACTGGGGTAATTTGCACAGTGAATAGCTTATAGAGTAAAATATTGTGTGTTTTTCTAGTTATATCTAAAAATGTCACAGTGCCCCATGGAATGGGAGTGCTGCATGCTCTCCTTTGTTTATAAGTATTAAGTTCAAAATTTAAAACCCAGCTCACACAAGAAAAAAGGTAAGTTTTTTGTAGTGTCATAATGTCATTGCGCCCCTATATGGAATGTTCAAACTGCATGTTTCCAGTTGTTTAAACTTGTTTTTTTGTGTGTTTTTTAAGCTTGGCACAGTGAGCAGTGTGTAATAATGTGTTAACCCTGCCAACGCTGAGGCTACTTTCGTCCAAAGCACAATGATGCAAAGAATTTTGAAAACCATCTAAACCCTGCCATGTTGATATTCATTAGATGGCTCGCGTTGAGTACTCTCAGATGAGTACTCATGTGCCAGTATATGAGTCATTTCTTTTTAGGTTTTTTGCATCTTTCGGTATTGGCCAAATTAGCCACAAGCTGCCCATCTTGCTCAGTAAAATAAAGTGGTTTTTTTTTAAAAAGCAGCTCACCCAACAAAAAGGTTTAGTTTCTTGTGTTGTCATAATGTCACAGTACCCCTACATGGAAAGTTTGAACTGCATGTTTCCAATTGTTTAAACTTTTGTTTTTTTTTGTGTTTTTAAAACTTGGCACAGTTATCAGTGTGTATGAATGTGTTAAAACAGAGCACCTGATGACCTGTGATAGTGTTTGCTATCTGCTCCAGCAGGCCAGCGGTGTGACGGTGTATGCTAATTTCCTGACAGTCACACAATACCTATAAATCATACCTCCCCACAGTACACTGTCAACCCATACAGCACACGCTTGCTACTGATAACATGGAACAAATCCAAGACAGCTCTTCAATCTACTTCACACCAATTCATGCACAGAATTTTAACAATAAGTATCTTTCTATTATTTGTAATATATCGTTTTAATTACAACATACCTATTAAACAAACCTCCCTATACACTGTCAACCCAGACAGCACACGCTTGATACTGATAACATGGAACAGTTCCAGATCAGATCTTCAATCTATTTCACACCAATTCATACACACAATTTAAACAATGCATATATATATATTATTATTTTGTAATATATCATTCTAATTACGACATCCCCATGTGCTGTCAACTCGTGGCTCTAATATGTTATTGATAACACAGACTTATTCTAGAGTGAGATATTCTTCATACTCACTACCATCCGATCGACAAAATCAAAATCATTTATATTTGTAAATATTTTGTAATAACTTTCAATCATTACATCTATGTATACTGCCAACTCATACTGCACATGTCTGACACTGATACTATGAAAAAAGTCTTTAAATCCATTACTCATTCTGATTTATGCAAAAACAATTATAAATGGAAGAGACCTTAACCTCAGCATATCGGCAATAGATAGTTGCAGCACTGGCCACTAGGTGGCTGCAAGTCGATTCATCTTTGGAGGAACAATCATAAGCCCATCAGCACTTTACGCGAATCTATTACTCATTCTGTGTTTATGCAAAAAAGATTTGGAATGAAATGGACCTTAATCTCAGCATATCAGCAATAAATAGTTGCAGCACTGGCCACTAGGTGGCTGCAAGTTGATTCATCTTTGGAGGAACAATCATAAGCCCATCAGCACTTTACACTAATCTATTACTCATTCTGTGATTGAGGTCATCATTTTGTCACAAGTAAGAGACTACCTCATCACACTATCCCTAGGGGGTAAATATTCCCCCCAAAGATCACAGAATCACTGATGAAATACTATAAACCCCCTCCAGAATTCTGTATTGATTATCTTAAAAAGTGAATTAAGATCGACTTTACTAAATATTCTAAGGGAAGTTTCTAGTAGTGTTCCTATCAAACTTTCCAATGCTTCTAAGGCTACATTCGTCCAAAGTACAAGAACGTAAAGATTTTTGAAAACCGTCTAAACCCTGTCATGTTGGTATTCATTGCATAGTTATCACTTTGTACTCTCAGATGAGTATCCATGTGCCAGGTATTCAGTAATTTTTCAGGTGTTTTGCATCATTGAGTATTGATCAGATTAGCCAACAGCAACATAAGGGTTAAAGTTTCTTCTCTAAATATTTTTCAAACCATGCCTTTGCCTGAAAGATTTCATCATCTAAGTTGTAAGTCGGCTTCTGGCAGCTGCGAGCACTAATTAATGGGTCAAGAATATCTGGGGGACCCCCCAGATGTAACAGCAAAGATCATCTATTGGATAGCCATCTGCCTGTATCCACGGAGACCGATTCCCTATTCATCATCACCAGTAACCACAACCGGATTTGTCAAGATAAGACGATAATCTCATCAGCAGCAACATTGTATCCTAACCACAAGAAGCTGACACATTGTAACCAAATTGGTGCATGTTGTAATCGGATTAATCTACATATAATAGCTTGTGTCACAACAATGAGAGAGACCTGATTTATGCAATTGTGTAAGTCATAATTATCATGAAGCTCCCCATGACATCTGATATGTGGTTTTGCTGTGCTCCTCTGAACTCCTCCCCAGACTGTTATATTTATAACTCTGAGTATTCCTGTAATACATCTAAAGTTAATAATCAATTTACGTATTCCCTTCTATTTCTCATGTCCCTAACTGGTACTTGATACCATACCAATATCAATATTGAATGGGGAAAAGTATCGTATAGAAAAAGCTAAGTATCGCATAGTATAGTTAAGATTTAAAATATATAGAAATTTGACTTAATTGCTACCTGGACCTCTCCACATGAGAGTATTTTGCTATTAATTGGTGAATTTCTTTAAAGCTTACGAGGCTCAATTTGACAAAATTAGGTCCCTCAGAGAGAGAGGCAGTTAAGATATTGCACTGTTAAGGAAATATTGTTATTGTTTTGTACCGTGAAAATTTTAAAGGTGCGTATCGTTAAGGAGATATCAATATTGTTTTGTACCATGAAAATTTTAAAGGTGCCAATCCCTATTGGATGAGGTTACCTATAGGATTCCCTTCACCATTGACCCCTCAGAGTGATTGATGTAGGTGCTGGGATGATATTGGGGTTGATGAGTGCAAACACACCGCAGGGACAACTCGCTTGATTTAGCAGAATGCAGAATAACTACAACCATGTGACAGAATTAGATCTAAACTGATGAATTAGAATTAAATATTCATTCCCCTCATCTTCTCCTACAGGGCCCTCCCAGCATCAATATTCACGCTTTTTAATACTGCTCATTTCTTCAGGGACGATGCCTCAGAGACACACCCCCTGTGACCCTGGGTAATTTCTAGGGACTGGAGTTTCATGAGGAGTAAAATAGAGCTGGCTTATTACAGATGACCCAGGTAAATCTTGCTTGTATTTTGACAGTGTGTCCCCGGAGAGCTCAGGCTACTAGAGACCCAGGACATGTAAGACTGCAATTAATGAGCTGAAAAGCATAAAATACTGCTAGTTATTTTAAATGACGATTTAAGAGACTTCTAAACTTTTGAGAGGGGAGAGTCCGAACCCATATAAGATACCATGTTTAACTTTGTTTATATCTAACTTCAGCAGCAATGTAGTGTGCTGTAACTTAAAATGATAAGTTTGGAAGAATAACTCTTCAAACATAAGAACTAATGTTAAATGGATATACTGATGCCAGATAACAACAGAGACTAAATAGGATCCTTTATCAAAATGCTGTTTTTGAAAGGAGAGAATTGCATGGAGAAATTCAAAAATATGTCCAAAATTTTAAATGACTATATCAGAGTTTTCTGAAGTGTAAAACATCTACAAAACTTTCCTCAAATTCTGTATCAAGCCTGAATGATATTGTTAATGATATTCAACATCCCTGTAGACTCCCTGGCTAGAATGTGTCCAGTATCATTATACATACATTATATCATAGCATCCCCTCAACCATGAATATGCAGAGAATTTCATTAAAATCCATAAATCACCTCTTCCATTGTTATGCAAATGAGCTGAGAATAATTCCACTCATCATTGAAGCAGCACTAGAAAGTAGTTATGCGATGTGCTTCTGTAGCCTACAGGGGTCACTACGGGCATTTCTATTGGATGACCAATACAAGATGAACTAACTTCAGCTAAGTTTCACAGCTTCAGCATTAACTAGGTTTTAGGCATAGAACTTCTATAGAATATGTGGTAGGGAAACTTAGCTAGTTTATGGCCTAAGCCATAACTTATAAGGAACTTTCCGAGGGTAGGGATACAAATATGTGGAAGGTAACATAATAGTAATGAACTATGTATGATACGTAATTGAATGTGAGAAATTCTAGAGTTCATTTACAGAAAAAGGCAAGCAAAATTTGTTTTTTATGTATAATATGCATGTAAAGATCTGTGAACTAATTCAACATCTAGCAGTGAATGTACTTACATGTCTCCTTGACTGGGCTGGGCTGGTCTGTGTCATATGTGAGCTCAGAGACCTGATGGACCCTGACCGCACATGCCCGTGTTCCCGCTTCTGCAGAAACAAAACATACAAAATATAAATACAAACGGCAAGAAAGCATGATTGCAGAATGAACAATGAGAGCACATTTATTTATTTACTCGATCACTATTTTTTGTAGAGGCTGGAAATGTATCCCCTGAATTTCATCACACTATCATGTCTATACGCTACGTATCTATAAAATAACACAATGTTTAGAGGATAATGATAATGATGACAATGACGATGACGACAAGGACGATGACAATGTTGTTAATGATGATGATGATGATGATGATGTTGCTGTTGATGATGCTAATGATGATGGTGGTGATGACAATGCCATGGACTCTAACACACCACCATATTGTTAATGATGCGATGGTGGATATATGAACATTATGTCGAGGATGCTATTTTTATGGTAAAAGTTAATCATTTTCCTCACATCAGTGTGAGTTGACAGTGTTGATGCTGTAATAGCCATATGTCACCTTGCCCTGGATCCAGCCCTGAGTCATGCTTTGACATCGGTCATTAGGCCCTATAATTGGTGACAAGCCTGACATTTATTTATGGCGTCAAAATCTACGGAAAGTGGGCACCTGCACCTAATATATTGGGGCCTGGAATTCTGTAATACCTAATATTCCAATATTTGAATACTTCATAGGAAATCCAAAATTCAAAATCTACTGAAAGTAGGTACCTGCACCAAATATTTTGGGGCTTGGAATTCTCTAATACCTCATATTCCAATACTTATATACATCAAAGGAAATCCAAAATTCAAAATCTACGGAAAGTTGGTACCTGCATCTAATATAATGAATGAGGCTTGGAATTCTGTGAGATTCTAGGTCATACCTCATATTCAAATATTTCAATACTTCATAAGGAATCCATTTTTCTGTAAAACATCTATATCACCCTTACATGATATAGTTAGTGAAATGAATTAAATAAGTTGTATTGGTATCAATTTTTTTCTAGAAAATTACATTTTGAAGATTTGGAGCACCCTAGAAGATCACGGTTTATCTTTCAATGCTGTTGGGAATTAATTTTTTTGTAAAGAATTTTACTAATGAAAATGGCTACATTAAAAAGAATCTCACCAGAACAAGTAATTAATTTAGAGCCATAGTGAGTGCAATATCACCCTCCTCATAATTCTTACAGCCTTTCATCACTGTCAGGTTGTAGATACCCTGTTATAGGTGTAATTTACTGCAAACGAAGTCATCACAAAATAGCAATCTAATTTGCATAACAATGACATTTTTTCTACCTGGCTGGGCTGAGTGAAATTGTACATTACAGCACTCCAGCATAACTCTGGATTCATTGCGGTCAGCTGTGACTCCCGGGCTTATTATGACCACTAGGAGGCATGAATAATCACCAATCTCGCCAGCATTATCAAGAGATTTAATTCAATTCTTATGCTGAGGCTTTCAAGTGTCAAAGAAGTTAGTTTATTGCAGCAGAGAGGCACAGGAAGTGAGATTGTGACTCAGGGGAGAGAGGGGTAGTTATTTCAGCCTAGCTACTAGGTGCTACTGTGTCGTGCCATATTATACATACAGGAAGTGAGAATATGACTCAGGGCAGCCTAGATTTCAAGGCTGTCATAACATTTTTCTGTCATGTTTTTTTCTGTTACCAGGCACCGACTAGTCTAGGTGGCCAAAGTGGTCAAATATGAGTATGATAGAGAAGGTTGTGTTGGGAAGAGGAAGCAGTAGTTATTTTAATCTAGCTACTAGACATTACTGTGTCTTGCCATATTATATATAAATATATGCCTGCACCTATACTACATAGGGCTTGTGGTGTACTGTTGGCCATGTAGTTCACACAAATGCCACACGAGGGGGTTGTACTGGCAGTAACATATTTTCAACTATCCTCACTAGTGTACCACAGTGCCATCTTTCCATAAATGTTAACATCTAAATATGAGCAGGTAATATCAGGTAGATTTCACATCATCACCTCAGGTACATTTCGAGAATAACACAGCACATTTTATAAAACAATTTACAATAATGAGCTTGGGGCATGAGAATGTGACCCTGGAGACAGGGGTGTTAGGGAAGAGGGAGCAGTTGTTATTTCTCCAGGGTTACTACGGTTGCATGTATGTATCCCATCAGTTCCAGGGGTGCTGAGCTCCGCAGGGGGTAACCAGGTCATAGGGGGTGGAGGAGTCAATACCAGGTGATGTGATCATCAACACCTCACTGTCAGCTTCCTATAGGGTAGGATACCACATAACTATCATGGTACTTTAATCGCAACAATTAGGGTGAAAAAATTAAGAACTAATGATGTTGATAGTGGTGGTGATAATGATGATGATGATGATGATGATGGTGTTGATGATGATGTAGTCTACTTATCCCATTCATGCCTGGAGATCTACTTGACCAGTGTTGTTTGGACGTCATATTTTTGAAAATAACTTTGGATAGAAGCAGAAATTCACAAAATATATGAAGGAGAGTTGTAGATAGCGTTCGGGTGAACAATTCTCACTCATATATTTTTTTACACATTGCTTTTGCTAGAGAAATATCACCAACATTGTCAGGTGGTTTTGGCTGCTACAGGCATGAATAAGTTAATTTGCTTTCAAATGAAGGAAGGTTGTTTGGGGGCAGATTGAGTAGTACACTCGAAATAAAGACTTGGCACTGAACACTTACAGACAGTGAAAATTACTCTTCCAGTATCATAAAGAATATCCAGAGATGTGGAAGTGATGTATGTTGTCAGAAAATAGGCGATGAGAAGGGGTGGGTGTGTAAGTTATTGAATTGATCTACACATAATTCATAATCATGCACATACAGAAATGGGGGTTGAAAGCACATACAAACTTCATATTCCAAAGCTAAAATGTTCATGCTATGACAAACTCTTATTCAAACACAAAGCCCATCTAAAGATTTAATTACCCCCCTCCCCTTCTTTGAAATTCTTTGTCTGACGCCCACCCCGAGCCATATATAAACTAGTATGATTCCATACTGTTTCTGTTGAAGTTACCCTCAAAGTGATAAGGTAAAGTAAAACTAAATGAGACAAAAACATTTCAAAAAAGTTGATAAATAACTTCAATGTAAGGACTGGTTATCATCACAATGCCTTTAAAAAAAATTCTCTCTGCAATAAAGCACATCTTAATACATGACTGTAGTGTCCCAAAATGGATGTATTATTTTGGTAAAACATTTCCGACATGAGCATTTTCAGGAAAACCAAAACAACAATTGTATTTCAAGTACTTAGCATGCCATGCTTATTTCACAAGTTATTATCATGATATCAAATCACCTACACAAAAAAGAAATTCTAGAAATTACATGCACGGATAGGTTAATTTTGGGATAATTTCTAAAATTACATCAAAATTATAACCTCCATGCACTCTAATACTGAACGTGTTATGATGGTCTACAAAACAGTATAAAAATCTAAACAACAACTACTTAGTCTATCCATCCAGAAATCGTGCAGAGAGAGAATTTTTTATGAACGAACATTTTTGTTTTGCTTGAGACTCGCTCCACTCACCGACGATGAGCGCACCCCATCGGCAGTCTGTGTGGAGATCTCGCGCTTGTGCGGCTTCCGGTCGTCGTCTAGATCTTCTCGCACCTCCGTGTTCTGCTTCAATGTCTGAAAATAGAAAAATAGTTAGAACATTAAATACATACTTAATAGAACATGGTTTTCAATATTTTTTTTGTCAAAACCTGCTTCAACTTCTGAAAATACAAATAATATTTAGCAATGTTAAATACATACTCGATAAAACATGTTTTTCAGTTTTTTCTTTTTTTGGATCAAAACCTGAGATTTAATTTTGCTACAGAGAAATTTTGCAAGTTGTACACCTGTACCCAGGACCTGACCAGCCTGTCTTTTGTACAGGTAGTTTCCTAAAAACCTCCATTTTGGACAGTCAAAAAGTTCTATGGAGAATTTTCAATTTTGATTTTTTCGGGGGAAATAACCAAACATTATCCTAACCAAACAATCTTCTACGACATAGCTGAAGCATCAATTTCCCTTTTTGACACAATAGGCCATTAAATGTAGTTAGTATAAGGATTTGAAGTAGAATAGCTGCTAATTCTTTACGGGCAGAAATTTTGGAAGGCATTTTTAAAATCCTGGCTAAGACCTTGCATGTACCCAACATCTCAAAGTAATACCCTTAAGGAGGGGTGGTGGGTTTCCCTCCGATAGATACCTAATCACCTGCCCCACCCCCCACATGCCCCACATCTGTACACCTGCACCACTCCACCCCAGGCCATTGTCAGGCAGCTTGTAGCAGAGATTTCCTAATTGGAAAATGATCCGAGACTTGTGCAGTTATTTGGCCGGTGCATTGAGTGATTACATGATAAATTTATCAGGGATAATGGGATGACACAGAGTCAATAGCCCATCACAGAACTACAGCAAGACAAGTGTGCTAATACTTATCCCATATCAACCCACTCATGCCCACAGGGGCAAGCTGGTCCATCCAATACTGTCCTGACAAGAACACAATGAGAAATCTATAGGGATTGGCACCTTTAAAATTTTCAAAATACGATACAATATTGATATCTCCTGAAATGATACAATATCTTGACAATTCTTTTAACAATACTTCCTGCTTCCCTGCAGCTTTGTTTAATTAAATTTAAATTTAAAAAAATTCAGGATACAGTACAATATCGACTGAAACAATGCAATATCTTAATTATATTTCAAAGAATACATGTACTTCCTGCCTCCCAGCGACTTGAATTTGTTTAATTTAGCACAATCAACTTCAGAAATTCCGGCGAACTACCTTCGTGTGGAGACGTCCAGGTAGCAGTTGAGTCAATTTCAGTATAACAGATATTAAATGATACAATACTTTTTCCTTTTCAATATCGATATTTGGTATCCTATCAAGTACTGGTACAAATCCCTAGAAATCTATGAAGCTATTTTTTATAGGAAGGCCTGGATACAGCCACAAACACCTTAGCGGTTTTGGTGATAATATTCTGAACAAACCATATTTTAAAGAAGAATTCACTGTTAATCAAAACTCAACCTACACCTCCCCTTCGAGGACCAATCTTCCTCCTAATATTTCTAAGATCAGCGAAGTAGTGACACAGAAAATTTTAAGATTTACGGCAGACATTTTTATCTGTAATCTACAGCTGATCAAATAAGACTGTCAAATTTCTTTTGAAGGAAATATTTATGTGAGTAACTCCCACAAACCGACTTGGCCCAGAAAGCAGCGACCCCAGTAAACCACGTAATTAATGACTGCAAAAACCGATGTCATAGGGGCTTATCTGGACGATAATGCCCTAAGAACAAAGGATAATTAAAGAAAGATTTAAGGTAACTTAATATCCTGGTTAATCTGGGTTCTACATATAATGCCATGGCAACTAACTGTAACATGCAGTAATATCAAGACTAGTGGTAATGAACATACAGGAAACCTTGCTCACCTATTACTCCCCAATATAAACTCAGATTTTCACAGATCTGGACGAAATCACTCATGCCAAATCACTCTTCCTTACTTAAATGTTAATAATGTAACTCTCTTTTGTTTTCATTGAAAACATTTGCATGGTCCCTACTTTTCTGAGATAACCAAGGTTTTCTGTATTTCTACAGTGGCAATGTAACCGTTTTGCGAACTCTACTCCAGAACATTTAAAATCAAGAGAAACATTTAAGTAGGAACACCATAGGGCTTAGGCAAGGAGTTCATTCAGGTTTCTTCACTGTACTATATGAACAAAAAGGACTGACAATAAGAAACTAAGGTATTTTAAATCCATGATGCTAACAGCTAGAGGTTTCACTGTTTTGTCTGCTACAAAGGATTAAAATTATGAGTGATCTAAGTATTATGAAATTGGTAGATAATACATATTTTTGCAGGTCCTTAAATGTTCACAAATTGGGGGTAATCTAAATACAGGTTCAGAGGAAATGGATAATTCTAGTGTGAGAATACTGACTGTAATTATAGGGCAGAGATTATTGGGAATGATTATGACAATAGAGTATGGCACCCAGCTGCGATCATCCCAATTATAGACCAAATAGACCAATCAGCTTATGTGTATCAACAACAAGGCAATTACAGTATGGCACTGGAGAGTAGCAGAGTTCCTCGCTCCTCAGAAAGACTGGCTACTAGTCCATGAATTTATCAAATCCTGTTTGTATCTCTATCACTTATTTCATGCCCAGGTGGTAGTTTCCTATGGACAGCATAGGTGGCGCCAGGGTTGACCACATGTTCCTCAGAGAGACAGGCTACTAGTCCATGGAATAATCAAATCCTATGTGTATCTCTATCTTTTATTTCATGCCCAGGTGGTAGTTTCCTATGGACAGCATAGGTGGCGCCAGGGTTGACCACATGTTCCTCAGAGAGACTGGCTACTAGTCCATGGAATAATCAAATCCTATTAGTATCTCTATATCTTATTTCATGCCCAGGTGGTAGTTTCCTATGGACAGCATAGGTGGCGCCAGGTTTGACCACAAGTTCCTCAGAAAAACTGGCTACTAGTCCATGGAAGAGTAAAATCCTATTTGTATCTCTATTAGTGGTCGGACGATTAATTGAAAACTCGAGCATTTGGTCGAGGTGAGGCCGACTCGACCTGTTTGAACGGCATTTGAAATAATCGATTATTTCAAATGTGAAATATTGTGAAATTACGTGGCCTAAACATACCAAAACAATAAAGACTTATAGACAACTAACCTTGTTCCACCGTAAATCCGCGCGAAAGAGAAAAAAATTCTTTAGAACTATCGTAAAGTGACACGGACCGGCTCCGTGTCCACACAAAAGTAAACAAATCTATTGCGCCATATTTGGTGCACCGATTCATCAATTGCCGCAGTACACCGCATGTGTGCCTGGCATGTGCCGGCGCATGCCGCGGCACAATAATGTTTGAAATCGTTTGCCTAAAAATTACGGCAATATGTGGCAGTAAAACTCGAACCAAATCGATTAATTGTTCAAAATATTTTTCGATCAATCGATACCAGAAATCTCTTCGCATCCGAACCCTAATCTCTATCTCTTTTTTCATGCCTAGGCAGGGAGTTAACGAGGACCAGTCCAGCCTGTCTTTTGGAAAGACAGTTTCCTGAAAACCTGCATTCTTCGACAGGCAAACATTTCTTTGAAATATTTTTAACTATAACTTTTTGGGGGTTATAACCAAACATTTTTCTAACAAACCTTCTTCTAATATATGGCTTAAATGTATAACTTTTTTGCATTAATGGGTTAACTGATATCTTTTTTCTCTGAAATGAACATAGAGGCAGAGCAATGACAGGTCATCTTGTGGTTTAGCAGGCACAGGGATAATGTAGCTATGCCATGTGACCACAGAGAGGCTTAATTGCCTGTGCTGCTAATGTGTAGAGGAGGAAGCGCTGGTGCAATAAAGAGCGCCACAGGGGGGTAGTAAGTGAGGGACACGCCCACTCAGGTGTTCTCCTATAATGAGAGGCAGGAAACTCATCGCTGGCACTACACAAGAACTTATCGCAACTTAGAGAGAGGGAACCCATACAAATCCTGCAAGTAAATTGCTTATTAGCATTTTGGTATAGTGTCACCATGGTATCAGCCTGCTCTAAATAGAGGTTCTCCACAATAGAGTTCTCCTATAATGAGAGGCAGGAAACTCACCGCCTGTACTACTTGGAAACTTATCATAATTTGGAGAGAGGGAACCCATACAAATCCTGCATGTGAATTGCTTATTAGCCCTTATGCCTTGGTTAACCCTTATGCTGCTGGTGGCTAATTTGGCCAATACAACATCATGCATACGGGTACTCATCTGAGAGTACTACCTGGGAACTTATCATAACTTGGAGAGAGGAGACCCATACAAATTATGGAAGTGGATTGCTCATCAGCATTTTGGCATTGCAATGCACATCTGGGGCAAAGACTTATCATTAGGGATTGGCACCTTTATAATTTTCGCGAAACGATACAATACCGATACAATACAGTGTTCTTCTGTAATGAGAGGCAGGAAACTCATCGCCTGCACTACACGAGAACTTATCATAACTTGGAGAGAGGGAACCCAAACAAATCCTGCATGTGAATTGCTTATAAGCCCTTATAATGCTGGTGGCTTATTTGGCCAATACAAAATGATGAAAAAAACCCCAGAAAAGTGACTTAAACCCTAGCATATGGGTACTCATCTGAGAGTACTCTGCGAGCGCTATCTAATGAATACCAACATGACAGGGTTTAGGTATGCACAACTGGAATAAGAGAAATAACCTAGTTAGTATTCAGGTGAAAAACAAACCTTACTTCCAAGCAAATATAAACCATTTGTTCACAAATGAATCATGTTTATATAGCAAATCAGCCTAAAGTTAGAATACATTATAATACAATGGCAGCTATTAACCAACCAGGGTGTAGTCTTACCATATGCTGTGTAACTTCACTGATGAGGGAAGCAGTCAAGCAGAACTGTCAAGCCATATGGCGCTACTACACTAACCTCTCACTCAATCAGCAATAACACACACAACATGAAAATAATGGTTGTTTTATAGTCAGGTGGAATAATTTATATATTATTATAATATTGCAAATGATTTCTCATTCTGCATCATTTTTTTTTTTCAAATTTTAGAATGATAATTGAAAATGAAAATAATAATTTCAAACAAATATTTCTTTGGGTTAATAGGAGCATAGTAGGAAATGGCACAAGAGTCATGCTGATTTGGAATAAAGCATGATAGGTTGATAACCATGGCCTGTATATTTAACCCATGCAGGCTCACTTAGAGTTCTCAGTAAAAAGGTTCTTTTCCAATATTGGGGTATTTTTAAAGTAGAAGAATGACTGAATTACGATTATCGGCACTTTTCATGCCACATATAGGCTAAATCGTGACTAGCAAGCCTAGTGAGTATTAACTGTAAAATCTGGTGAAGACCACAGAGTAACCCCTAAGACACTAGCAACTTTCTCCCATACCCAATTATACACATTTTGAAGTAGTTGGTTAATTTAAATAAACAATTCTTAAGATATTATCTAAAAAGTGACCAAGGAAGCATCCCCAAATATATATAAATATATATATATATATATATATATATATATATATATATATATATATATATATATATATATATATATATATATATATATACAGTCAAACCTCTATTAAGCGACCGCTCAAGGGAAATGTCAAAAGTGGTCTTTTTAAGAGGTGGTCTCTTAAGAAGGGGTTGAGGGTCTGAGCGAGGTTATGAAAAAACAAAGAATTTCTAACAATGACCAGGTATTATTGAGGTTGTTATGTTTAGCTGCATTTGTTAAAATTTCTTCATTAATATTTTAAGAATAAACAATTCAGAAAAATAAAAGTTGAATTATATCATTAATATATTTTCAATTTTACCGATTATTTCATTATTTCATTATTTCATTGTGCCCTTTCAAATATACAAGCCGCCTAGACGTTCAAGTGGCCGTTGAATGAAGGTCCGTTTACTCTTAGGGATAGTATTTCATGGTCGCTGGTCGCGTCAAGCAAGTGGTCGTTTAATCAAGGTAAAATATACAGGGAATAGCCTTGGGGGGATTTGAAACGGTCGTTCAAGGGAAGTGGTCGTTTAAGAGAAGTGGTCGTTGAGGCAAGTTTGACTGTATATATATATATATATATATATATATATATATATATATATATATATATATATATATATATATATATATATATATATATATATATATATATATATCTTTTTTCAATTTTTTATTGAATGATTTATTCATGTTTTAAGGGGGAGGGGGTAACATAAAAAAGGTATAAATGGGGGTTAAGCTCCCCTTCGCTAATCATGATTGAGAATTCAGCATTGAGTAATAAGTTCCCCTCCCACTAATTACCATCTCAGTAGTAACCTATTCCCTGTGTTCTTGTGTCCCCAGGAATCCCATTTCACCCTATCACATTTCCCCACATGTATGTCACATCATGGCCAGCCAGCCCGGCTCCATGCTCAGGCACACACAACAACAATACATTACTTTCTCAGTGAACTGGGGGAATCCTTGCAGTGTAACATAACCGGAAACCCGACACGTGTGTATTTATTGAGGGTACTGAGGCTGAAGAATCAAAATATATGATGGGGCTTTTCCGGTTGAAACTCTAGAATTTATGTTTATGTTTTAAATGACTACAATTTACAGTCAAGTGGTCTGTACACATCAGGTTAATTAGCAAAATTATACATATTTGACGTATTACTACGTAGAATATGGGCTAAAGTATCAGCGCATCACAATAGGAATCATTTTGCTTAGACTTCATGTTTTGAATGACTATAATATCCATTCAAATCATTTTTATGTGTTGAAAATCAAGCATATTTGACATTGGAACCACAGTTTTCCACACAGACTGAAGTATCAACACATTTGAAAAGAGAACTTTCTGCTTTAAACTTTGACAAAGCTTTGTTTTAAAACACTATAACTTCTAATCAAATTACTTCAATATCTTGAGTTTACCAGATTTTGCATGTTAGACACTCCTAGAATATATAGTATTGAAGTTGAAACAGTTCCAGGCCTTCCTGAGAGAAACAGTTTTCAATACCTAACATTTGCCATCAATGATTTGTGAGCATTTAGTTAATTAGCGACTGTGCATATTTGACACTCTGACCACATTAGGCCTGCCATAGGTTAGATGGGTGACACTCATTTACTTATTCATTGAATTAGCATTTGAATTGTTCTCATGCGTAATGTTAAATGACAGGATGAACTAAATTCCTTCAGTAACTCAATAATTCATCAGAGGCTATTTTCAAGCTTTAACCCATATGCTGCTGGTGGCTAATTTGGCCAATACCAAATGATGCAAAAACAACAACTGATAAATGATGAAAACCCTGGCACATGGATACTCATCTGATTGTACTCAGCAAGAGCTATCCAATGAATACCAGCATGAGGTTTAGATGGTTTAAAAAATCTTTGTCCTTGTGCTTTGGACAAAAGAAGCCTCAGCATTGGAAGGGTTAACCCATGTGGAACTACTAGAAGTAAACACATGGACTCTCCTATGATTGTCCGGTCAAGTTTGAAGGCACATATACTTGCTTGGTGACATACTATCCATGGTCTTAGCCAGCAGGGCGTCTGGGTGTCTTTTTGGACACCCAAACCATTAAAAAGTACCCCTCAGGACACCCAAAGATTTTTGTGAAGAATTCCTTAAAATGTCAATCTCAAGCATATAATGGATTTTTTCATCTCCAGATAAGTCCCATGACATTGTATAAGTATATCATACATTATTTTGATAATTTTACACATGTTCATGGTTGAAATCTGAGTATATTGTGATCCCCCTTAAAAATTTGGACGCACAAAAATGTTACAACTGCCAATTTTAGGCACCCAGTTTCTAAATCCTGGCTAAGCAATGATACTATCTACTATTGTGATACTATCTACCATTTAATAGTGTCATAAGATTTAAGACGTTTTCAGATAGGTTTTATGAATATCTCACAATTCAAATATTTGCCCAATACATGTATACACAATTTTGGTTTGAAACTCTTAATACAATTGTGACCGGTTTTAGATATTTTACCTCAGGAGTTAGGTTTCAACATGTTACTCTGTACTTCAGGAGTTAATCCTTTACCTCCCGATCTCCTGCAATACCAAGTAACCCTAAAATGACATCTAAGGACCATAGCAAATACAATTTCCAAGTTAGCTTTAATAAATCACTTCCAATAATCCATATTGTAGAATCTTTGCAATCCCTAATGTGTTTGAAATCAGAACACAAGACTAAAATGCACTTTCAACATGGTTTTAGATACTTTCAACATCGACCCTGTAATGTAAACTGGAAGAATATATTCATCCTGAGCCAGACATTTATTGCCATTAGTAATGGACATCACAGTAACACAGACATCCCCCCATCTGGGATTGCTGTTTTAGGGTACGCCACTTTCCTGTTGACTCAGCATCTCCAATCCCTTTCCTGCCACTGACCCTGTATAATTACCATTATAATTATCATCATTACAAGGGGGTCTAAGTGGGTGACTGGGGGACTTTCGTGGAAGATGTTTCCTAACAGATTCATCAGTCCCGGCAAAATTGGTCTGAGCCCTCCCACACATTTTGCTAATTGTCCTCTGTCACATATGGAACCACTTCTCAAAGCTGCCTTTCTGCTGGCTTACATCTTTTTGATAGCTTTCTTATACTTGGTAAATAAAAAAAGGACATAAGCCAGCAGGGTGCCCGGGCATCATATGGACACTCAACATATCAGTACAGCCAATTATAGTAGTATAACACTTCTAAGAATGAACATATTAATCAAATAATTGAGAAGTTTCACAATTGAGAAGTTTCACAATTCATTTTCTTAACCATTAAATACATATGTATAGTTGTTAACATAATGTATTGTTGTATTTTCAGATATTGGGATACCAAGAACTTTTAGGATTCTCCATTTTGGTCCTTGTTTTTCAAAATCCTTCTGAAGGCCCAAACTCCAGTTGTCCTTTTCTTTAGTCACATGTCAGAAAAATCAATTAATTCAGATGTTCAAACATGTACAGACGCATCCCTATAATGGCCTCATAAAATGGTTAAGTGATACCTCTTCCTTTTACCTAAGGTGGGCTAGTTGAGACATGCCCAGTTTAATTACATGGAGTACCATTCTTCATATCTAATGACCATACAAACCTTAACTCATTCATGCTTAAGAGTTTCTCTAGAGATTGTCGTCTGGATCTATGATACTTTCAATAATAACTTTTGAATTAAGAATGATCTTACAAAATTTTTGAAAGAAAATTGTTGGCATTGTTCTAAATAACATTCTTTGTTCAATTTTGTTTCCTACTTCACCTTTGCCTGCAAGATTTCATCAAAATTATCAGTCTCCAAAATACTCACAGAAAACCTTTTTTTCAGACACACTCATAAATTCTATTCTGAAGAATTTCACAAAAAATCCTTATCACAAACAGTTTTCTGCTTCTCATGTGTAATGGAATTCCCTAGATATCCAGTTTCATTCTTCAAAACAGAAGAGTCCAACCCATAACTATCATTGTAAAATCTGTAAAATACTTGTAAGAGGTATCAGCACTCAGTTATGCCGGGGTATCACCACCTATCACCCTAGCATACCGATTAGGGTACCACGGTAGTACCAATACCCACACTGAACCCAGATCCCGACTCTATGATAACAGAGAAATATTTTCCCAGCTATCATCAGCAGCAAGTGATAGGAATAAGCATGTGGATCTAATATGAGCAAGTCCCCCCACCCTCGACCCCTGGATGCCTCCACAATGACACAGACAGAAATGCCTCTCGTACCCCGGGATTGCTTTTTCTATCAAAACTGGGACTTAACCCATATGCTGCTGGTAACTAAATTGATCAATACAAAATATTGTAAAAACCCTAGAAAAGTGACTGAAACCCTGGCATATTGGTACTCATATGAGTGCTCATCAAGAGCTATCCAATGAATACCAACATGACAGGGTTTAGATGTTTTTCAAAAATCTTTGCATCCTTGTGCTTTGGACAAAAGTAGCTTCAGCATTGGAAGTGTTAATAGAAAATTCCCCCTCGATCTCCGGATGCCTCCACAATGACACAGCCAGAAATGCCT
This sequence comes from Maea johnstoni, assembly GCA_963942565.1. Classification (NCBI taxonomy): domain Eukaryota; kingdom Metazoa; phylum Annelida; class Polychaeta; order Spionida; family Magelonidae; genus Maea; species Maea johnstoni. The sequence continues at coordinate 7,178,671 of OZ012693.1, forward strand.
CTCGTACCAGAACCCGTGACTCTGGGCAGTCCAACATGCTTTTTCTATCATAACTGGGCCTTAGACAAAGAGAAGCATGCCTGACTGCTAACTGATGGCCCACATGGGAGAACTTGAGGCAGCGAGAGGTTTCTATACCAATCCGCTGCGCTCATGTTTGCTAAGGCTTCGCTGCATGTTATAGTAATTAATTGAAAACAAAACACAAGCGAGGGTCCCTCAAAGTTCATCCTATCACCTTCAACCTAACAAAATATCATCAAGCCTACACTGAAAGGTCACACTGCATAATTTGCATATATAATTGTATGCATATATAATAAAATCATATTTTTCAGTATTCTCTTTCTTATTCTAAGTTTGACAGATTTATGTTTATATTTACTTTTATACTTACTAATGGCAAACATAACACATTTCATTTTGGATCTTGTTCATTCTGTTTGGGAGTTCTACTTTATACTTCCCTTGTCAGGCATGTCTAGGAATGTTTTAATGCAACACCTGCTAAAACAGGTACATGGTTAATTAATTATGTAAATTACTTAACCACACTGCCAAATTAAAACAACTATAAAACTAATTAAAACAGCTTGGCCAAAAAGTTTCAAAAACTGTTACGAGAAGAGAATTCATTATTTTTCTTTTTTATCTTTAACCAAATAAGATATCACCCATGAGTGGCAATTTATTTGAGTTGTCATCAAGTTGTCATCATATCAAACAGCTCACCAAGCTAAGTTTGTTGACACATAGTATGAACAAATACAGAGTAGATACACAGAATAAATACAGAGTAGTACTCTAGATCAAACATGCATTTGAATGATATCATGAGTGATCATTAACTTTTTTCATCCAGAAGAACATCCTCTGGTTTTAAATCAAATGATTTGTAAAAATTCAATTTTTTTTTTGACAAGTGAAAAAAAAAAGTTTTTTTTTTTAAAACTAATATAATCTTCATCTCAGCTAGGCAGACATTTGCCAACTTTTTCTGAGCCATATTTCCATAAAGCAACTACATGCCAACCTGTGACATTTGACAAGTGCTAATAAACGCTAATTGGTTTCAAATGGAACAACGACAAGAGAGAAAAATCAAAAGTTCATTCATCCAACGAAATGTTCTTGATATAAATGGTAAATACTTGAAATACAAGTGGTGAAATATTTGAAAATCATATTTCAACATAGAAAATTTAAATCAGCATGTCACATTTTGCAATCACTTATTGCTTTTAAGTATGCATGACTTAAAGTCTTTTTTTTTTGTTGTTTGTAGTTCTAGTTGAATGCTCTAATTTAAAGGAATAAGTAGCAAACCTTTTCAGCTTTCACATATCAAATAAACAACAAAAAAACATCCTATTTATAGGTGCAAAGGTCCCGATAAAATATATAAACAAAAGGTGATATTTACGAAGAACATGCATCCCATGTTTCCTACTAGGTGTGAGCAGCCGCAGCAGTGTTCCCTTGGCCTCACACGATCGCTCCCTTGGCACAGCCGCATCTAGATCCTGTCAGGGCCCAGGTAGCAGGAAGGAGGGGTAGGAGTAGACTGCGTATGTTCCAGTATGCAGGGTAAGTCCTGTTCTGACATGCAGCACTCGTGTATGTGTATGTGTGTCCTGTTAGGTTCCAGGTGTCAGTAAGGAGGGGTAGAAGTAGACTGGGTATGTTCCAGTATGCACGGTATATCCTGTTCTGACATGCACCGCTCGTGTCAGCATATGTGTATGTGTGCTCACACGCGTATGTGGCTTTGTTCCCCTAGCAGCAGTAGATGTAGAAGTAGTAGTAGTAGTAGCTGTAGTGGTAGTGCTAATCAGGTGAATCATAGAGTGAGTGTGTGGGGTGAGTGGGGAACGCCAGCCAGCACACACCATGTGCTCATACGCAGTCACTGATTAGTGTTGTGTGGTGACACCACTAAACGAACAGGGAACTCCCCTCATTCCATCACCATCGCACAACTTATACATGTTCCTTATCACATCAATAAACAGCAGGGCCCTGGAACATGTACATCATGACATCATCCAGTCTGGAAATTCCCCTACCCCCTTAGACTTCCCTGATGATATTATACAGAGGAGGCAGCTCATGATATTGATCAATAAACCAGGAACATGGATAACTCAATCTAGTTGTGGAATCTCTTTTCTGAACCTTCTTTGGATGCTTCAAATATTCCTGACTAATTGTGCTCAGATAGATTAGATTCCACATGAAATATTGCACAAATAGTTAAAATAAATATGTATTTAGCAAGTTTGTATAAGAGAATACTCCACATCCCTATCTTTATGGTCAAAACTTATGAATCAAATGCAAGGACCGCTGTTCTGAGTAGCCACTTGTATTGAAAATGTTATCTTATCTCTAAACAAGACAATTCCAGACTTGCAATCTCAAATATGGTAGCCTGCATCTTAGATATTTCGAGAATGGGACCATGGCATATCACTACCTTTGATACAATTGCTCAATGCTGAAAGACTCCTGAGATATGCTTTTCATCGGAAAATCTGAATTCTTAATTTGCAATTTCAAATAAAGGAGCCTGCATCTTAAATATCCTGACAATTAGACCACAGAATCTGACTACTTATGATACATGCTTCACATTGAAAGGCTTCTGAGACATACACTTTTCATCAAATGTTTATATTAACCATGAATCCAAATTTACATCTCAGCATAAACATATACATATTAGGTCATTGTTTTTTATGAGAATATCAAAACTGCATGTTCCCAGCCCGGAGGAATTTTCCTGCAAAGTTGGCGAAATTATATCTCGGTATAAATATATATATATCAGGTCATTGTTTTTTATGTGAATATCAAAACTGTATGTTCCCAGCTCCAAGGAATTTTCCTGCAAAGTTGGCGAATTTATATCTCAGTATAAACATACACATATTTGGTAATAGTTTTTATGTGAATATCAAAACTGTTCCCAGCTCGGAGGAATTTTCCTGCAAAGTTTGGCGACAAGATTCTGTGAGTCAGGGCTCCCCTGATTCGTTTCCCATGGGCTTTTTCTCCTCCTGCTCCAATACCCAACAGGGCAGCTCAATTAATCACTAATTACCAGCAGCTTACCAGGGTCTAACATGCCTGCCCAACTGGAAGAAACAATGGGGTTGACAGGGAAAATAATGCAATGTTACTATGGAGTCACTATGGCGACACAAACTTCATTTTCGTGATAAAACCTTACGAAAACAACTGATGTCAATTATGTTTTATTTTCATTTTATGTAGTCATCAGCTTCATCATCATTGTCATCACCAACATTCTCAACCTCATCATCATCATCGTCATCATCATAATCTTTACTGCCACCACTTCCAAACATACTTTTACAAACAAAAGATGACATTTTTCTATCGTTTTGTTATACACAAACCACTCCTTATGAATAAGGAAACTAATGCACTAACCCTGCAACTGCATATCACCATAACCATCAATTATCAATCAATCATGGATATATGTTGGTAGATTTCAGTGGAAGATTATGCTGGTATTAGTAATACTCTTACTGCATATCTGCATATTTACAGCATATTTGTTATCTGTATATTTACAGCATATTTGTTAAACTTCCCTTGAGTTAATCCACTGCCCCAGGTTCTAGGTTCAAATACAGAAAAAGCCACATGAGAAATTTGCCAGTGGTTTTCAAGGCTAGGCCAGTTTCCTCCTCCGGCATAAACAAACTAGTCACAATTCAGCTTTATCATTGCAGAAAAAGTGACAATAAAACAAAATTCCAAAATCCAAATCCCAGACACAGAAGAGGGAGGGGAACATTTGTTACAAATATGCACCTGCTGGCCAGAAATAGCCTGTCATCTTCCCGACCAACCTCCCTGGATTCATAGCAATCAGGATCACAAAATGTCAGAGAGGTTAGTTAGCAGCCAATAATTAATCTACTTGAAGTAACAGTGACACTAGACACCCTGGCTATGTCTTTCTGTACATTAGATGTATAAAAGAATGGACATGTAGCGAGAGACCAATGAGGGCTCTCGTATCGTTTACATTACAGAAACATGTGCACCAACATGTGCAGAACACAACTTTTGGGCTATTCCCCGCAGCCAGTTTGTATGGGTTGACTGGCTGGTTTCATATCCTCTTCTTTTTATTCATCTAAGTTCTGTTCATTTCTGCGACCAGCACTCCAGCAGACAAAGAGAGACCAGCTTCTGCACTTATCCATCAACTCTCAATTAATCAACCCCCTGAAGAAAAACATAAATTACCCTGTACAGAAATAAAGTTCTTTTGTTGCAGCCAGAAATAGGAAGACTCAATTTCCTAGCAACACCAGTGATTATTAGATAATGACTCATTATGATATTCACCGCTAGGTAATAATTATTCAAATTTTAGTCCACATGAGTTTGGCAAATATTTGAGCGTTTAAGAATTTTGATTCATAGTGAGTAATTTCATGTGATTTAATGGGCCATGATTACTTGAATACATATCCGATTGTTATATGTTAAGCATGCTTTAATAGGATTAGTAATGTAGTCAGGGCACAGGGGACTTATGGCCAAACTCAATAAAAGAAATTGCAAACCAAAACCATGTGTCCAGTATCTAAGGGTGTAATTTGGCATTCTTATAACAAGATCCAAAACAGTGAGAAAGTTCAATTCTTATTCTAAAAAGCAATGAAATGAGTATTGCGAAATCTGCTAGAAAATAATGTGATGAATATTAATACTAGCAAGTCCTGTAGTAGAGCTAAGATCTATATTTGAAAAGTGACGTAACTTCCCAACTCATCGCTGGTTCATTCCCAATCAATATTTGCTAAACGAGGTTCGCTGAAGGATGAGTAAGAGGAACATGACTGATATTCACCACTGTTTGCCAAAAACCAGCGTGAGGTAATCGCAGAAAAAACACCTGCACAATGAGATGTTGTCACAATACTGATCTTTTATTCAGACCCACTGAGTGTAAGCATGGATCATGATTGATCAACTCCTGATGCATTTCCCAAACCTCAGCTCAATCAATCTTCATGGAGAATGACATTCGACCGACTAGACTGCTTCTTATTCTTCCCAACGATTCACCACAGGAAAATATCATGAACATTCTGTAGCAGGGAAAGGAAACACATAGTACAGGGCTTAAAGAATTAGAGGAAAGAGGCAGTTGGAATAAGAATTTTGTTTATCATCACCTTTTTGCTTTATAAAAACTAACTCATGAATAGCCAATTGGCATATAAGTAGGGGTTGGCACCTATAAAACTTCCAAGATACAATATATTGATCTTTACGTAATGATACGATACTTAACAATATTTGTAATGATACTGCCTGCCTCCCTGTGACTAAATTTATCAAATTTTGCACTATCAGCTTCAGAAAATTTGTTTATAAACAGCTAATTGCCTTCACGCATAGACATTCAGGTAGCGAAGATGTCAATTTTATAAATATTTCAAATCTGAAGCGATAAGATACAATACTTTTTCCCTTTCCATATTGGTATTCGTTATTATATTGAGTACCAGTACCTATCCTTATTTATAAGGTTATATTTATCATACAGGTGTGAAAGCACACAGGTGAAACTGATGAGGTAATCACAAAAATAATGCTAGCAAAATGAGGTGTTGTCAAAAAACTGATCTTTTATTCAGACCTGATGAGTGGAAACATGGATGATGATTGATCAACTCCTGATGCATTTCCCCAAACTGTAGAGAATCTTTAGAGAAAATGATACTTATTCAATCTCATTCAATATATAGCTTCTAATATTTTCTTACCTCAAAGTATGAAAAATAGAGACCTACATCTCCACTAATAGTGGCAGAGTTATAACATTATATCAAAGAGAAGAAGGCCAATGTATGATTGATAGTTCTTTCACTATTTTGTTCCTCCTTGGTTAGTATTGCTTATAAGGTACTATATCAAAGTTTATATATACAGCATAGAGACAAATATCCAGTGTAAATATGAATTCCATTTAGAAATTTGTGGAAAAAAAAATGCTTCCCTGCCTATTATTAACAGGGTGTTCAGATTGAATCCCACATAACATATTTCATAGAACACATGGTCCCTCCATTCAGCCTTGAATGAAGCCTGCTCAGAGGCAATCTTCACAGCACTCCAAATGCTAATTTCTATTGTTACGATCCGGCCAGCAATTGTGTGCGATTAGGCAATCTCCATTGAGGGATACACTGCAATGCCACAGCTCCTCTTCCACCACTTAGGGCAGCGGGGCAGAAATAAACCACGCTAAATGGTTAGAGGTCACGACCCTCAAGGTCAAGGTCACTTAGTAACTGAAGGTCACTATAAGAAGAACCACAAACAAAAGGACCTGAATTTGATCACCGAGATACAAGCAGCATTTAGCTATCTTACATATCGCACACACAACATATCTCTATGTTTTATCGAAAACAGATATAAATATGTCAGATTTCTCCTTCTATTTCTTTTTATAGTCACTGACATACAAATGATATCCCAAAATAGTCAGCCAGGGATGAGATGGTTAAATCAAAGGTAAATGAACTAGATTTTACTTTTTTTCTTAACTAACTAACAAATACACTTCATTGAGAGAATGTGATAAGGAAACAATTCAAGAAATAACAAAATATAAGTTTCTATTATATTTATGGTAAATAAAATGAAAATAAAAGTTAAAAGAAAAGTTACTTCACCTAATACAAGAAATAAATTTGGAATGGTAATGTAAGATTTTCTATTATTTTTGTAGGTAAATGGACAAATGTCTTGGATATCCTAATTAGTGATCCTGCACAGGGTTGCGACAGCAGGGTATTACTCTGACCCCGCCCATATTGTAATAGACACACTATGAGTCATTATCAAGATTAAGCCTACCCCGTCGGATGACATTTATTAATTCAAGTCAGCAGTTTGCATAATAATAATGAATAATCAATGGACGTTGGCATAAATCCGACAAATGAAAATGTGTTAATGTAAGATTTCAGTTAGATTACTGCAAACACCTTATGCTGCTATTTTATCACATTTTTTATTCTGCCCGGAGCAGATTTGAAATTATGTATTTCAATTTCTGACCACACTATCTATGTGGGTGGTCAGAGATAGGTGCATGCCTATCAATGAAATGAACAAGTATGAAAAATTGTGAAGATGTTCTCTTTAAGGCACTATGATATTTTGAAATATATATATTTGTATACATATACATATGATATATATATATATATATATATATATATATATATATATATACATTATATATATATATATATATATATATATATATATATATATTCATACAAATAAACCCAGTTTGTTTTAATACATGCACAGAGTGATTTCAAGAGCTGTTAGCTGTCAGAAATATCACAATTTCAAATGAACCTTTAATTCACTATATACTCCCCAATGGTGATGTTAGCTAACTTTTAATCAATCAGACATTTATCCTATTGGTGGCTTTTCTGTTACTTGAGGCTGTATTCAAAAGGCGAGCTTACATGGATATTACCCCTATATTCTAGCCTTGCTGTTTATGAATTATAGAAAAATAGAGATCCAACCTTTTTGAAAGGTTCAAAGGCAAATGCATGGAAAAGGTTATAAAGCCAATCATGCCTATGGTAGTCAAAAACAGCCTGACCATTTCCGAGATATTTTTCTTACAGCGGCACATTTTGGTAAAAATATGGAGAAGAAATGTTCGTCCATTCTCAATCTATAACTCTCCTTCAAATATTTATTGAATACATGTTTAATTACAAAATTATTTCTGAAAGTATCACAGATCCAGGCGTCACCTGTCAAGGAGATCTCCAGGCACAAACTGGAATCTTGACTCGATGACTACTGAGCATAGCACAGCAAGACAGACACTAGAGACATCTATTGAAATAATAATTTAATTTCCCAATGTCTCAATAGATGGCACTATCAGCCAGTCCGAAAATAGACACAAGATCAATATTGTATAGTGCTGCCACCTATTGCATTTAGTAGATACTAGATATTTAGCTCCAGAAATAGAGTCAAATGATAATAAGATTTCCTAAAGACTACCGGAAATGAATACAAGCGGTAGCAGGCTCACTGCTACAATTAAATGCTAGTGAAATAAGGAATTATATCATTTACCAAACCTACTTCATCTGAGCTTGATTTCAGAAAGGAAAACATCTAGAAGGTTCTACTTCCACACATGGATTGCCAACATGATAGGATCTTGGGACTTATGCAGTCATATTTCTATATCTTAAGATATTTCATAGACCCACTATGTTTATGCTTCATTTGCATGGTATTCCCTAAAGAATAATAAACCCAAACAACTCTTTCAATAAAGACTTCTAGGCAATCATGAGTAGGTTTTGGCACCTTTATAAAGTTTTTACAATACAATACAATACGAAATAGATGTTTCCTCTACGATACAATATCTTAACTATATTTTCAACAACACTTTCTGCCTCACAGGGACTCAAATTTGTTAAATCTAGCACAGTCGACTTCAGAAATTTCACTAATAAATAGAGAACTGACTTTGTGTAGAGATGTCCAGGTAGCAGTTGAGTCAATCGGTATAACAGATCTTAAATGATATGATACTTTTTTCTATTCGATATCGATATTTGTATTGGTATAACAGATCTTAAAGGACACAATACTTTTTCCTATTCAATATCGATATTCGTATCTAACAGTAGTCTGGTACTATTCCCTTCTCATGGGTCATGTTCACCTCTGTCTAGACCTGATTATTTACGGCATCGTAGTCGCAAAGGCATAAAGATTTTTACAGTTTATCCTATCTCCGCAGCTGATGCTGAGCATATCATGTGCTATAATTCACTTACCATTCCTCCTAACCTGGCGTGATCTAGTTATAACTTCTCTCACTGTCATCTACAGCTAACTCATTGCCACCGGCTGAATATTTATTGATGTATGTTGCAAATGTGCCCCTAATTCATTTCAGTTATTTCATTTTGGTAGGTGTTTTTCATAACTGCATAAGTATTTGACTTAATATATCTCCAGCATCAATGTTTTTCTCTTGTGCCAAATAAATGGTTGACAACTCCAATGGCACATTTCTTTTTATTGAAGGTGGGAAGTGTGATTTCCCACACTATTTTCTGCATTCTTTAACAAGCTCTTTAAAATCCAATAAACAGAAAATTCCAGTATTTTTCCTTAAAAATATTCAAAATATTTTTTTGGCATCTCAGTCTTATACCAGGGTCAAGTTCAAGTAACCTGAAAAACTTAAATGTTTGCATAATAATTAAATCAGAAGTTGATTCATACCTGTAAAATTCCTTTAAAAAACGAGTACATCCCCATATTACCTAAAAAGATCAGGTTACACCTTATTTCAGGGATAACTTAAAAACACCCTTTTGCATAATGATTGAGTAAAAGTTGGTTCTTACCTGTAGTTTTGCTAGAGGTATGATATCACAGTTCTGTGGCCGATGCCACACAGTCTTCTGACTGGTAGCATTGTAATAGTAGAAGCGTGAGGTGTTCTGGTCAAACAGTTCCCACCATTGGTTATCATCAGTCTTCTTTCTGTAACGCAGAAAAACAAACAAAAATTAGGTATGTAGTCAAAATGTCAAAATACATCTACATTTTTACATGTGAAAATATTGCTGGAAGGCATTTTCTTGTAAATAGGAATAAATAAAGAGAATTGATTATTAAGTACATGGATGAATGGCATCAGTCTCCTTTCTGTAATGCAGAAAAATACTCACACATTAAAAATGTAGTCAAGATAATAATAATAATGATTGAAATTAGATATAGTGCCCTTTCCACCTATAATGTTCATAAGGGCAAAATATCAAAATACATACATGTAAAAGAATTGCTGGATGGCATTTTCGTGTGAATAGGAATAAATAAAAAGAATTGATGATAAAATACATGGATGAATGGCAGCTTGAATGAGCAAATGAATGACTGACTGAATGACTGAATGAAATGGGTAAAGAAATGGTGGTTGTAGTACTTAGTACTTTCGTTTTAAATTATTCCTAACTATGCTATTGTCTGAGAGATTTTACCACAATATTCAGAATGAATTCGACCACGATGAAAACTTATAAGTAACTAATCAACATCTCTGGTTCAACTAAGGAATATAGTGAAACGACTTCTTGGTGGCCTCCTGGTGAGTAGTTATGGAACTTAGTTATGGCAGACATCAATTTTATCAATTATGCCTAATTGATATTGTGTCTGAGTAGGTATACTATCCAGGTTAAGTGTAAGAGCTATGACTAGGCTGGAGCACATACTATGTTGATTAAGCAACAGCCGAGGTGTAAATGAGAACCACTCAAGAGGTGCATTCTGTGCATGTGTGTGAGCAACTTTCTCTGTAATGTAAACAAAAACGAGAGCCCTCATTCGTCTGTCTCCTAGTGACGTCACACTGAAGCAAGAGTAGCTGTGTCCAGGGCCTTATAACAATAGGTCAGTGGTGACCAATCCATGTTCTCTTGACAATAATAATAATAATAATAATAATAATAATAATAATAATAATGATAATAATAATAATAATATTAATGATAATGGTAATAATGATGATAATAATAATGATAATAATAGTAGTAATATTAATAATGATAATAATAATAATAATATTACTACTACTACAACTACTACTACTACTACTACTACTTCTAATAATAATAATAATAATAATATTGACAATGATAACTGATATTTGATATAGCACCCTCCCTTTACACCTATAATGTTCAAAAGCGCTTTCTCTTCATCTGAGGCTGGTGTAAGCTAGCTGAGATTGCCGTAACTAAGAGTGGCATTGACGGGAGAGGTAATGGCATAAACGGTTGCAGCTAAGGAGCTGATAGTGCCGTCTTGGCCGGGTTATATCTTACCCTACGCTATGAAGAGTGAGTAATGATGATGCTCTCATAAATAATGGATATAAGCAGTGTGGATTGCCCCCCAGTGGTCCCGTAACTAGGTAAAGGGGCCTGCTAGAACTCTTCACCTCCATTAGATAGGCAGATAGTAGGGTCTTCCTCACACCATCCTCTAATCTACCTCTATAAATGGCTATCTATTGCGAGTTGGGATGAACCCACTAGTTTAGTTAATATGTAAGGGGTCAGGTTCAACCAGTAGCCACCATGAGTTCTACCTTCAATAGACACTTAGAAGGGCCTCCACACCATCTTGTAATCTACCTCTATAACTGTCCAGTTCTTAGTATCTATTTCAAGTTGGGATGAACCCAGTAGTTTAGTTAATATGTAAGGGGTCAGGTTCAACCAGTAGCCACCATGAGTTCTACCTTCAATAGACACTTAGAAGGGCCTCCACACCATCTTGTAATCTACCTCTATAACTGTCCAGTTCTTAGTATCTATTTCAAGTTGGGATGAACCCAGTAGTTTAGTTAATATGTAAGGGGTCAGGTTCAACCAGTAGCCACCATGAGTTCTACCTTCAATAGACACTTAGAAGGGCCTCACACCATCTTGTAATCTACCTCTATAACTGTCCAGTTCTTAGTATCTATTTCAAGTTGGGATGAACCCAGTAGTTTAGTTAATATGTAAGGGGTCAGGTTCAACCAGTAGCCACCATGAGTTCTACCTTCAATAGACACTTAGAAGAGTCTTCCTCACACCATCCTGTAATCCACCTCTATATCTTAGTCTAGGTATCTATTGCAAGTAAGGATAGGACCAGTAGTTCAGTAACCCTGTAAAGTGGCTTAGTACAACCAGACTAGCTAAATACCTAAATACCTAAAAGCAATGTACTGTACTACTTTGTAACCCTGGGGCCCTCAGACTACTTGTAAACATGCCAGAGGGCCTCAGGGAAGATCCTTACCATTGGACTGAGTTACCCTCTTTAAATAAAGATTATTATTATTATTATTATTATTATTATTATTATTATTATTATTATTATTATTATTATACCACTGTAGACAGCTAGTACCTCACACATCCTGCAATCTTGCTATCTATTGCAAGTAAGGATAGGACAATTACTTCAGTAGCTAATAATTGCTCACCTATCAAGGCGTTAGGCTTGTAGTGTCCAAAACATCCCGGCCATATTGAAAATACCTTTGTAACCAGTTCATTTTCCTCTAGGATCAACCGTGGCCTATTGGTTATAATAATTCCCAGGCTCTTAAGTATATGGACATCTCTGCTGGAATCTCTTTAGCGGGTTATTCTGGTCACTATACAAATGTGAAGCATTGCAAAGAGCTATCTATCGCACCTTACCAACTGAAAGACCCATTGGTACTCTGTGTAGAGAGAAGGGAATTTCTCAATTCCATGTTTCCATTTTGTCGTGATATGTCCTAAGCTGTTAAAAGCGATGAAAAATCCAAACAAATGGACATCTCCTCTGGCATTTACTCTTTGTAGAGAGAAGGGAATTTCTTCTCAATTCCATGTTTCCATTTTGTCATGATATGACTTATGCTGTTGAAAGTGATGAAAATCAAAGCGAAAAAAACAAATGGACATCTCCTCTGGCATTTACTGAGCTGTTTTGCACACAACTTCCCTCAACTAACTATGGCATGTGAACATGTGATGCGATCTTCACTAATAGTCGTGAGCACATCATCTCCCCGGGTCCCGGGAAAGGTCAGGGCGCGAGCCAGCGAGTCCTTCATTCTCTATTAGCCGCACTCATTGTTATAGATGGGCTATGTACACTGGTAACTAGGATTCCCCAAACACTCTCCGAGGTGTCAGTCCCACTTCTCAGTAAATCCCCCTCACAGTCTCAGACAACAATTACGGGCAATTGTTTTAGGCTGGAGGATTGTAGTGAGGCAGGAAAGACTAATCAGCAGATAGAATCATCCCAGTGAATATTACTGGCAGTCTCCATGAGTAGGCCTTAACCCTTTCATGCCAGGAGATCTTCTTGACAAGTGGTGTCTAGATATATAATTACACTTATAAATAAATTTAGGAATTATGTATACAATTGTAACCGATTTGATGGAGAGTCAATATAGGGATTTAAAATGCCAATAAAAATCCAAGTCCATTCCATCACAGCATATTGGAGGGTTGTCATGATTTGATGTTGGAATTTATTTTACTTCAATTTTTATTTCATTTATCAATACATTCATTTATTCATTTTTATTTCATTTTATTTTATTTTATCTTATATCAATTCATTTCATTTCATTTTATTTCATTACTATCATTATTTTCATTTTATTTATTTATAATTATTATTATTATTTTTTTGTGGGGGGGGGGGGGGGGGGGTCCATTTTATAAAATACTATTTAGACCAAATTTAGCATAGGATGGTTGCAGCCTCTAGTTGTTGATTGGGTTACACCATTTAAACAGAGACGCATCTGAATCTATGTGAAAATCCAGAACTTAATTGTCATTTCTACCACAACCTCATCAATAAAACAATATTGTCTCTAGTTAGTGCTTAGAGCTTGTGCGCTATATGCTCACCTGCTCTGGAATATCCCCCGGGGGATTGAAATGGTTTCCGTGTGTACAGGCCTTCAGGGGAGGAAGGTCGTGTGAACATTTCGGTGGATACAAGACTATAAACCGAATACCTTTAGTTATGAATGGGCTAAGCTAGACATGTTTATTAATCAACATGGAATCTCCTGAAACATATTCATAATTGTAATTCAAACCCTATCAGTAAAACATGCCTCTAGTATTCTAATGGGCCAAGCTAAACATGTTTATCAATCAACAAGGAATCGCTTGAAGAACATAATTATTATTTCAACTCCGACCCTATCGATAAAACATGCCTCAATGTATGAATGAGTTGAACTATACCCACAGATAGCACAACTGAGATGTATCTTAATCAACATGAAATCCTCCAAAGAACTTAATTGTCATTCCTGCAACAACCCTATCAATAAAACATGCCTGAATGGGATGCTCTTTAAATGCAGCTCAGTGGGTCCATCAATCTTTTCCCTCTTTCTTTGCTATTCTATCTATCGTTATTCGCAATGTGAAGGTCTTTAATGGACCAATCAGCTGCTGGCTGGCGAGGACTCGGCTCTCGCGTACAGATGACCATGGTGAATAATTGGTCAAGAGTGGGCGGTCAGAAGGTCAGGCTGGGTTAGAGGACCAACTAAAGCCTGGAATTTAGACTAAAAACTGATGTTGACATTGTATGAAATATTTATCAAGTCTGTCGCCTAGGTCAGAAAATGAAAATCACTTTAAGCTAATAATGGGTTCAAATGGCCGCTATATTGATGTGATGTGTTGTGAAAAGACTATGTATCTTGCCTCTGCAAAATTTGGAATTTTGTTTAATGTCATTTAAATTGTGATTAGCCAGTTGTAAGTTATGGAGTACCAGGTGAAAATCACCGCCTAACCCCAAGTCACTGGCAACTTTCTTACATGCTCTGGCCGGGAAATAGAACCAAGGTGGTGGTAACAGACAGCTAGCAGTCAGTGGCAATGCCTTTGACCACACAGCCATGTGATACCCTTCACAAGGAGATGGTATTCTTCCTGGATATGATGTAAGCAGTGGATAAAACGGTAAAATTGTGCCAAATAAAACAACTAGGCTACTGAGCACTTTATAAACAGTACAGTTGCACTTAAATACCAAATGGAATTCAGGGTTCAAGGATAGAAATGGGCAGGTGGTGATTTATAGAGAACAGTGTGGTTTCACATTACCTTTGATACATAGCTGCACACACAGAGCTGTTCCTGGGTTAACTGTCTTCCAACTAAGCAAAGAAATGTACCAACATTGCAAATAGTGCAAACTAAGATAATTTAATCATAAGTATAAGTAAATATCTCCTTTCATTAAACACCAAGAAGGGTCAAACAAATGAAATGAAATAATTCTACCTAATTTTAACATATAAGTAAATATCACCTTTTATTAAACACCAAGAAGGGACAACCAAATGGAACTATTTTTCCTAAGGAGTTTAGAGGTAGCAGCTGACTTGTGGATACCGATTGACACACACTAAATCTTCACAGTTCCTATATTTGCCACAATTTTTCCTGGGGAGTTAAGAAGTATCAGCTGACTTGTGGATAGCTGTTTGCATTGATTAGTTGCCTAATCTTCTATGGCCTTGCTTTTGCGCCAGTATCATGGATACTCTAATCCCAGGGGCAGCAGGCTTGGGTTAGCTGGGTTAGCGCCAAGGCCACATCAGCAGCATCTTGGGTTTAGCTCTCTCCAGTGCAGCTAAATCAGGCTAGCTCTGTAGTGTCTAGCCTGCCTCCCGGGCAATATTTAAATGTCATCCCTTGTGGATAGATGGCACTGAGGTATACTAGGATGGTAGTTGGAAATACTATCATTACAACCCCCTCGTGTGGCAATTATGTGAACTTAATGGCAAACAGGCCACAAGTTCCTATGTAGTACAGGTGTAGGCATACATCAATATAAAATAAAGTAAAAACATATTTAGTCTAGTAGCTAGGCTATGTAGTGTCCAGCTCCCTCTCTGTAAACAAACCAAGAGCTTAGCTTAGCTTAGTGTCCTACAAGTGAATGGACATCCTGGCCTCCTCAGTAAACCCATTCATGCTTAGAATACTCTTTGGAAAGTGTCGTCTGGACCTATGATACTTTTGACTCTGACGATTAAGTCTATAATAATGAATGATTTTACAAATAATTTGAAGAGAAGTTCTAGGCAGCGTTCTGATAAACATTTCCCCCAAAATGTCAAAAAAGATTATTTTTCAGAGCCATAGATGCAGATTCAACTTGTCTAGATCTCAAAGCACGAATGGATTAAACATTTAGATGCTGAAAAGTGTTCTCTGAATCTTGAACCAAAAAGTGCAGTTTACAGGGGTCAGGCTACGGCAAGAAACTGAGGAAGACCGCCGGGCTATAGGTTCCCAAAACTTCATAGCCCGATAGAAAATTGTTTATTAAAAAACAAAATCAAAAACGAGCTGCCACGGTTATCCTAAATTACACACTCACACACACACACATATATATATATATATATATATATATATATATATATATATATATATATATATATATATATATATATATATATATATATATATATATATATACATACATACATACATACACACACACACACACACACACACACACACACACACACACACACACACACACACACACACACTGCTTCTAGTATTGTTATTCCAATTAGTATGACCTAAAAATGACAATCTTTTCTTATAGCCAGCCGGGCTACAAAGGCAAAAATTCTTATAGCCCGAAACAATTTTCTGTAGCCTCGGGCTATCGGGCTAGTGTGTAACTGGACCCCTGGTTTAAAATCTAAGATATAAGATCTAAAACACTTTGGGAAATAAATAAAAAATAAAGGAAGCATTCACAAAACATCTGAAGGTGATTATAGGTTGTATTTTGATGAACAGTTCTCCGTCAAATATGGTCTAAAATATGCATCTTTCAGAGATATATCATGAAAAAGAAGGCCTTTTTGAGCGAGTTGGACATGAACAGGTTAAGTAAAATGATACAATGCAGAGCAAGGCTTCCCCACCACATCACTGAGACAGGATAACTGGTGCTGCAGTCCTCAAGGAGGGGATGTAACACAAGACATTGGGACCAAGTAATATTATAAGGCACACTCTCTATTCTACACACGTGCCCGCTAATCTAATCTGGAGAAGTGACCTTGACCCTCACACCACAAGGTCACGACCTTGACCTGCACACTATCAAGTCTATGGAGAATATTCCGGCAGAATCTGGTTGTCACAGGAATACTCAGTGTGCATGCTCACACTGTTTCATTATATGGCTCTTCCTTCCCACAGGCACACTAGACCATGCAGGACCAGTGACATACAGTGTTCACATTGGAACAAATACCCTCTTCATATAGAGGATATTTACAAATATAGAGATATAGTCACAATTATAAGGTAGCAAATACTAATAACATTCATGAATACAAATTTCATTTTTTTACTGATTTGGTATACAATTGTCTAACAAAAATGTATATGCAATTCTACAATATGTCACTAAATACAACAAATAAACTAACATAATTTTGTCTTCACATGTAAACTGTGATTGAAATAGTTTTGTTAACATTTATCAGGAGGGGGCGAATAAAAGTGTATGATCTTCTCATGTCCTATATTTGTATTCAATAAGATTTGCATATCATGATGCCCGTAGTTGAACTTTGGCAAGAATCTATCAGGTTTTATCCCAATGCGTTAAACATGATAAAGTGGCCTGCTCCCAAGCATCTGACTCAAGACCACTTTAGAGTGTCTTGTGCTCTCTTAGAGGAGTTCTCTGCTCTCTTGGGTATGGAAAATCTTTGGCCATCTACATAAGTGAGCTAGGCAGAGGATGGAATTACAGTTCATCAGTAAACAGGATCTGCACCTTCCTTCTCATTGAGTTACCTCAACACACCTCTAATCATATCAAGAAAGAATAATACTGAGTCTGCATCATACCCAGGCAAGGGTTATGGGGTCATTAACCATAGAGTACTGTACACTAGAATGCTATTAACTTTTCTGCCATTCAAGGGCTATTATTTCTCTGTCTCTCTCTCCCCCCCCCCCCCCCCTACCCCTGGGACTGCATCACCTAATAAGGGTTATGGAGCCATTAACCTGTACACTAGAATGCTATCAACTTTTCTGCCATTCAAGGGCTAAATTCTAACCACCCCCCCCCCCCCCCTCACGTTGGATCATTTTCTCTACATACCAATAATTTTCTCTGATCATATAAAGATAGAGTTATACTGGGACTACATCATACTCAGATAAGTGTTATGGGGCCATTAACCATACAGTACACTAGAATGCTATTAACGTTTCTGCCATTCAAAGGCTAAATTCTGACCTATCACACCCAGACAAGGGTTATGGGGTCAAATGACTGTTCAGTACACTAGAATGCTATCAATTTTTCTGTCATTCAAAGGGTAAATTTTAACCGTCCCATTTTATCATTATCTCAAAATACATCGCTTATTGTGTCAAGATAGAATTATACTGGGACTGCATCATAGCCTGACAAGGATTGTGGGGACATTGACTGTTCAGTACACTAGAGTGTTATCAACTTTTCCGCTATTCTAAAGCTAAATTCTGACTTTCCCGCTGTATCATTATCTCAAACCACACCAAAATTATAGATAATTTGACCTTTCCCTAACATCCTTCTCAAAACTCATTATTTCACAGAATCATATCCCCTAATTGCAGGAAATCACAATAGACATCTCCAAGAGACATTTCTTTAATTATTACCCCACTACCAAGTGCATTAAAATTGTTACTTTCTCCATATTGGACAGAGCAAGCTCTGCCAAGTTGAAACTTTTAAAGTTAAACTGCCAAGTTAAAGCAATTAGTGTATGAATGTGTTAAATCCCTCTCCAGCTTGCTCCTCAAGGGGTCCAGTTGTAACTAGCAAGGGAAATGATGTGATAGCCCTTTATTTTCCCTGGTTGGTCATATATATGTGCAATAATGCCTATAGTAAACTCTTACAAAGGTCAACTGCAAGTCAGCTTCAGCATCTACAGTCCATTTAGGTGATTATAATAACACCTAAGATATTCTCCTTGAGACTATACGCCTACTTAAATTCAATCACACCATGTAGCTAATACTTCTACCCAGTCTAGGTCTTCAGGTATGCTACCATGCAACTAATATTTTTATCCAACGCATCTGGAGGGTTGAAACAATCTACCTTATTACCCTATTACTAAGTGCAACATTTTTTACTCTTTGGCTGCTGGTGGCTAATTTGGTCAATACAAAATGAGGCAAAAAAGCTTAAAATGACTTAAACCCTGGCATATGGGTAATCATCTGAGAGCACTCAGCGAGAGATATCCAATGAATACCAACTTGACAGGGTTAAGATGGTTTTCAAATCTTTTTGCCTTTTTACTCTTTTCTTTTATTGTTGAAAGTAGCGTCAGTATGGATAGGGTTAAGAAATAGGTGATCAAAGATAGATATGTTCAAGTAATTAGACCTGACTGGGAATAGCTCCTAGACCTTACTCAGTGAACCTGCCCCCCCCCCTTTTTTTTTCTTTTTTTTCCTGCTTGCCAAGCATCAGGGCTATGCTGTACAATGGAAAACCTTATCATACTAAATTACAGCATTGCATGCAGCTATACATACACATGTGGTAGCTATCTAGTTGGTATATATTTATTAGTCCTTGCTTTTGCACATGAGGGAGTGGTTCATGCTGGTAGATTTACCAGTTATTATCAGTGTTATTACTGACTATAATAGCATACAGCATAGAATAGGGCTCCTAGTTCCGAAAAAGTTGACATTCCTTTAAGTTGACCAAGCAGTGTGATGAAGTACCAGGTAGATGGCACCACCTAAACCTCCTATCTCTAGAAACTGGATCCTCTATACCCTGGTGAGATAAGTGCAAACTAAATTGACCACTATGGCCACCTAAACTATTTGGTGCCTGGTAATAGAACAATCATGACAAAAAATTACAATGAGATAAGTGCCAACTAAATTGACCATTATGGCCGCCTAGACTATTTGGTGCCTGGTAACAGAACAATCATGACAGAAAAATACATATGGCAGCCTAGAAATCTAGGCTACATACAGCAGTGCTATCTCTCCATAAGGGATGTCATTTCTGGATGGCTGGGAGATACTCTATCATCCATCTGCATCCCAGGCCACCTGAATCTGTTCTGGGAGGCAGTATTAACACTTCCAATGCTGAGGCTACTTTCATCCAAAGCAAAGATTTTTGA